>CM035433.1:132706632-132709132 GCA_020310875.1 Ceratopteris richardii
AGAAAATATGAATATATAAATAAATATATATATTAAATAGGATAATTGTATAGATAAATAAATATGAAAAGAGCTAGTGTTTTAAATAAATAAATAAATTATATATAAATAAATATATAAAAATAGGATTAATTTTGATGTTTTTTATCATAGTAAATATATATATACACATACACATACGCACACACACATATATATATATATATACACATATACACATACACATATATATACACATGTATACACACATATACATGTTTCAGGTCTAGATCTTTATGATTAGGGTTTTAGGGTTTTTACACATGCATAACATATATACACACATACACATACACATATAACACATATATACATGTATATACACATGAATACACAAATATACATATTTTAAGTCTAGATCTTTAAGATTAGGGGTTTATGGTTTTTACATACATATAATTCAGTTAAATTTACATGAAGAAAAAATATTTAAAAAATTAAGAAAAAAATCTGAATATATAAATAAATCTATACACACATACACATATAATACATATATACATGTATAAACACATGCATACACAAATATACATATTTTAAGTCTAGATCTTTAAGATTAGGGTTTTATGGTTTTTACATACATATAATTCAATTAAATTTATATAAAGAAAAAATATAGAAAAAATTAAAAAAAAATCTGAATATATAAAAAATATATATATTAAAAATAGGATAATTGTATAGATAAATAAATATGAAAAGAGGTAGTGTTTTAAAAATATAATTAATTATATATAATTAAATATATAAAAATAGGATTTTAATTATATAAGAAATAGACATATATATAATACATATAACACATATAACACATATACACATATATAGGTCTTTAGGATTAGGTGTCACCCACTTCTACTCCTAGAATGAGTACCTCAGATGTAGGTACGCCATGTGGTACACCATGTGGAACACCACGTACACCTTGGGGTGCTCATGTCCATGTTGACTCCAAGGTGTATAGTATTCGAGATGGAGCTCTGGTGATGGATGCGGCCAGAAAAGCAATGCGTGCATGTATACGACAACTTTGCTCCATACAATTTGGACACTCTATCATGTTGAAATGGCGTGAACAAGATAAAGATAGGAAGAACTATATCACAGAGACGATTTATCAGGAGTTCCAGCCAGCTGTTGGGCAGCCTCTTGTCAGTTTAGAGTGGATTTTGCACACCGCACGTGAAGTTATGTCCCATCAATGATCAGAGGCTCGTGATGCTTTCAGAGCAGGCTTACCAAAGCCTGTATGGTTAGGTGCTGAGGAGTGGGATATGATTTGCGACGAGCAGCAGCAGACTCCTGAATGATATCGCCAGCAACTAGATGCCAAAGCCACACGTTTAGATACGGTTGGACCGTCACATTTGGGTAGTGACGGATATGACACGATGCATCACAAGTTTGTAAGTACCATTTGGGTTATTGAATTTGTATGTGTTAAGCTTCTCATGTATGTTCCTCTAATGTTTTGTATATTTGTTGCAGGAGCTGGCAATGGGTCATCCTCCAACACGAACGGAGGAGGCTTATGGATATCGTCATGGATTGAATGCACTATTGGAGGACTTGGAGGGACGCGGTGCGGTCGTTTCATGGGAGTGTTTGCGATGAAGTGACGAATTTATAAACTTGGTTTTTACTTGTTGTTTGTAAATCTCATGTGAATTTATTTTATTTCATGAATGTTCTTTGTTGCACGACTGTTGATATGGAACATTCTTTGCATGTGTATGGTAGTGGGATACCAAAATTTTGTATTTTCTTATATGACAATGCTTTGCCACATTTTGTAAAAGCCTCATATATGACAGTGGTTTGCCACACTCTTGTACATGCTTCATTTAAGAAATATATAACTCTTTTGTACATGGTTCATGGTTCATTCTGATTATCTCTTTTTTGTCCAATAATATTCTATTTTATGAAATCATATTTCGGTTGCCATTATAGTACACATCACATGTACTCAGTTTTTTTTGGGCAGAGTGTATTGTCTTTTGTTAAGCAACATCATGGTAATGTTGCTGTAGCAAAAGACAACACCCTCTGCCCAAAATTTTTTTTGTAGATATGGTCATCGGTATAAGCGATGGTAGTCTGAGTAATGCCATGGGAATAAGCATCGGTACACCTAGTGGGCACCGGTATACACGACAGTGTACCTAGCATAGGTGTCGGTATAACCGTCGGTATGATCGTCGATAATACCAACGGTTATAGCGATGCTCATACCGACAATTATACGGATGCCTATACCGATGCTCATACCGATGCCTATACCGGCGCTTTAATTCCGACGTGCATACCGACAGCTACGACGTCGGGGCCAAAATGCGCCTGTTCAATTTCCTCGGTAAAAGCCTCGGTATACGGCCAATGTGTTCTAGTGTAAGGGAACTCCACCATTATCTCCTAATAGTACAAGTACTACTTATTGTAAGTATATCAAACATTTAAT
>CM035433.1:133314132-133656632 GCA_020310875.1 Ceratopteris richardii
CAGCATGTAGATGACTTTTAGTTGGTTCCAATAAGCTATAGATCTTTGAATTTGGTAGAGAAGTGAGTGAGATATGATCTCCACAAGTTGATAGACTTTCAGATACTATGACAGAGAACTCAGAAATGAACAATGTAGATATATGTATTAATGAAATATACAATGTCATAGGCATGAATATCATTGCCTAATGGTGTAGAGAGGTGTGGGCTAGAGTGTAGACCTCACACACACTCAGAGATGATAATGAGGAGCTCGGAAAGTGACTAGCTTACCCGCGACTTTTTCCTTAGAGTTTATATAAGATTTCACTATCAATTTGAATTTGAATTCAAATTTTGGATCTCTTCTAGAAGGTGTTCCTCCATTATAGGAGATATTCCATCAATCAAAGCTAACTTTTCCAGGAGTTCTTTTTGGTAGGTTTTTACAAAGATTCCAAGTCAAATATGACTTTTACAAAAGGATAAAGTGGTAATTAACCACTAGCATTGATTCCTATGCATCTTCATATGTGTATGGACTACAAGCCAAATGTGTAGGCTTGTGAATTGCACCAACAGCTCCCCCTCAAGCCAAACATTTTGGCTTGGTCTTCATCTTTAGTCTTCATGTATATCCTGCAATCCAATCAATGATTTGAACCTGCAAAGTTTGATACCATCCAATGCTTTAGTTAACAAATCTGCACATTGCATGTTGGTTGATACACAGGTTAATTGAATTTCCTTACTTAATAACTTCTCTCTCACATAATGGTAATGGACCTCTATATGCTTGGTCCTAGCATGATAGATAGGATTAGCTGCAAGGTGAAGTGAGCTTGTATTATCTCCAAAGATCAATGGTGAAGTAGTATACAAACCCAATTCTATATACAATAACTTAATCCATATGGCTTCTTGAGTGGCATTTGTCAATCCTCTATACTCTGCCTCTATAGAAGATAAAGCAACAGTAGGTTGCTTCTTTGAAGACCATGATATTGGTTTATCACCTGCAAATGAAATGTATCCTGAAGTGCTTCTCATATCATCCTTACATCCTACCCAATCTGCATCTGAATAGATCTTGATATCCAAGTCTGAAGTGTAAGGAAAATACAAACCATGATGTTGAGTGCCTTTGAGATACTTTAGAATTCTTTTGGCAGCTTCTAAGTGAGGTACCCTTGGCTTGTGCATGAACTGACTTAGCACACTAACTCCATATGCAATATCTATCCTTGTTAAGGTAGCATATTTCAAGCTTCCAACTATACTTTGGTAACCTGTAATATCGTCAATTTCATCACCTTCATGGGCACTTAGTTTTCGGTTTACCTCCATTGGAGTACTTGCAACTTTGGCATCCTGCAAATGAAACTTCTTCAGCATATCCTGTATGTATTTTTTCTGAGTAATATAGATTCCAGAGTTAGTATAGACTAACTCAAGTCCAAGAAAATACTTTAGTAGACCAAGATCACTGAGCTTGAACTCCTTCATCATCTGGTTCTTGATTTTCCTGATTCCATTGACATCATTACCTGTAAGTATGATATCATCAACATATACACATAAGTATATTACCTCTGAATTACTTCTCTTGATGAATAGAGAAGTGTCTGCCTTGCTCATGACAAAACCTTGGTCTAGAAGGTATGTGGTTAACATGTGATTCCATGCCCTAGGTGCCTGCTTTAATCCATAAAGAGCTTTCTTCAATTTGCACACATATGTTACCTTGTTTAGATCCTCATAGCCACGAGGTTGTGACATATATACCTCCTCTGGAATCCATCCATTAAGATATGCATTTTTGACATCCAATTGATACATGTTCCAATTTTTTGATGCAGCAAAAAAAAAATCAAAGGATCTCAAAGTTTGTACATAATTAGTTTGCTTTTGATGTGAAGAAAACAAATTTGTAATTTTTTTGAAAAATAATATCATACATCTAAGATATGGTGCTATGCTTGATCTAGAGAATGAGATCTACAAGATGATGTATTTAATTTATGAAAACCTCAAAGTTAGGGTTAGGGCTTTGATATCCTAGATGATGTACGATGGTCAAGTGCTAGACAACATGAAATAGCTCTTCTTAAGAACTATATGTCGATATAAAAACATTATGCGCATGTCGATCGTTTTAACCATTCTCCGTTTGTACCATTTTTTAAAATTAGGGTTAAATTAGGGTTTGCTGAAAATTAAGATTTTGGCTTGCCTATGTGAGATTGTTCTTCCAACGAAAGATACCATTTCAGAAATTCTATTCACTTGATAGTCTCGTGATCCTTAATTCTTGACCTGAATCGAATCTTTCCTATTAAACGTAGGGAATAGATACATAGGACATCATTTAAGAAAATAAACACAATGCATTTTGAGATCGGAACGCTATTTGTGTTGTAATAAAAAAGAAAGTCCCTTTTTCTTTGGTTTTACTTGGTTTTACTGCTCTTACAATTGTTTGTTTGATTATTTTTTTATTCCTCGTGTGTATATATATATATATATATATATATATATATATATATATATATATATATAGAGAGAGAGAGAGAGAGAGAGAGAGAGAATGAATGCACACTGATAAAAAGAGAATGGATGTGTGCGTTACTCGGATCTGGAAATCGGCCTTAAAAGGCTTGAAGAAAAGCAAATTCGTTCTTCATTAAAATTCCCTTGAAAAGCGAATTCGCTTGCTTATTCTCTATAAAAAGCATTCCGTCAACGAAAGAGGCTCACATATATAAAGCTCATGTGCGTTCCCTCTGCTCACAGTCGCAGAACTTCTTCGCTGCTGCAAACGCCATGCACCATTCCCCACCACACTCTCCTATGGCGCAACAGGCACCTCGTGCCTCTCCAGCTCCTCGTCGGTGGCTCCGTGGATGCGCCCTCGGTTACGGATCCTTCGGAAGTGTGTGCATTGCCCGGTCTCTGGATGGCGATGGCCTACTTTTCGCTGTGAAGACAGCACCCCTCTCTTCGGCCCATCAGGTATCGTCGCTGAAGAATGAGCTCCAAGTTCTCCAGTCACTCAAATCTCCGCACGTTATCCGCTGCCTCGGTTGCAGCATCTCCAGCATTCAGCACGATCCCCACTTCAATCTTTTCCTTGAGTACATGCCCGGCGGAAGCATAAAAGATCTGATTCTGAGAAAAGGTGGCAAACTAGACGAAAGAACCGCAGCTTCATGTACGCGCGGAATCGTGGAAGGACTGTGTTATTTACATAACGAAGGGATTGTACATTCTGATATAAAGACAAGCAACATCCTAATTGGTTCAAACGGTGAGATCAAAATCGCTGACTTCGGTACGGCAAGAAATATTTCGTCATCTACAGAAACAGCAACAGAGCGCAAAGTAGCAGGTACTCCTCTTTGGATGGCACCGGAGGTTTTACAAGGGCTGGAACAGGGAAGTTCTTCCGATATTTGGTCCTTGGGATGCACACTCATCGAAATGTTGCAAGGCGGGCGACCATGGCAAGGACCACATGATGATCCGCAGACTTCTTTTAGAGAATTGGAATCATTGTTGTTCGAGATTGCCTGCTCCAGTGGATCGATCCCTCGAATTGAAACCTCAGTTTCCGCCGAGGCAAAGGATTTCCTCAATAAATGTCTGGACAGAGATTGTGCGAAACGGTGGACGGCCAAAGAGCTTCTTCAGCATCCTTTTCTTGCGTCAAGCGAAGATGGCTTGGCGTGGATGGAATCAGAGGAATTATCACCGAGAAGCGCGTTGGAATTCATCACTGATATACACGAACAAGAGTCAGAGGCTGACGAAACAAGCGTCGAGCCAGATATGGAACCGCGATCGAAGCGTCAGAAACTGCAGCATGTACTGTACGACGACAGAGTTTGGCATACGGTAAGATCTGCCCATGATTGGTCTAATCAAAGACAGAAGCCCTTCTTCAGCGAATACGAAGGGTATATTATGAGAAAAGGCAATGAGGTCAGCTTCCAATCAGTGGGATTTCTCGCAAACAGATTAAAACACACAACAAAGAAAGAGACAAGTTGAACACGCTTTCTCTCTGAGCTGACGCCATTGGCAATGTGTAGACCTCTGCCATCGCGTGCAATTGCGGATTAAAACAGATTAAAACACACAACAAAGAAAGGCTGACGCCATTGGCAATGTGTAGACCAAGACGTCGCAATTATATTGACGCCGTTACCAAGATGTGGCAATTATACTGCCATCGCATGCAATCGCGGAAAATTGCTTTGGTGGTTCAACAGCGACGAACCCTGTAACAAAAACATTATTTCTAGCTCTGAACAAGTCATTCAATAAAACTCTAGAAATTGCATAATTGGCCAATCCCGCAGCTCATCGGCATTAATTTCTGTGTGTGTGTGTGTGTGTGTGTGTGTGCGTGTGTGTGTGTGAGAGAGAGAGAGAGGAAGGCTAGACTGATTCTCCATGATCATATATGATTTGTACCTTCAGCTTCCTCTCTTCAGGTCTGTTGCGCAGTAATGATAGAATGGTAATGAAGTGTTTATTTTTTTCACTTCAGCTTGATGAATACGATTGGTACTCCTTTTCAACTATCTACCTGCTGATAAGCCATTCAGCATTACCTTTGAGGAATGGACTCTTCTTCAAAGCAGGTGTTTAGCCTGGGACCGCTCTACTACCCGCCTTCTCTGCGGTCAAGATCCTCCTTGCTCGGAGGGCCTCAAATGGAGCAATGGTAAGAATCTGTCCAGAATCCCGAACCTCAAAGGGGAAGTGGATGTTCACCACACCCTTAACAAGAGATGGTGCCTTGCTTGGACCAAACTTCGGTGGGAGCTAAAATTCATGTCTCTCTGGCACCCCCTAATTGAGGTCAAAAAGTCCGTTCTCATGTGGCAGATCTTACATAAAGGCATCTGGACCAATGCAAGGGCTAACAAAATCTGTGGTGTGCCGCCTTGGTGCAAGCGTTGTCATCGGTGCATCGAAGATTTAGCCCACCTGTTCTTTGACTGCCCCAAGTCCCGTGTTGTCTGGCATCACGTGTCCCGAGTTCTGAGAAGTACGAGTCAAATCAACTGCCAACAAGTGATGTTGGGTGAGGCGATTGGTTGCTCTTCGAGGCTATGGAATGCCATCAGAGGCGAGGCTCTCTGGAAGATTTGGAGAGAGCGCTGTGCCGTCAATTTCGACCAAACTCCTAAGGAATGGTCGATCGAGAAATCCTTGTTTCTCCTTGGTAAAAGAATCTCCCGAGCCAAGAGTTCACCACCGTTTAGACATCACCGTATTTATCTCCTGGAAAACAACAAGTTGAAGCCCAAATGGGTCCCTCATGAGGGCGATGATAATGTTATCCATATGCCTTGTAGCTTGATTGACTCCTCCCCTGCGTTGTGGGATTCGGGGGGTCCCATGGGCACTAGTCCCGTTCACTTGTAACTTTTTCTCTTTAATATAATTAAAGTCCGGGAGATTAGGCTAAGGCCGAACTTCCTTTATAAAAAAAAAAAAAAAAAAAACTATCTACCTGCTTACACTCGTGTATGGAGAAGCCTGTTAAGTTGCCAATACACAGCTCAAGTAAAATATGTTAAGTCATTTCTGAAGTACTGGTAGCTTTATCCATAATTATCGCGCTGATATGTCAAGTGAAATCGATTGAGTCTTGAGGAAAAAGGTGTCATGTCCTATATATACATAGTAGTAAAGGGTTTCCAACCTCTCATAGGAGAAGGATGATTTTTGCAAGTTTAGCTTCATCACCATAAGAAGTTGGAAATCTTGAGTTCAATGCTGATACCATGCTACACTATATACATATAATTTTCCTCGGAAATATTAACCAAATAAATGCATAAATATAGTAAACAAATACATATAATCAAATAGCTTTTGGCACTATAGTTGGGAAGCATATGGTGTTACACAAAATGCATATAAAATCCTCAGAGCTATTGTAAGTGCAGGCTAAGCTTAGTTGAGCATTCGAGGATAATTAGCTGGTTGGTTGCAACCGTCCACTGTGTTCAATAGATCTAAGGAAGAAGAATACGAGAAGAATGGATAAAGATTACTAAATGTTGCAGATAAAGAAGAAGAATATGAGAAGAAAGTTTTTCTCTAGCAGATAAAGATTACTAAATGTTGCATAGCCAGAGAAAGAAGACAAATATAAGAAATCGAAGTATTGTGCCAAGGCTCAAATTCCTAAATCCAATTCTAAAGCGAAAAAAATACAAGTGGTTTAAATGGTTGATGGAGATGCCTCTGCTCTTGAGATAAATTTTGCTAATTCTCTATGACATAAAAATGGATTTCTGATCTTGTTCAACCTTCTCATTATCATTTTATGTTTGTAATGGTTTACAGGTTACATGTATGATACTTTGATAGTCATGCGACCAAACATGTTACCGAACATAACAACTTCTTCACTTGAATTGGCATTGCCTCTATGAGAGATAGTATGACATGGGATGAAGAATGCACTTAATCCATTGCATGTACATGAGTTGGTCAATGAGATATTTCTTAGTTAGTATTCTAGGCAAAATGCAGCATCCTTCCTAGCTATAACTTGTATACTGATATCTAAGCATAAACCGAAAACTTCTCATGGTCTTGTTTGTGATAATATAGAAGCACAATCAATTGTGCCATGTGACTTTGAAAAATGGTATCATAAAAATGTTGATTATGGTAGAAAAACATCTTAATTGTAAAGTGGAATCATCCCAATCGAAATTCACTGGGTTTCTTATTGTCTTCAGATGAGCCGCCATTTAATATTTTTGTTTATCTCAAAAAATGTTGTTTCCTAGAGGAGAAACACATCCCTCATGGGAAGAAGAAGATGCACGGTCAAGAGATATGTTTTATATCTAAAATTTTGGCTTCAGCTCATCATGTTTATTGCATATGAACTAAAAAAATGTCCTACAAAAGAATTGTAGAATATGATTCCTTATGAGCCTTGGCATGGTTAGCGGCTACTTTTTCGCTCATTTTCATGTTCCATATGCATATGAAAACTTCTAGCACTTGACAAATCAAGAATTTAGAAGAGGGAGAAAGTATAAATCTTGGCATCTTAATTGTAAATGCAATAGATATAGCTCAAAATAAGAGTAGAAAAGAATTTAAAATTTTGGTACTAGAGAGTATCGCAGGATTGAGCTCAGTACAAGTAAGGGAAAAGAACCCTTTTGAAATTTATTAAAATCCAATTGGAGGGTTGGGGTTGGCAAAATCCATGACACAAATCTCCATTACTAAGAAAGACCTTGTGACCATGCCTAAAGGTACTGATAAGATGAGATATATTGTACTTGCAAGAGCAGATCTTACAAACCATGAAGAAGGTCAAGCACTAAGATCTAGAACCACATATAATGTTTGCAAATTTTTACTTGAGGATATGATTTTGTAATTTGGATACGTTGAAAAGGTGGTTTTTGATAGGGGAGAACTAGATGCTCAAGAGGTTAGATATTTCTTGCGTGACATGGAATTTGCTTGTCTCTCACAATTGCTTATAACCTAAGGCTAATGGGAAAATAGAAAGAGGACATTCACCAATTATGAAATCAATTTCTAAAGCTTATAATGATGACCTAAAACGATGGCCAAAATATTTACCTTTTGCATTATGGGCTGATAGAATGACTTCCATTAGGAAATGGGATATATGCCTATTGAATTAATGTGTTGTCAAAAACGTGTTTTCCCTATTCATACATGAATTTCTACATGGTCTACTCTCCCTTGGAATGATAATTTATCTCTTGATGAATTATTGACTTTGAAGATAAAGCAACTTAAGAAAGGAAATGAAAAACTTGATGATGTTGTTATGAAATTAAAAGAAGCAAGATTGAAAAATAAAAAGTACTTTGATAAATCACATGCATTAAGGCCAAAAAAAATCATGAAGATAACTAGGTTTTTATCTACGACAATACATTCAATTCCCAATATGATGCAAGAAGGAAATTAAAACCATGATGGTTTGGACCTTATGTTGTTATAAAAGTACATGAAAATGGAACATATGCTTTACCTAAATTAGATGGAACTCCACTAAAAACTTTGATTGTAGGAAAAAGAGTAAAATTATTCAAGAAAAGGGATGAAGACAATTATGAAATTAATGAAGACATGATTGAAGATGAAACATGAAGAGATCCATAGATATGATATGATGAGAGAAATCGTAGTGAGGATGAAATCTAAAACATGTTTTTTGTAATAACTTTGATGTCTTCATGAGACAGGGATTATCTCGATAAGCTTCTTCAAAAACAACCTTTGAAGATGATGATTGAGATCGATCTATTGATGATGATTTGAGTGATGAGAGAGATGAGAATGTTGATCATGAGAATTTTTTCAAACTTCTACACAATGGCGAATATTTTTGCACTTAAAGTATGCATGAAAAGATGTGTGTGTACATTGCTTTAATTCCCATAAATGCACATCTATTTGCACTTGTAAATAGCATAAAAAATAATTTCAAATTCCAAATTTAACCTCATCATCAACAACCATTTACCCTCATATGCACCATGAATGTTTGAAATATGCACATAAAGTATGCATGAGAGGGTCTCACTACACAACCTTGCATCAAGGCTTTTGAGTTTCACCCATGCACACTGAGTGATGGAAAGGGATTTTGTATATACACATGATATGTATGTCAGAGACCACACATGCTTCATCAACAAATACCAAATATCTTATCTTTTGCATCATATTTTGACCATGCATTTCAAAGTATGCAATTTCTAGGGCTACATCATATGGTGTCATAGAGATTAACATGTCTACATTACCTTGAAGCCAAACCCATTTATGGGTGCATTTTAAATTCAGAATCTTCATGACAAGAAAGATAATTAACATTCAAAAGCTTGTTACTTGGTTGGCAAGAGTGGGATATGTGATGATTTTCCTTCTATACATTCATAAATTTTCCCATAAAAATTTTCACATGATGAGATCCATGTATTTGTATATCCATGTGAACCTTGAACTTTAGAAATTTATAGTGTGAACTCATATAATTCATAAGCTAAAAGTAAATAAACATGAAAGTAATAAAACAAAAGATAAACAAAGGCAAAAAATCGTTAATAAAATCCGATGCAAACTTAGCATCATCAATGGAAGTGTTTTCACATGCGATATGGAAGCTTTTGCGATCTCTTTTCATAATGGATCATAGTTTTTTTAATACATCACATGCCTTATGCTTTTCAAATCGTGAGCTACCAATTACTATAAAATAACAAAGCTTGAAGTTCATTAACATCATCTCTTATCATCGTTGAAGACATCATCTCATGGTACAAGAAGGACTCAACACAAGTTGAAGAGGAGATCGTCACTTGGAGTATCTCATATGATCTGAAGATCATCGTTGAAGTTTTTGAGAAGTTGAAGGACAATGTGGATTTAAGAAAGGAGAAGTCTATCTTCATCTAGTACTTAGAGGAGGGAGTTGCTCTACACTTGCTAAGCGGTGGAGATAACTATACACATCCAGGTGATGGAGGTGGCTCTACACACATGCTTGTGGATTGAAGAACATTATGAATAAAAATTATGATGAATAAGTAACATGTATTTTTTTCCATTATTTTCAATCATAATTGTATGAACACTTATTATGAATCAATTTCTCTTCTTTCTAATGTTCCCTTACCTCTTCTCTTCCAATTCTCTCTACACTTATTTCATTATCTCACTTAAATTTTTTATTCTCTTTCATGATGATGAATTGTGTAAGTGATTTGATTAATTTCTATGAGCTTATCTATCTATCTATGAGTGCCTACACTTAAATGAACGTATTTCACATCGACAAGTGAACTCGATGTGAAATACTTTTGTTTTGACAAGTGAACCCAACGTGAAATATGTTCTTTTCAACATGTGAATCCGATGTGAAAGTTCCTTGACAACTCGACAAATCAGGAGGTATAATTATAAGCTGATTCCACATACTCATATTTCACTTTTTATATTCATTACATAAGTGAATAATGGGAAAAAAGAGTTGTGCAAAATACACCACACAAGACATAGATTCTAGTGTGGATGCATTGATTAAAAAGAAATTTTTAGAATATGATGAGCAATTTAAATTTATCCAATCAAAAATTAAAAAAGTATTATCTCTAACTCAAGAATTAGATGAATTATTTGAAGATAATAAAACATTATGTGAAATGCCAAAAGAGATGATTGATCATGAAGTGTCAAGTTTGAAACACAAGTTTGCAATTTTGTTCAACCAAGTAAAAGAAATTCAATCATGCAAGTGTGAACATGAACATCAAGTACAAGTCCAAAATATTTCTACTAAAATTCTTGATTAAAAAATATTAATTTGACCATAGAAGATCCACCCCTAGAGCTACACATATAACATTAAATTGACCTATAAGATGCTCTTGCAGGCATCAATTCAGTCATATGTTTTGGAATTGTAATGCATATGAGAATGCTTGTAGACTTAAATTGGTCACTGAAGTTGAAAGAAAAATTTGTAATTACCATGATCATTTACCTTTGCACTTGAACTTAGGAAGAGTTGGAATTAAAGAATATTTTGATAAAACAAAATTTAAACCAAGATCATTTTAAAAAAACTAGTAAACAATGAGAACAAAGAGATTTGATGATAAGAAATCTTCTAAACAAGAAACTATGATAGAAATTGAAAATCAAGTTAAATATTTTTGAAGAAAAGAAAAGTGAACAAATCAAGTTGGATAAAGAAAAATTTGAACAAATTTTGCAAGAAATATTGGAACAGGATGAGAATATGAAAAATCAATATAATTGAAAAAGAAGAATGAAAAATATTATGTAACATGTGATCCCAAGTTTCTAGAAAATGAACAATTGTTTGATCAAGAGAAAGTGAAAATTTTGAAAGTGAAAATTTTGAAAGTTCAATCGAGCCATGATATTAAGAATGAAGAAACTAGTCAAAATGAACATGAGGATAACAAGAAATTGATGAGGATGAGAGTGCAAATAATGAAAAAAATACTGACAGAAAACAAAAAAATTGATTGAAGATATTATCAAACAAATTGAACAAAATATGAAAAATTCATCAAAATCTTCTTAACCTTTATGTATGCAGAAAAGAAAAGTTTGAAGATGATCCATGATGAACACATACTAAAGATGAACTATGAAGAAAACCAAAGATATTATATTATGAGAGAAATTGTAGTAAGGATGAAATGTAAAGCATGTTTTTTGGTACTAATCTTTTATGTTTTCATGAGACAGGGATTATCTTGATAAGTTTCGTAAAACAATATATATCTTTGATGATGATTGAGATTTATTGAGAGTGATTTGACTAATGAAATAGATGACAATGTTGAGCATGATATTGATTCATAGTTTTTTTTTTTATCATAAAATTCCAAATTTGCACTATGATTATTTGAAAAATGCACTTAGAGTATGCATGAAAAGATGAAAATTCACATTGCTTTGAGTTCCCATAAATGCACATCCATTTGCACTTATGAAGATAGCATGAAAAACAATTTCAAATTCAAAAACTTTAAAACCTCATCATCAACAAACCATTTACCCCATTTGCACCATGATTATTTGAAAAATGCACTTAAAGTATGCATGATAGGGTCTCACTACACGACCTTGCATCAAGGCATGTTTTGACCTTTACCTATGCACTATGAGTGATGGAAAGGATTTATGCATATACACATAAAATGTATGAAATTGAGTGCACATGCTTCTTCAACAAATGCCAAATACCTTATATTTTGCACCATATCTTTTTCCATGCATTTCCAAAAGTATGCAATTGATAGTTCCACATCATACAACCTTGCATAGGCACATTAATTATCTTCCCATGCACTTGACAAATGATTTCAAATTCAATGTTCCCATTAAATGCCAATCTATCTTTGAAAAAAAAAAGAGTGATTTCAGGATTGGCCCATCCAGGATGATGTGTAGGTTTAGTAGGGGTGAATGTCGTAGAGATTAACATATCTACATTACATTGAAGCCAAACCCATTTATGGGTGCATTTTTAATTCATAATTTTCATGACAAGAAAGTCAATTAACATTCAAAAGCTTGGTACTTGGTTGGCAAGACTGTGATATGCGATGAGTTTCCTTCTATACATTCATAAATTTTTCCATGAAAATTTTCACATGATGAGATCCATGTATTTGTATATCCATGTGAACCTTGAATCTTAAAAATTTATAGTGTAAGTCCATATAATTCATAAGATAAAAATAAATAAACATGAAAGTAATAAAACAAAAGATAAACAGAAGCAAAAGATCGTGAATAAAATACAATGCAAACTTAGCACCATCAACGGAAGTGTTTTCACATGCGATGCGGAAGCATTTGCGATTGATTTTCATAATGGATTGTAGTTTTTTGAATGCATTGCATATCTTATGCTTTTCAAATCATGAGCTAGTGTTTACTATAAAAACAGTAACGTTTGAAGGTCATTAACATCATCTCTTATCATCATTGAAGACATCACATCATGGTACAAGAAGGAATCAATGCAATTTGAAGAGGAGATCATCACTTGGAGTATCTCATATGATCTGAAGATCATCATTGGAGTTTTTGAGGAGTTGAAGGACAAGGCGGATTGAAGGAAGGAGAAGGCTATCTTCATCTACTTAGAGGAGGTAGTTGCTCTACGCTTTTTAAGTGGTGGAGATAATTATACACATCTAGGTGATGGAGGTGGTTCTACCCACATGTTTGTGGACTAAAGAACCTTATGAATCAACATTATGATGAATCAATAACATGTATCTATTTCCATTATTTTCTATTAGAATTGTATGAACACTTATTATGAATCAATTTCTCTTCTTTCCGGTGTTCCCTTGCCTCTTCTCTTCCAATTCTCTCTACACTTATTTCTTATGTGTAAGTGATTTGATCAATTTCTATGAGCTTATATGTCTATCTATGAGTGTCTATACTTAAATTGTATACCTGAGCTTGCTTGAAGCACCCTACATGTGTGGTAATTTGGAACATCGGCAATTGGAGTTGATCCGCCCAACTAAGCCCCTTCACGACAACAGCCTTGCATAGGCACATCTCACTTATCTTTGAGACAAAACGGTGATTTCAGAATTGGCCCATCGAGAACAATGTGCAAGTTTAGTAGGGGTGAATGTCATTGAGATTTACATCTCTACATATATGATATAAATCTAATTAAAAGTTCAATTCAAGTATATCTTCACATTCCAGAGAGCTCATTAAGTGTTGAACCATATGTGTTCATAACCATATCTAATGGAACAAGCATCTAAACCTTGAAGGTCATGAGCAAGAAGCGGGGTTTTTACTTATAGTTGAGAACTCTATGGTGAAGTTATCATTTCTTATATTTGTACCATCTACGTGTATACATTAATTTGTATGAACCCTTTGTTTATCCATGTGAACCTATGTTTAAATCATGTGAAAACAATTTTCTGAAAGCAACATGTGAAAGCAACAGAATTAAAACATTAAAATAAACAAAAGAAAATTAAAAAAAAAAAGATAACAAAAAACAATAAAACAAAACATTGTGAATCAATTCCATTCCTTTTTCCTTCCATTGCCTTGGGTGACTTTTGGTGCTCCAAATCACTCCATATGGATAGGGTCACGATTTTTTTGAGTACTCCATCCCTCTAAATATATTTTGGCTTTTATCCAAGCCATAAATAGCTTTTACCCTTCTACTTTAACACTCTCCTCTAAGGTTAAGAGTGTACTCTCTATATTTTTAGGGGTTAGCTTCCTTTTGAGCTTACAAAAAAATACAGTAATGATGAAGAGAAACTTAATGAGAGGTGAGTATGTGTCAAGCCTCACAATTGGAGCTTGCACAAGTACCATAAATTTCAACAAGAAGAGCATCTATCGTTGAAGATTTGGAGAAGAAGGTGGCTATATACTACTTTGAGTAGGAGTGCTCTACACTTGGTTGAGGGAGATCTACACTTGAAGGAGGTGTGATCTACCTTTGATGTTAGTTGTGGTGATTTCAGAGTATTAAAGGAGATTCAGAGGAGATATTGAGGGGATCTATGATCTATGATGATGTTTATCTAGTAGCTTGTAACTTTCATTTAATTCTCGTTTAGAATTTATCTGAACACTTATTATCTATGCAACAACTCTTTTCTCTTTTGAATTTTCACCGATCTCTGTTATTTCTATCTCTGATATGATAGACTTTTTATAAGTGATCTGATCAATCTTCTTGAGTTTATCTATCTCTTTGAGTTTCCATTCTATCACCTGAGCTTGCTTGAAGCACCATATGTGTGCCATCACTGGAACATTGGAAGTTGAAAAAATTCACTCAATTGAGTGCCTTCACGACATCACCACCATAAGCCAACATCTAGGATTCTCTACCTCATAATATGGGACGGAGGTGCGCACCATCTAGACCTTCATGTGTCATTGAGAGGATGTTTCTTGCCTCTTCTTCTTCCATGCACTTCCTACGTGAATTATCTTTGCCATATCTATATAGCTTGCCCTCAATAAAGGTATAAGGCTTGATTTTTATGATCAACATCTTCCTCTTTATAGAGTTGTCTTATCCATATATTTCCCTATCTTTAGAAAATCATTGACATCATCGTACCAGCCTTGAGTACTTATTGTAAATAGATCAACATTAGGGGACTCATCCTGCACTCTAATGGTCTGGCTCTCTAGGCTAACCCAAATAGATGATCACCCATAACATTTTCCTTTCCTGGTTTATGCACTATAATGAAATCAAGTCCATAGAACAATAGGAGCCACCTCCAGACCCTACGTATTGCTTGTGGATTATTCAATAAATACCTCATTGGTTTGTGATCAGTAATGATGACATGTTTTAACTCTAACAAGTAATGGTAATTTTTTTCTATTGCAAGCAACATTGCTAAGGCTTCCCTCTTTGTGGTACTATAGTTCTTCTTGGCCTTGATCTAATTTCAACTTTCATATTGGATGGGCCTATCCAATTTGTGCTCCTTGCTATGTTCTATGAGAACTTCCCCCACCACATAGGCACTCGCATCCACATGGATATGAAAATCTATACATCAATCAAAAGTGACAAGGATTAGTGTCACCACAAGTTTGGATCTCAAAACCTGATAAGATTTTTTCTCTTCTTCAGCCCATTTAAATGGGACATCCTTACCTGTGAGCATTGCCAATGAATGAGCTATGTCTGCATATATCATGCGATACGATACCAACTTGACCGAGGATATGATACCGCTCAATCGAAGATACGATACTAAGTGCACGATACGATACCAATCATGCACGTAATACGATACCAATCATGCACGCGATACGATACCAACTTGGCCGATGATACGATACCGATCGATCGATAATACGATACCGCTCGATCGACGATACGATACCAGAAATCACACGATACGATAATGAAGTAACTCATGACACGATACTGAGTCTTTGAGTGATACGATACTAAAGGACCAGACGATACGATACCAAAATAGGAGGCGATACGATACCAAGTTGGCAATACGATACTGCTCAGTCGACGATATGATATTGCTCGATCGACGATATGATACCGGGATCCACACAATACGATACCAGTGGGAGGACTACGATCGCGATACTAGCACTTGACGATACGATACCAGAATGGTGTTGATATATTTAGGTAGTGATGTGTGTGAACACTCTAGGACCGCCGAGGCACTTTTTTCCCTCTTTAGGAGGTTTTTTTCCCCCGGCTTGTATATACGCCTATTGCCCTAATGGGCTACTTATCTTTGTACATTCTCTAGTAATACATTCAGTCTTGTGTGTTGTGCTCCAAGCTTCTTCTTCTTCCTTGTGCTGTTCGCGTGCTTCCGCAGACGTCTATCTCCAACAATTGGTATCAGAGCAGGTCGTCGCTTCTTCTAGGGTGCCATCGACACTCCTCCGTTTGCAGTCTCAGATTCGCACGAAATTTGGTGAGCATACTCAGGGTGTTTCCGAGATCAAAACAGCTTCGTTCTGTGTGCCGAAATCGCGATATGAGCTCGTTTCGGCCTCCGAACGCACTACCGCAGCGCTTGTGCAGGCTATTTCGTCCTTTTGTGCCAAAGGTATATACCAGTTTCTGTTCGCCAGTTTAAGCATCTCAAAGTCTGCTACAGGTCTAGCAGAACTCGTCTGGGCAGTTCTGTTCAACTTTTTGAGATACAGTCAATTTTCTGCATCAAGGTTTTTAGTCACCGGCCATGGCTGAAAGCAATGATGTATTCCGTATGTTGGTTGTTGAGGATAAGTTGGATGGTACCAACTACCCATTATGGGCTTATATGATGCGACATGTACTGGTTGCAAAAGGATTGTGGAACATTGTGCAGGGTGTTGAAAGACGTCCTGTTACACCTGTAACGACAGGTACTGCAAATACAGGTGTTGGAGCTGATGAAGATGGTGTCGAAGATGATATTCCGCAGATTCCTGTTCGTGCTGCTGTTTCTGTTGCACCTACTACAGAGCAGATTCGTTGGGATGGCAGAGATGCCCAGGCACATGCATTGATAGCCTTGTCTGTCAAACATGCCATTATTCCTCACATTCGCTCTTGCAGAACAGCAAAGGATGCTTGGGATACACTTACCACTTTGTACCAGGCTAGGAATGAGGCTCGTGTTGCTTACCTCCGAAAACAGTTGGAGAGTGAGCACATGAATGAAGGTGATTCTATGGACAGTTTTCTTACAAAGATCAAAGACCTGAATCCGCAGACGTCTATCTCCAACAAATGGTATCACGATACCTTAAGTGGGTATGCGCGATATGATGCCTCGACAAGTATCATGATCACGGGAGTTCTAGTATCACGATACCAAAACTCAACCGGATACGATACTTGGAGATTTTGACACCCAAATTCAAAAGTTTTTGCAAGTATGTGTACCTTGTGTCCTCCTTATCACTCCTGTGTGCCTATAGATGCAAAGTCACCCTCCAAACTCATGATACCACTGCCCCGATACCAGATGCAGGTCGGTTGAGCCCGTGCAATACTTCTCTCAGTTTTTGATGTTTTAAGTGGATTTCAAAACTATTTCTTCAGTGTTTCAACTCTGAACACCTCTGCGCTTGTTCCTCACAGTCACAAGTGAAAAACGAGGTGAATGTACACTCAAAAACGAAAAAAAAATAAGAGAAGATGAAGATGGGGATGAAATGGTGATGATGATGATGATGAAGGAGAAGAAAAACTCAGAGACTAAACTCAAAATGGTGATTTTTTTACCTTCCAACATCGCTAATCTATGTCTTACCATCACATGCTCATCCTCCAAGCTCTCTCCCCAGCAGCGGCGCCAAATTTGATGTCACTCTAGCACAATGGAAATTACCAATGTGAGGAGATTCGACTCATAAATGTCAATCAGTGGAGACGTGAGGACTAGTATGAAGACTATGAGCAAGTGATGGCACAAGTGCGTGAGTGAAAGCACACAAGCATGCACACACATACACACACGCGCAGAAGGTAAGAGCAAAGAGTGGAACAATGGAAGATCTTTGATTACAAAAGAGTTCTCTTACGAAGCTCAAATCTACAACCAGCTAACCCCAAAAATGAGCTCTCCAGCCCTTTTTATAGTTTTTTGAGTGGTTTTGGTCCTGTCCAAACCTAGTGTCCGACCTAGTTAAAAATTAGGTTCTAGGGCTTATTTGGGGTCTCAAACGGAGTCTAAAAATTATGAAAATTGGCAGGATGATAGTTGTAATACTCCTTAATGTCAAGGACTCCTTGACTTGAACAAAATGGAGTTGCAAAAATGAAAAATGGTATTTACAATGGTTTTTAGTGATAAAAATCACTATTTTTATAGGGATTTCTTTTGAGATGTCTAATTTGGGGCATTTGCATAAACTGAATGCCCAAATAATGATGCAAATGCCCCAAATTAGACATCTCAAATGATGCATGCAAATTAGCCTGAAAATCAGCAATATGCTTCTCACTAGGACCAGTGAGCAGGATGTCATCAACATAGACAACAATGATCAGAAGCACATCATTAGCACGCCTAACATATAAGGTGCTTTCAGTTGGACTATTCTCAAAACCATGTGCAATCAGATATGCATGTATCTTTTCATACCAAGCACATAGTGCTTGCTTTAAACCATATAATGCCTTCTTTAACCTGCAAACTTGGTTTTCATGCCCTTTTTGCACAAAGCCACAAGGCTAAAAAACATTCACTTCTTCATGCAAGTCACAAGGCTAAAAAACATACACTTCAAAAATGCACTTTTAATGTCCAACTGATGTACATTCCAAGCATGATGGGCTGCAAGTGCACAAATGCTATGAATAGTAGTCATGTGGCATGTAGGTGCAAAGCTCTCATCAAAATCAATGCCTCTTTCCTATGCATAACCCTTTGCAACAAACCTAGCCTTAAACATATCACCTATTCCATTAGGCTTACACTTCGGATTGTAAACCCACTTAGTGCCAATGGCCTTCTTGCCAGGAGGCAAGTCACATAAAGACCAAGTACCATTCATCATTATAGAATCATATTCAGATTGCATAGTAGCCATCCAATTTTTTGAATTTTGTGCTTCATCAAATGAAACAGGCTCATTCTCATCACAGAGACTAGATGCAGCCATAACATAGCAATTTGATGCAAAAGAGGCACGATGAGAGCCTGAATGAATACGGTATGATAAAGGTGCATCTAATTTGCTGTCACGCAAAGTCTGCTCCAGCCATTTTGGCATAGTTTTTGCCTGCTCAATATCAACTCTCTCATCAACAAGTGCATCATGTAAATCTGCATAAAAAATGGAATGATCTGCATCATCACATGAAACCTACAAAGGCTGAGAAGTTGTCTCATTAGGACCAGCACTAGGTTTTCCACCTATAAAAAGAGGCAACAAAGTATCATACATGTCTTTGGAGCTAACAAATGTTTCCTTAGTACATGAAAGTAAGGGCTGAATAACATCTTCTACAAAAACAACATCACGACTAACAAGAATGTGTTTAGTCTGTGGATGATATAGATGATAGCCTTTGGTTTCAGAATTGTACCCCACAAAAATACATTTTATTGCTTTGGCATCCAATTTTCTATGATGTTGTTCAGGCACTAATGCATATGCCAAACAACCAAAAACATGTAGATGAGCAATAGATGGCTTGCGACCATGCCGAGCCTCATATGGAGTGATAGACTACAACACTTTAATGGGACAGCTGTTAAGTACATATGTTGCACACATGATAGCCTCAAGCCAAAAATTATGTGGTAAAGCCTGAATCTTGACTAGACACCTCGCCATCTCCATGAGTGACCTATTCTTCCATTCAGCAACTCCATTCTGTTGAGGTGTATAAAACACTGTACACTGATGTTTTATCCCACATTCAGCCAGAAATGCATTAAAGTCAGAAGACATATATTCTCCCCCTCGATCAGAACGGAGGGTGCCCATTTTACATGCTGATAGATTTTCAGCCAAAACCAAAAACTCTTTGAAACACTTAAACACTTTAGACTTTGCATTTAGTGGATATACCCATGCATGGATTGAAAAATCATCAATGAATCTCACGAAGTAAAGTTAGTTTCCAAAAGAAGGTGTCTGCATAGGACCACATACATCACTATGTACAAGCTGCAATTTATGAGTAGCCCGAACTGAATCATCTTTTGGAAAGGAGGAATGCTGCATTTTGCCCAAAATACAGCCTTCACAAACATGTTTTCCAGGTGCCTCAAGTTTGGACAAGGAGGATACCATTTCAGATTTTTGAAGGCGTAGTAAACTAGCAAAATTCAGATGACCAAAGTGTGCATGCCAAAGCTTTGCATCTGACATAGCCTAAGAATCATGTGCTGCACATGCCGAATCATTCATACTCTATGAGCTTATACAACCCACGACATAAAATGCCAGAAACAATAATCATGTCGCCATTTGACAGATCATGAACTGTGCATCTGTCATTAACAAATTTCACAACCAAGCCAATCTTGGCTAATGCTAAAACTGATAAGCGATTTTTCTTGATCCCTGACACAAATAAAGCATCTGACAAGGTGAAAGAACTACCATGAGTAGGAGTCAGAATGATCTTACCAACTCCCATAACAGGATAAGAGGAGTTACTGGCTCATGTAATAGTATTCCCTGCAGGGGCAAGCTCGAGTGCAGAGAAGAAACTGCGTTGAGAGGTAATATGTTTGGTTGCCCTAGTATCAAAGTACCAAACATCTGAGTCTACTGCAGACATGCACTGCTCATGAGAAGATGGGTCAAAACTACAAACAGTAGTAATGCCCATTCTTCATTTTGCACAAAATTAGTAGACTCTATTTTTGGTGTAGAGGCCTCTGCAACAACCATTCTAGCCTCTTTCTTCTTTTCCTCTTTAGTAGCCAGTTTTGGACATCTCTTAATGGCATGATCATTTGCTTTGTAGTATTTACAAAACAATTTCTGCTTTTCTAATTTCTTCTCATCTTTGTCTTCCTTCTTCGATTGTGCAGAATTAGCAGATTTCTGCTTACTAGTAGAAGAGCTCCATTTTCCTTTGCCCTTTTGACCAGCCAAGAAAGGTTGATTTGCAACACACATAATAGAATAGTTCTATCTAGACTGATCTTCCTGTAGCAAAACAGAAACTAACTCTTGAAATGTTAAGGCATTTGGATTGCCTTTCATCATCAAACGAAGAGTAGAAGCAAAACTCTGATATGAGTCAGGAAGACCATTCAAAACAGTCTGCATAAGTGAATCGTCTAGAAGACATCATCAACAAAAATCAATTGTTCCTTCAAATCCTTGATCTTTGTCAAAAAACTATCCATAGAATCACCTTCATTCATATGCTCACTCTCCAACTGTTTTTGGAGGTAAGCAACACGAGCCCCATTCCTAGCCTAGTACAATG
The DNA here is from genome assembly GCA_020310875.1 of Ceratopteris richardii. NCBI lineage: Eukaryota > Viridiplantae > Streptophyta > Polypodiopsida > Polypodiales > Pteridaceae > Ceratopteris > Ceratopteris richardii. Next base: position 133,335,145 of record CM035433.1, read on the forward strand.
TGCATCATTAGCTATTCTACAAGAGTGCATGTGAGGAATAATGGCACCTTTGACAATCAAAGCTATCAATGCATGTGCCTGAGCATCTCTGCCATCCCAACAAATTTTCTCTATAGTAGGTGCAACAAAAACAACAACACAGACATGAATCTACAGAATATCACCATCTTCGACACCATTTGCATCAGCCTCAGTACCTGTATTTGCAATACCTGTATTCGTAGGTGTAAGAGGATGTCTTTCAACACGATGCACAATATTCCATAATCCTTTTGCCACCAATACATGATGCATCATATAAGCCCACAACAGATAATTGGTACCATCCAACTTATCCTCAATAGCCAAACATATGGAATACATCACTGCTTTTAGCCATGGCCACGCACTAAAATACGTTGATGCAGAAAAATGATTGTATCTAAAAAAGTTGAACATAACTACCCAAACACCTGTAGGACACTTTGTGATGCTTATACAGGCGGACCACAATTGGTATATATCTTTGGTAGAAAAAGATGAGATAGCCTACACAAGCATTGTGATAATGCATTCGGAGGCCGAAACGAGCTCAGATCGCGATTTCAGCACCACATAGTGAAGCTGTTTTGATCGCCTAATCAGCCTAAGCATGCATACCAAATTTTGTGCGATTTTGAGACTTTGACCGGAGGAGTATCGACAATGCCCTAGATGAAGTGGCGACTTGCTCTGATACCAATTGTTGGAGTTAGATGTTTGTGGAAGCATGTGAACAACACAAGGAAGAAGAAGAAGAAGCTTCAAGCACAATACACAATATTGAATGTATTACCACTAGAATGTATGAAGATAAGTAACTAGTTAGGGCTATAGGCATTGTGGTCGGGATCTTGCGTGCTTAAGGGTGCACACAGGGTGCCAAGAAAGTATCTCAGCTTGAAAGATGTCAGTAGCTAGGAGATCTTTCATATTTGAAGTGCTAGATTCTATGGCTCTATTTATGAATGCTAACTTGATTCTTTAGTTCACTGGTTCTATGATTTTCTCACCCCTTCCTTTCATGTCCGGTTCACCAGGTATGTCGAGAGGTTCATGGCAAGGAGGGGGATGGGAACATAGGTTTCTAATTTAGTAAGGTCTTTGGACATTGTTTGTAAAGGCGAGAGTCCACCAACTCAAATGGTGCATGTTTAGGTAGGTCATATTAACGTAGTTTTACAATATATTGCTTCCAAACAACCATTTAGATTGAGTTAGGCTTTCTAGTTCTTTACTAGAAAAGTGTTACCGAATTTCACTTAACTCGTATGCAATTGGCAAATCTGAGATCAAATCATTAGCTTTTAATTAATTTCATCTATGCCATGTTTTTGTTAAGAGACAAGCATATCGGATTTTTACTTGATTGTTAAAAAACCAGACAAGGGATCATAAGTCGAGCTACATTCACTCATTCCAAGAATAGAACCTTCACTTCATGAATAATAATCAATGACAAGATCAAACTCATGGTCTACAAAAGGTGACATATCACAGACATTCATTGTAATATATTTGAGATGAGAGGCATCTTTATATTTATTCTGCATGGCTTTAATAACAACTGATGAAATGTCAATATCTGTAATTCATAACCATATTTCACCATATCCTCAAACAATACAACATTACCACAACAAACCATAACAATTTTCGGAATGTATTTCTGAAGCAAAGGTGACAAGCCCGAAACTGCTTGAGCATCTGCATGAGCTCGGGAACTAGAATGCATATCCACCACCATGAGTCACCTAGGAATGATCCATGGAGATAAAATCTCCACGACAGCATATATACAAGCTGGGGGAAAAAACCTCCTAAAGAGGGAAAAAAGTGCCCCGGTGGTCCTAGAGTGTTTTCACACACATCACTACCTAAATATACCAACAAGAAAATGTAGAGATTTAGACGAGTGCATCAAAGAATCCATATACATAGATGATAATAGGGCTCAAGATCTATTATCAAGTGAATTGTCCACTCCAATAGAAAATAGGACCAATCAATAACTCAATAGGGAGAGACAGAATGCACCAACAAAACATTTCGCAAATGAAAGACAAACAAACTCATGAAGCACCTCAACCTGTTTTAGGTGAACAACCTCCATTACCAACAAAGGTAGTGCCAGTGAAATACCCACCCCTAGAAGAAAAACATGGAGAGCGTCATTACTCCAACAACATCAATGTATTATGATGATTAAGAAGAAAGATGTTCTACATCTGACAATGAGGGATATGTTGATGAAACATGCAGTTCAAACAAAGAAAATCGATACATGGCCTATCAAAATAGCGATGGAAACTATGAGATGGATCTTGCAACATTCATGTTTGTCACAAATACATTTGTAACAAAACAAAGAAATATGGGGGGACAAACACTACAACATATCGGGGGTATACCGAGGCTTCTACCGAGGAAAATGAACGGGTAGAATTTTGCCCTGACGTCAGTGTAAGGGTCGGTGTAGGTGTCGGATCAAATGACCGACGATCAAATGACCGTCGGTATTGCATCCGTGGTTTCTCAAACATTTCCAAGGGTCATACCGACGCCGAGGCGTGACCGTCGGTATGGGCAATGTCGGTATACCCCTCATATGTTGTAGTGAAAACACTAGAAAGTTCCAGAAGGGGACTTGTCATAGGTTTGGGGGAGATCACTTCATAAGAGATTGTCCTCAACCTCCCATATTGAAAGTATAGGTGTATTGCAAAGTTTATGGAAAAGATCATTTGATCAAGGATTTCCCAAATAACTCTAACAAACAAATTATAATTCCATCTCCTTTAAAATCAGTAAATGTATTTGAATCAAGTAGTTAGACTTGTGAGTCAACACTGGAAAGTAGTATTGAGTCAAAAGGGGAAGCCCAAATAGAAAATTTAGAACCTAAATCACCAAATCTAGAAAAGAAGGAGGAAAAGGAGCATAATCAAATAGATGTACCAGCTCATTTCAAAAGATATGGGGTAGAAGAAGGAAAAGTTATTTTCCAAAAAAACTAAAAAAGAACATAAATTGGATCAATCTTATGGCAATAAAGAATAATTAAAACAAGTACTGGTCACTATGGAAGAAGGAGAAGAAAGAAAAATAATCATGTCCAGTGATATTCAAGAAAATGAACAAGAAGTTTTAGTGGCATCAGTTAAGGAATATAGAGAAGTTTTTGTTTGGAGTTACAAAGATCTCAAAGGAGTAGATCCAAGTATCTGTGTTCATAGAATTCCCATAGTTCCTAATTCAAAGGCAACAAAGCAAAGGCACTATACCTATAAAAATCAAGGAGGAAATTGATAAATTGTTGTCAGTAGGATTCATATATGAGATTGAACATATTGAGTGGATATCACCTATAGTAGTAGTACCAAAGAAAACTGGGAAACTTAGGGTTTGTATAAACTTGAAGAAACTCAATGCTACTACTATAAGGGATAATTACCCACTACCAATAACTGACCATTTGCTAGAGGGGGAGATGGGAAAGAAGTATACAATTTTCTTGATGGTTTCTCTGGATACAATCAAGTTGCTATAGCCCTTGAAGATCAGCATAAGACTGCTTTTGCAATAGAATTGGGGGTATTTACATTTAGTGTTATGCTGTTTGGGTTAACCAATGCACCTACTACTTTTCAAAGGCCAATTTGTCATGTATTCTAGGAGTTCCTAAGAAAAAAAATGGAAGTATATGTTGATGACCTGTATCCTTTTTCTTCAGTTAGAACAAATCATTTAGTGGAACTTAGACAAATTTTTCAAAAATGCAAAATCTATAGAGTTTATCTAAACCTTGAGAAGTGTATATTCTTTGCACGATAAGGAAGGATCTTAGTCCATATAGTATCTGAAAATGGAATTTCTACTCATGGGTAGAAAACAAGAGTCATAACTGAGATCCCAAGACCAACAATAGTAAAAGAGCTACAAGCATTTATGGGTCATTTTGGATACTATAGAAGATTTGTTCATAATTATGCCATAACTGCTAAACCACTATCTACCTCAAATCACAAAATTTGAATGGACTAATGAATGTGAAGTAGCCTTTAAAAAGCTGAAAACATGGTTAAGTACAACTCCAATACTAAAACCTCCAAATTGGAAGAAAATTTTTCATGTTCATGTAGATGCTTCTAATTTTGCATTAGGGTGCATCTTAGCTCAACCAGTTGAGGATACAAAATTGGAATTTCCCATTTTATGCAAATGGGAAACTTAAACAAGCTGATAAGAATTACACAACCATTGAAAGGGAGGGATAAGGACAAACTTGTAATACAAGCAGAATAGTTAGATGGTTTTGGTTGTTGATAGAGTTTGATTTTAAAGTGCTAGTAAAACAAGGAAAAACTCGTATTAGGGCAGACCATCTATCTAGGATGAACAATGGAGAGAAACTCGAGGGGGTAGATGATGAACTACCAAATACTTATCTCTCCAAAATTGAAGCAATTCCTAATTGGGCTAGTGACAAAGTTCCAATTTTGAGATTTGGACTCCAGTTCAAAAGGCAAGACATGAGAAAATAGATATGTGAGAAAAAATTATGTCTTACTCTCTGGACATTTATACTACCTTCATTCATTGGCCCAGATTTTTGTTAAATTGCATACTAGAAGAAGAACACAAAACTTACTTGGAGAATACACATCACTCTCAAGGTCTAGTCCATGCATCCAAGTCTCAAACACTAACAAATTTGCATAGATTAGGGGTGCATTGGCATGATCAAAAGAGAGATGTAATTACTTTGTTGGAAAATGTAATGTTTGTCAAGAAAAGTAGATGGTGGAAAATGCAAATTTGTTCATAATCCAAAAGAATCCTTCATGGAGTGAAGAAATGGTAAAATAACTGAAAAAGAACAAAGAGCAAGAAATGAATAATTTCCATGATCAAGTAATGAAACTAGAATTCTTTGATAGGGGAACAATTGTATAAAAGGCGAAAGGATGGATATTTAAGAATATGCATTCATGAATATGGATAGGTAAAAGTTCTCCAATTAGCACATGTAGGAACAACATCTGGACACTTTTCAGCTGAAAGAATTGCACAATTAGTAAGATATGCTAGATTGTGGTGGCCAACTCTACATGAAGATGCAAAGTTATTAGTGCAAAGATGTGATATCTACTGGAGAACTAAAAATCCAATAAGAAGAATATGATATGCCTCTTAGACCAATAATGAGTTTTGGAGCTTTTTCAAAGTGGGGTATAGATCCCATTGGACCTATCTCACCTCCTTCAAACAATACTCATGCTGAGTATATTATTGTGGCAACTGACTACAAAATTTCTTTTTGAAAACATTTTTGTGAGATTTGGGTTACCAATTGAAATTGTAAGTGATAGGGGTACTCATTTTCTGAATGAAGTCATAAAATATTTGTTAGGAGAATTTCTAATAATTCATAGATTGTCAGCTCCTTATCATCCTCAAGATAATGGTCTAGTAGAGAGTACAAACAAGATACTTTGTAGAATCTTGGAAAAAATATTAAATAAAAAAAGAATAGATTGGAATAAGCAGTTACACATGCTCTTTGGGCATATAGAGAGTTGCTTATGAAACCAACATCAGAACAACACCATTCATAATGGTGTGTGGCCAAAATGCTATTTTGCCCATGGAATTCTGAATTCCAACATTAAGAGTAGCACAAACCCTAGATTGGAAAGGACATGAATTGGTGGATAGGGTTGCATAATTAGAAAAATTGGGACCCACTAGACTTCAAGCTATAAATTCTTTGTATGCAAATAAAAGAAGACAAAAAGCATACTTTGACATGCATATCAAAGGCAAGGGATTGAAAGAGGGAGATCTAGTTTTGGCATTCACAATAAAAGAGATGGGTAAAAAGTTGCATAAAAGAGGCCACAGACCATATATCTTGCATAAGTTAAGTACTAGTGGTGCAATGCAATTGGCAATCTTGGATGAAATAATCATACCTAATTATATAAGTGGTTGTAGATTCAAGAAATATATAGAGCCACTTACAAAACAACAATGGCATAAATTACAAATTGCAACACATAGGAAAGAGGAATTAGAAAGAATCAAGGAAGAGTCACAACAAGAGGCACAAGAGATAATAAAGAAAAAATCATGGAAAAAATGGGACAACAATAGAGAAAAATAGATGGAAGTTTTTTTTATTTTTCTTGAATTTTTATTTTTTTCTATTTTCACTGTACCATATCAATATTTGTGTAAATATTTGAGTATTTTCTTATTTTTTCTCAATAAAAATGCTCTTTGAAAATATTGAGTCTCACAAAAAATGCTCAATGTTCATGTGATTGTGGAAGAGGCATATGGAGCAGCTAAGGAAATATCAAATGCACAAAGCCATAATAAATCACTGAGAAGAACTCTCGGAGCACTTGAGAGGTTCATTTTTACACAAATCATAGTTATAAAATTGAATATCAATCAGGTTTTCAACAATCCCATCTATATTCTCATGACCAAAGAGAATTAGGAGGGGGAGGAATAAGGAAAAATGGAAGCAGTCCAATTGAAAGAACTACAAATAAAAAGATAGACAAGACAAAAAAGATTTATTTTTCTTATTATTGTAAATATTTTTTTTATTTTTTATTTGAAAAATATTGGAAAAAAGGACACATACACACACCAAGGCTCATTTTTCTTTAGATAAATTTTTACATGAAATAATCTGAGAATTATATATATATATATATATATATATATATATATATATATATATATATATATATATATATATATATATATATATATATATATATATATATATATATATATATATATATATATATACATACATACATACATACATATATTCTTTTAAATTCCTTTAAGGTAATTTGTTTTTACTTGTAGAATAAAAGCCTTCACTAAATGTTTGAAGACATGTTTTCCTTTTCTCAAAGGAGTTCAAAGTGTATATATAAATATTTTCCTTTTATTGATGTGATGTTTTGATTGTAATCTTGTTTTCTCAAAAAGCAAAGAAAATATGAAAAAATAATGGAGACCCATCAGAGGAAATTGGAGTGATTTGCAAATGGCACAAGAAATGCTCAAGGGGATGGCCATCACTCTAGCATGGGGACACTAGTCCCTGGATATAGGAGAGACATCTGAGGAGGCCAAGCAACACTTGGCAAGGGTGGCCAAGTACATATACTTAGTGAAATCCAGAAGTTTCAGGTTCACCATTATGATCAAGGACATTCAGAAGTTAAATAAAACTGAGTCTATCATGGAACTATGGGAACAAGTTGGGATCAAAGGATTCCTAGAACTAACATATCATGATTGACATACCAATATATTTTGGAGTTATGGAATCAGTGGACAAACACACATGGAATGAGAATGACCAAAAAGAATATATGAGATACATATCAACCAACAAATTGTCACAAAAGCCCTTCGATAGCAGGAACGAATGAACTATAACTTGAATGATATAAGGAAAGGGATGTATCTGCACAAGGACATAAAGAATTTCACATACTTTGAGCCAAAAGCAATGAACTTAGGAGTTAGGATTTTTCACCAACATTTTTGCTCCATCCAAATGGAAAGATATATTCAACCACATACATCTATCACCTTAGCCTTCATGAAGAGAGGAGGATGGAAGAAGATGGACATGTCTGGTTACACCATAAAGTACATCTATGAAGCAGTTACACATTGGAAGGAGAAGAAATTCCTTGGTGGTGGTCAAATGCTAATAAGGATTATTTATGCTGCTTTGGAAGAAGAAGAGGAGTTGGAGCCTATGCTCAACTATAGGGAACTGAAGGGTTACATAGCAACATAGACCTCTAAATCACCAAAGGTTTCAAGAAAGAAAAGAAAAGAAATGGAGTCCTCACCCAAGCCAACAACAAGATAGACCATGGGTAAATTATTGCACAAAGTCATTGAATTGGCAAGAGCCAAAGGAATTAAGCCATTGAAGGAAAGGTTAAAGATGAATTAATCCGATGAAGAGAATATAACCACTAAAGTGACTGAAGACTCAAGGCAAGCTACAATGGGTCTTGAGGAACTTGAAGATGAGGATATAACTATTAGGGTAAAGGACGACCTAAGGAAGATTGCACTAAATCTAGAAGAGCCTACTCAAGATGAGGTCTTAGTTGCACAAAGAGAAGTTCTGGCTAATGTGGCACCTCACCCCTCAATGATTGCAAAGCAAAAATTGTATACTTATTATTGCAAGAGAGTGAGGATAAGAGGAAGAAATATGAAGAGCAGTATCAAATTATGCTTGAAGATTTCACTGATAAAGCCACAAAATGGACAGAGGAAGAGCTGCAAGTTTATGAAAAGCTCCATTTTTAAAATCTTATTAGCTCAAAGTCAGAAGTGAATTTTGTGAAAAGGAGAATTGAATTGAAGAACTTATTTGATATGTTATGCATGGAAAAAGAGAAAAGAAACATAGTAGCTCCAAAGAAGGTAAACTTCTAAATCCCACCAAAGATAAAGATCTATAGGAAGAAGTGGTAGAAGATAAAAGAGCTAGGAATATCAAGAAAAGAAAAAAGAGACATGGGGATAAAGATGAAGATGAAAGGCAGTATGAGGGCCCACCATCTCTACTGTTGGAACCCTCACCCTATCTCTTCGAAGGAGGATCCACTCTGGTGCACAAGATGGATCAAATAATTTGTGTATCTCAACCTCCTCAAGAAGAAGAACAAAGAGAAGATGAAGAATCACAAGAAGAACATGAAGCAGAAGGACATCAGTTCCTTCAAGGTTTAGAATTCTCTTCTCAAGAGGCTAAACAAATGGATGTCTGTGACATTCAAAAATTAAGGGAGTTAGAAGAAGATGCTGACCTAGATGATTTCTTTGATGCATGCATGGGATTTGAAGTGCAAGAATTCCATAAATTTCAGAAGATAGCTCTAGAAGACTATAAAGATTGAGAGGACACAGTGGTTTTGACCACTCAAACAGAAGATCAAACTAAAGAGAAGATGTAATAATATTAGATTCAAGAAACAAATGATTAGCAAAAAGATATTCAACAATAGGATGAAGATGTTGAAATGGCAGATGCTAAAGTTTTAGAAAAGGAAGGAGAAAAAGAGGAGGCACACAGAGTAAGTATTAAAGAAGTTCTCTCAGACATTTTAAGAACAATAACAAATACTATGAAATAAGACGGAGAGCAACAATAGGAAATTAGGGTTGTAACACCTAAAATCCCTAAGTTCTCCTTCCAAGAGACAGCCCAAAAAGAAGAAAGGATCTCAGTAAGAGATCAAAAGGAAACAAAACTACTTGAAGAAGAACCAATCAGGGTTCAAGAGTGCAACACAAGCTCAGGTAAAGAAGAGACGAAGGAGCAAGAAGTTAAAGAAGAACAACAAATCATCATAAGGGAAGTAGTAATAGCAAAACAATCAGAAGATCAAGTGGAAAGAATAAAAGTACTTCTTCAAAATAAATTAGAAAATTTTTAAAAATTTTCAAGAATGGAAATATTGGCTAATCTAAAAATGGAAGAAGAAAAAAGTTTACAACACAAGGAGTACCTACAACATCAGGACATGCAATGAAGATTAAAGAACATAACAAATCTCTCTTGGAAGATAATTTTTATCTCCTAGATGAGGTTATCAAAATGACTCATGAGGTAATTGGCCGCATAGAAAAAGTCACGGCCATGGATGAAGAGAAGAGGATAATAGAAACATAGTTTGAAAAGATAAAGCATAATAAAGAAATAGAATTAGAGAAGGTACAAGCAAAAATGGAAGTCAAAGATGAAGAAATAAAGGTTCAAAAAGAAGCAGCTTGAAAGAAAGAAGCAGAAGTTAGAGCATTAGAAGAAGATTTCTAGAGAAAAGAGAGTTTACAGCTCCTTATACCCCAGTACAGAATGGTGTAGCTGAGAGGATGAATAGAACTATTCAAGATAGAGTAGTCTCTATGTTGCATCATGCAAACCTCTCACAAGGTTTTTGGGCAGAAGCAGTATTGACTGTAGTTCATGTGATTAACCTTTCACCTAGTACTGCAAAAGGTCTGAAAGTGGCACAAGAGTTATGGACAGGGAAACCACCATATTATGATCATCTTCGAGTTTTTGGGTGTGAAGCATATGCTCATATACCCAAGAATCTTAGACAAAAGTTGGACCATAAGTCAAAGAAATGCATTTTTCTTGGATATGGTCGAGAAGGACAATTTGGATATCGCTTATGGGATCCTGAAACACGGTCAGTGATCAGAAGTAGTGATGTCATTTTTAATGAGTCTAAGATGCATAAACAGCCCATTAAGGAGGTTGAAGTGAGAAGAGTGGTGTTTGAGGATACTAGTCCTCCGGTTAGCATGCATAAAAATGTTGCACATAGGGATGTTCAAGAGAATGTCCATTCAGATCAGTCTCCACATGTTCCTGTTTAGCAACCATTGAGACGTTCTGCACGTGTCTCATATCCACCTGATAGATATGTTCCAAGTTTAGATTTTGTTATGCTAACAGATGCCGGTGAGCCTTCTTGCTAGAAAGAGGCTATGCAGACAGAGGATCATGTCAAGTGGGAGCGTGCCATGAAGAGTGAGTTGGATTCTATTCACAAGAATGGTACTTGGGACTTAGTACCTTTGCCAAAGGGCAGAAAAGCTTTACCATGTAGATGGGTATATAAGCTGAAATTCACATCAGATAGTGCTTCTCCAAAATATAAAGCACGACTTGTTGCAAAGGGTTTTAAGCAACAACATGGTGTTGATTTTGAGGAAATCTTCTCTCCAGTGGTCAAGATGACTACTTTGCGCATGTTGCTTGGATTTGTTGCAGTGGAGGACTTAGAGCTAGTCCAAATGGATGTGAAAACAGCTTTCTTGCATGGAGATCTTACAAATGAGATCTATATGGAACAACCAGAGGGTTATGTAGTTCCTGGCAAGGAAAGTCTAGTTTGTAAGCTCAAGAAGAGCTTGTATGGACTTAAACAATCTCCTAGACAATGGTACCAAAATTTTGATGCTTTTATGAAGTCCCAAGGCTATTCTCGGAGCAATGAGGATCATTGTCTCTACACAAAGAGATGTTCTGATGGCAGCTTGATATGCTTGATACTTTACGTCGATGATATGTTGATTGCTGGGAAGTCCTCTTATGATTTGTCACTTCTCAAAAAGAAGTTGAGTTAGACATTTGATATGAAGGATTTGGGGGATGCCAAACATATTCTTGGCATGCGCATTACTCGTGATAGGAGTAAAAGATGCATATACTTGTCTCAAAGTGAGTACATATCCAAAGTACTTCACCGATTCAATATGCAGGGTGGAAAGGCATTGAGTACACCTTTACCCACATATGTGAAATTGAGCAAGGATGACTGCCCCAAATCAGATGAGGAAAAGGAATTCATGACCAAAATTCCCTATCAGTCTGCTGTTGGTAGTCTCATGTATGCTATCGTAGCTATGAGACCAGACTTTGCATTTGTAGTGGGAGTTGTGAGCAGATATATGTCTAATCCTGGCAAGAAACATTGGGAAGCGGTCAAAATGATTTTGAGATAGCTGAGTGGCACTAAGGACAAGTGTCTATGCTTAGGTAGAGGGAACGCATCCATTATTGGTTACACAGATTCTGACTATGCTGGTTGTGTAGACAATCGTAAGTCTACATTAGGGTACATTTTTCATTTTGCTGGAGGTGCTATCTCTTGGAGATCTCGTCTTCAAGAATGTACAGCTGTTTCTACCACAGAAGCAGAGTATGTTGCAGCAAGTGAGGCATGTAAGGAAGCATTGTGGCTCTCGCATCTTGCTTGTGATATGGGTTTACCTCAGCATGTACCTCACTTGCTCAGTGATAGTCAGAGTGCCATTGCTTTGGCTAAGAATCCGGTCTATCATGCAAAGACCAAGCACATTGAGGTGAGGTATCACTTCATTAGAGATTGCTTAGCCACTGAGAGCATTATTCTTGAGAAGGTTCACACTCGAGATAATGCTGCAGATGCTTTGACTAAAGCTCTACCACATGATAGCTTTCGACACTGTTGTCACTTGATGGGGGTTACTTGATTCTTGATCTTACACAGTCACTTGTATACTGTGTAACATGCCCATCAGGTGGGAGGCATAGTTTGTATACTTACACTCAGGTATCCTTTATCATTCTTTATTTTTCTCCCATAGTTACTCTATCCATATTGGTCTTTAGTGGGAGATTGTTACCGTTAGTGTCCATGTGAAAGGCCAAATGGCCACCGGACACTTCTTTGTATATGTTCTTTAATAAAACATATAGTGGCCTGGTCAGTCATGGACTGCAAGTTCGACCGCATTTGTAAGACCTAAGAAGTCTGTCTTTGTGCCTCTTGTGTACTGTGTTTTCTGCGTATTCTACAGTCTCTGCGCGGAGTACTATGTGCGGCCTTAGGAGCTCGGTTTTCTAATCCGAGCATATCGTCGTGGAGCTCTCGAGAAGGAGAGCGCACTGTGGTGCATCGCCATTGAAACACTTCATTTGCATCATCATGTGGAACCTACAAAGGCTTAGAAATTGCCTCATTTGCACCAGCACTAGATTATCACCCTGTTAAAAGAGGAAGCAAAGTATCATACACAACTTTGGAGCTGATTGATGTCTCCTTAGCACATGAAAGTAATGGCTGAATTGCATCTTCCACAAAAACAACATCACAACTAACCAAAATGCATTTAATTTGTGGATGATACAGATGATAGCCTTTGCTTTCGAAACTGTACCCAACAAAAATACATTTCATTGCTTTATCATCCAATTTTCCGTGTTGTTGTTCAAGCACTAATGCATATGCTAGACAACCAAAAACATGCAGATGAGCAACAAATGGCTTGCGACCATGCCAAGCCTCATATCGAGTGATAGACTTTAGTGCTTTAGTGGGACACCTTTTAAGTACATATGCTACACACATAACAACCTCAAGCCATAAACTATGTGGTAAAGCCTAACTCTTGACCATACACGTTGCCATCTCCATGAGTGACTCGTTCTTCCTTTCAACAACTCCATTTTGCTGAGGTGTATATGGCAGTGTACACTGATGTTTTATCCTATGTTCGGCCAAAAATGCATTAAAATTAGAAGACATATATTCCACCCCTCCATCATAATAGAGGGTGCCCATTTTACATGCTGTTAGATTTTTAGCCAAAATTAGAAAATTTTTGAAGCACATAAACACTTCAGACTTTTCTTTCAATGGATATACCCATGCATGCATGGAAAAATCATCAATGAAAGTCACGAAGTACAGGTAGTTCCCAAAAGAAGGTGTTTGCATAGGACCACAAACATCATTGTGAACAAGCTACAATTTCTGAGAAGCTCATACTAAACCATCTTTTGGAAGGAGGAATGTTGCATTTTGCCCAAAATAAAGCCTTCATAGAAATATTTACTAGGTGCCTCAAGTTTGGGCACCTCGTAAACAAACTAGCAAAATTTAGATGACCAAAGCATGCATGCCAAAGCTTTGCATCTGACATAACCTGAGAATCTTGAACTACACATGTTGAATCATTCACAGATTTTGCATAATCTATGAGCTTATATAGCCCACAACATAAAATTGTAGAAGAAATAATGACATCACCATCTGACAAATCATGAATTGTACATCTATCATCAACAAATTTCATAGCCAAGCCAATCTTGGCTAATGTTAAAACTAATAACATATTTTTCTTGATCCCTGGTACAAATAAAGAATCCAACAATGTAAAAGAACTGCCATCATCGGTCTTCAGAGTGATCTTACCAAATCCCATGACAAGATAAGAGGATTTGTTGGTGCATGTGACAATATTCGCTGTAGAGGCAGGCTCGAGTGAAGTGGAGAAACTACACTGCAAGGTAATATGTTTGGTTGCCCTACTATCAAAGTATCCAGAGGGTCACTTTCTAGTGACAGAGGGTACCCATCTTGCATATGTGGTGCATGCCAAAGGTATGGCCTCTAATCGAGATAAGATTATAGCTATATTAAAGAGAGCCAGGTCTAGGAAATTGAAAGAAATACAAAGTTTATTTGGGTCATATTGGGAACCATACAATGTTTATTGAAGTGCAATATTGGTATCGTATCGTCGACTGGCGGTATCATATCGCCAACTTGGTATCATATCGCCTCCTGTTTTGGTATCGTATCATCTGGTCCTCTAGTATCATATCGCTCAAAGACTCAGTATAGTATTGTGAGTTACTTCAGTATCGTATTGTGGACATTGGTATCGCCTTGGTGGTATCCTATCGTCTAAGGTGGTATCCCTGAAGTGGTATCGTGTATCCTGGGAAAAGAGGTATCATATCGCCTATTTTGAAGTACTCCCAAAGAGATCATGTTTCCCTGTTTTAAACCCCAGAACCCTGAACTGGCATAACTTTCTCATACGAAATTCGTTTGCTGTGATTTTGGGTTTGTTGGAAAGCTCGTGGGGAGTACTACCAAAATTTCCATTGGTTACGGTAAAATTAATATGCAGATTATTAGATAGGATATTTTGAAGTTTACCCTCACGTGGGACTAGGATACCAAGGAGTCCCAAGGATTTTGAGCAATATAAGAGAACCTTGGGACTAGAAGACAAGGCTTATGAACCTGAGATCTGGCAAACACTTAGGCAAGGATAGACAAAGCATTAGATCATCTGAGGCTAGTGTCAACCATACAGCTAAGTCTTGGGCTCTACAACTTAGTGGTTATCCCTACACATTAAGTTCTAAAACAAGTGACTCAGAAATGTCTTTTAGCATGGAGAGACCCACACGTACCTCAGGTACTACCCATTTACAAACTCCTGAAGGTCCCTATAAGACACAATTGGAGTATATCAAGACCAACCAATTAGGTGCATGCATCTATGAGGATGGTCTAAAACGACCAGTTGTCCAACTCAAAAATCCATATCAACCCTTTGGACTTGAATACCCAGTGGTCAAGTTCAAAGAGGGATCATACATTGACAAGGAAGGAACCATGTATGTGGTTACCAGCTTACCTGATAGGACATATGAGTTTGGAAATATCATTCCTGAGAATGAGATAGGAGACCTAGAGCAAGGAGACCTAAGATGAGAACCCAAGACTCCCAGAGGTAAGTCAGTCTTGACTAGAGTAATCGCTCCAAATTGGATCCCTCAAGATAACAAAAGCATAGAACTATTCTTGAATAGAGAAATAGAGGAAGCCTTTTGGAGATTCAGGCCAGATCAACCTAGCCCAATAGTTGCCATCTACGAGTTCAAGGATCTGGAGACACCAGGCAAAGTTTTCTACCTAGATCACACATCAGAGAAACTGTTCTTGGAAACAGAGCAAGATAGGCATGCATACACTTGGCAGGGTGAATCAATTTTTCCTCCACCAAGATCTAGTGTTTCCCATGGTATCCAAGGATCAGGGTCATCCAAGGCTCACAAGACCGAGAGGGAAAGAACCAGAGAGAGACTTGAGGTAAGCTTTGCAAACACGGTAGGCAGAGATAGATCAAGACATGAGGGTGAAAGACCTGAAAGGGAGAGACATAGAGCTCATAGGCATCAAAGAGATGAACATGATTTTCCATTGCCTAGACCTCGAGAGCACCCAAGAACCCTTAGACCTTCTCAAGTGGAAGACCTATTTTGATGGATTCGGAGACCCTTATGATCATGTGGTCGAGTTCAAACAGGTGTTAAGTGTTGAACAGTTCGAGGATTTGTTCACACAGTTCGAGGCATTTGGTTTGACTCTCAAGGGTACTGCCTTAGCTTGGTTCCAACCCCCTGAACAGTCAAAACTATCGAGAGATAGGTCAACTTCTAGAAGAATTCATTATAGAATTATCCAAGAGTGGTATTAGGCATAACACATCATCCTTGATCCATAGCTTCAAGCAGACACCCCAAGAAACAGTGGACTTGCAGGAAGAAGGTTTAGAAAATACTTGGAAAGATCCTTGTGCCAGAATTACCCATAGCAGCCAAACAAGTGGCATTGTTCTTAGATCGCTTACTGAGCACAAAGTTAAGGTCATACATGTACTTGAAAGAGCCTAGATCCATAGACGAGTGTGTGCGGATGTGCATTGACATAGAAGACAACTTTGGTGAGGAGTTAGTACTGTCCAAAATCTATAAGGACTCTGATAGTTCTACTAGTCATACCTCTAGAACCTCCACGAAGATAGAGGAGATAGCTGAGCAGGTGGCCAAAAAAATATGTTCTTTTTGCACCCCTCCAAAGCCACATTCGCCTTCGAGCTGGATCCGAACACCATCCTTCCATGGCTGCTCGATCTCATGAATGATGAAGATGATGAAGATGCACCGAAATTAGCATTGAATCCTACCATAAGTCACCAAAAGAAGCTCTTTCTTCTATCTCCCTAAGGTCTCTCTCCCTCAGGCTCTGATACCAAATGTGAGAAGTGGAGAATGACATGCCCGGGACTCACCTTCCAGCCTATTTATAGCCCTTGCCTAGTCAGCATCTAGAGTTCTCTCTAAGGTTCCTCTACTCATCTGGACATCATGAGTAGGTACCTCATATGAACTCTCTGGATTTTGGCCTTGGCTATCCCCCGAGCAAGGAACTTCTCGTTCCTCTAATCATGTACATCTCTAGAATATAACAGATATGCTTGATACTTTATGTCAATGATATGTTGATTGTTGGGAAGTCCTCTTACGAATTTTCAATTCTCGAAAAGAAGTTGAGCGAGACATTTGATATGAAGGATTTGGGGGGTTCCAAACATATTCTTGGCATGCACATTACTCGTGATAGGAGTAAACGATGCATATACTTGTCGCAAAGTGACTATATATCCAAAGTACTTCACAAGTTCAATATGTAGGGTGGAAAGGCATTGTGTACACCTTTTACCCACATATGTGAAATCGAGCAAGGATGATTTCCCCGAATCAGATGAGGAAAAGGAATTCATGACCAAAATTCCCTATCAATCTGTTGTTGGTAGTCTCATGTATGCTATGGTAGCTACGAGACTAGATATTGCATTTGCAATGGGAGTTGTGAGCAGATATATGTCTAATCTTGGCAAGAAATATTGGGAAACGATCAAGATGATTTTGAGATATCTAAGTGGCACTAAGGACAAGTGTCTATGCTTAGGTAGAGGGAAAGCATCCATTATTGGTTACACAGATTCTAACTATGCTGGTTGTGTAGAAAATCATAAGTCTATATCAAGATACATTATTTATTTTCCGGAGGTGCTATCCCTTGGGGGATCTCATCTTCAAGAATGTACAGTTGTTTCCTTTATAGAAGCAGAGTATGTTGCAGCAAGTGAGGCATGTAAGGAAGCATTGTGGCTTTCTTGTCTTGCTTTTTATATGGGTTTACCTCAACATGTACCTCGTTTGCTTAGTGACAGTCAGAGTTCCATTGCTTTGGCTAAGAATCTGGTCTATCATGCAAAGGCCAAGCACATTGAGGTGAGGTATCACTTCATTAGAGATTGCTTAGCCACTGAGCACATTATTCTTGAGAAATTTCACACTCCAGATAATGTTGCAGATGTTTTGACTAAAGCTCTACCACAAGATAGCTTTCGACACTGCTGTCACTTGATGGGGTTTACTTGATTCATGATCTTACACAGTCACTTGTATATTGTGTAACATGCCCATCAGGTGGGAGGTATAGTTTGTATACTTACAGTCATGTATTCTTATCATTCTTTATTTTTCTCCCATAGTTACTTTGGTCATATTGACCTTTAGTGGGAGATTGTTACCGTTATGTCCATGTGAAAGGCCAAATGGCCACCTGACACTTCTTTGTATATGTTCTTTAATAAAACAGATAGTGGCCTGGTCAGCCACAGACTATAAGTTCGACCACATTTGTAACACCTAAGAAGTCTATGTTCATGCTCCCTATGTACTATGCTTTTCTGTGTATTCTATAGCCTCTATGCGGAGTACCATGTGCAGCCATAGGAGCTCAGTTCACTACTCCGAGGATATCCTCGTGGAGGTCTCAAGAAGGAGAGTGCATTCTGGTGCATCACCATCGAAATGCTTCAGCAACAGCATAAAAAAAGATGTTAATACCACTGCCCTAAGAACATTTGTCTCATTGTAGCAATAGTGACTTGATGAAACTTCATTAGGAAAAGGAAACCTCTTTAAATTGTATATCCAAGAACAAGTTAACTCGATTGTTGCTTAAAGTCTAATGCAATAAATCACAAATCAATCATTCACAAAAGATATAAGTCAAACTTGATATGAGATCTACTTAGAATTGATAAAAGATGGAGTTGATAAAACATGATTTTCTGTAATCACGACTTTTTGTAAACTTATTGCTAGAAACTTCAAATGATCATAACTCTATGAATATAGCATCATTCCAAGTGATTCAAGTGCCTATTCCATGCCATTTTTCATGCAAAATATAAATATGATATTAAAAAGTAATCATCTTGAGAATAACCACTAATGCAATCACTTTGATGCAAACAACTTTCTTCAAACCAAGAAAAGATATTCTCACAGATCATTAAACTCAATATAGATCTCACAAACAAGTCTCAACTCAGTCTAAAATCAACTCAATATAGATCTCACAAACAAGTCTCAACTCAATCTAAAACATCTAACATCTCACAAACATCACAATGAGGAGGAAGATAGATAGCCAAAGAGTGAGCTCTATTCTCAAGAAGGAAAAGTTACAAATGACCAAGAAGTCCCCCATTCTTCTTTACAATTGACTTATATACTGGTTCCAAAATAGAGAATTTTATCATTTATAAGCCCCTAGATCTCTAAATCCAATTCTCTGCATGACTTTCTAGCTTTGTACATAGCTCTAGCATAACTCAAGGAATACTATTCCTGAGTTTTACAAACCTTAGAGCTCTCTAATTCTACATTTTGGCTATTTACAAGAGCAAAAGTGTCCATCTCAGTTCCTTCCTTCAACACTCTCTCTCATCCATTCTTCCTCTATAATGCATTAGTTAGCTCGTCTCTCTTATCAAAGATTTTCATGGATTTATCATGATCTCCTCAAAAATTCATCCAAGTTTCAAACTCCTCATCCTTAACTCGTCATATTCTCATGAGTTATCATTCATTAGATTGTCATCAGGTCCTTTAAGATCTCATCATTTATTCATCGAATGTCTCATCATTTGTTCATCAAGATCTAGTAAGTTGTTTGTCATATATCTCCTCAATAGCTCATCTTTAGTTTGCCATTTGTTGTCATAACCTTGTGAATATGTTGCTTATCAAGTTGTTATTTCCTCATCACTCTCTCATCCATTGCTCATAAATACCTCACCATTCTTATATCCTGTCTCATCACTGGCTCGTGATGTGCTTATCATAGCTTGTATCATCATTAGCTCTCCAAGTGCTTGTCTATGCTCATCATGATCTATTCCTTAGCTCGGAAGATGCTCAAGCTCACCAATTTCTCATCACATCGATAGTTTGTCAATTGCTCTCATAGTCTCATCAATTGTTTTCTTCACAAATATCAATTGTTTGAAGTATATCGATGGCGATGCACCACAATGTGCTCTCCTTCTCAAGAGCTCCGCAATGATATTCTCATAGTAGAAACTCGAGCTCCAAGCTCCGCACATGGTACTCTGGACAAAGGCTGTAGAATACGTAGAAAAACACAGTACAAATGGAGCACGAACACAGATTTCTTAGGTGTTACAAATGCGGTTGAACTTATAATCTATGGTGGACCAGGCCACTATATGTTTTATTAAAGAACATATACAAAGAAGTATCCAGTGGTCATTTGGCATTTCACATGAACACTAATGGTAACAATCTCCCACTAATGGCCAATATGGCCAAACTAACTATGGGAAAAAAAAAATGATAAACAATACATGAGTGTAAGTATACAAACTATACCTCCCACCTAATGGGCATGTTACACAGTATACAAAGTGATTATGTAAGATCATGAATCAAGTAACCCCCATCAAGTGACTAGTGTTGAAAGCTATCTTGTGGTAGAGTTTTAGTCAAAGCATTTGCAGCATTATCTCAAGTGGAAACCTTCTCAAGAATAATGTGCTCAGTGGCTAAGCAATCTCTAATGAAGTGATACCTCACCTCAATATTCTTGTTCTTTGCATGATAGACCGCATTCTTAGCCAAAGCAATGGCACTATGACTATCACTGAGCACATGAGGTACATGTTGAGGTAAACCCATAGCACAAGCAAGACGAGAAAGCCACAATGCTTCCTTACATGCCTCACTTGCTGCAACATACTCTACTCTTGTGGTGGAAATAGTTGTACATTCTTGAAGATGAGATCTCCAAGAGATAGCACCTCCAGGAAAATGAAAAATGTACCCTAATGTACACTCATGATTATCTACACAACCTGCATAGTCAGAATTTGTGTAACCAATAATGGATGCTTTCCCTCTGCCTAAGCATAGACACTTGTTTTTAGTGCCACTCAGATATCTCAAAATAATATTGACCACTACCCAATGTTTCTTTCCAAGATTAGACATATATCTTCTTGCAACTCCCACTGCAAATGCAATGTCTAGTCTCATAGCTACCGTAGCATACATGAGACTACCAACAGTAGACTGATAGGGAATTTTGTTCATGCATTCCTTTTCCTCGTCTGATTTGGGGCAATCATCCTTGCTCAATTTCACATATGTGGACAAGTGTGTACTCAATGCCTTTCCACCCTGCATATTGAACCTGTTAAGTACTTTGGATATATACTCACTTTGAGACAAGTATATGCATCTTTTACTCCTATCATGAGTAATGCGCATGCCAAGAATTTGTTTGGCATCCCCCAAATCCTTCATATCAAATGTCTAATTCAACTTCTTTTTGAGAATTTACAAGTCATAAGAGGACTTCCAAGAAATCAACATATCATCAACATAAAGAATCAAGCTTCCATTTGAGCATCTCTTTGTGTAGAAACAATGAATCAAAATTTTGGTACCATTTTCTAGGGGACTGTTTAAGTCCATACAAGCTCTTCTTGAGCTTACAAACTAGACTTTCCTTGCCAAGAACTACATAACCCTCTGGTTGTTCCATATAGAACTCATATGTAAAATCTCCATGCAAGAAAGCATTTTCACATCCATTTGGACTAGCTCTAAGTCCTGTATTGCAACAAATCTAAGCAACATATGTAGGGTAGTCATCTTGACCACTAGAGAGAAGATTTCCTTGAAATCAACACCATGTTGTTTCTTATAATCCTTTGCAACAAGTCGTGCTTTATACTTTGGGGAAGCACTATCTTATGTGAATTTCAGCTTATATACCCATTAACATGGTAAAGCTTTCCTGCCCTTTGGCAAAGGTAGTAAATCCCAAGTACCATTCTTATGAATAGAATCCAACTCACTCTTCATGGCATGCTCCCACTTGACATGATCCTCTGTCTGCATAGCCTCTTTGTAGCAAGAAGGCTCAGTGGCATTTGTTAGCATAACAAAATCTAAACTTGGAACATATCTATCAAGTGAATGTGAGACACGTGCAGAGTGTCTCAATGGTTGATGAACACGAACATTTGTAGACTGATCAGATCAGACATTCTCTTGAACGTCCCTATGTGCAACATTTTTAAGCATGCTAACCAGAGGACTAGCATCCTCGAACACCACTCTTCTCACATCAACCTCCTTAATCGGTTGTTTATGCATCTTAGACTCATTGAAAATGACATCACTACTTCTGATCACTAACCGTGTTTCGGGATCCCATAAGCGATATCCAAATTGTCCTTCTCGACCATATCTAAGAACAATGCATTTCTTTGACTTATGGTTCAAATTTTGTCTAAGATTCTTGGGTATATGAATATATGCTTCACACCCAAAAACTCGTAGATGATCATAATATGGTGGCTTCCCTATCCATAACTCTTATGCCACTTTCAGACCTTTGGCAATACTAGGTGAAAGGTTAATAACATGAACTACAATCAATACTCCTAACCAAAAGCCTTGTGAAAGGTTTGCATGATGCAGCATAGAGACTACTCTATCTTGAATAGTTATATTCATCCTTTCAGCTAGACCATTTTGTACTAGGGTATAAGGAGTTGTAAACTCTCCAAAAATTCCCCTAGATTGGCAAAAAAGGCTGAATTCATGTGAGGTATACTCACCCTCATTATTTGAATGTAAAGCTTTGATATTAATTCCTTTTCAGTCTCAACTAAAGCAAGACATTTTTTGAAAGTGGGGAATACTTCATCCTTCAATTTGATAGGATATACCCAAACTTTTCTAGTAGAATCATCTATGAAAGTAACAAAGTAAAGAGAACCACTTAATGAACTTGTGGGCATAGGACCACACACATCTGTATGAACAAGATCTAAAGGCTGAATTGAAGAGTCAATGTGCATTCTATGCACATTTTTGGTTTTCTTTCCATATTGACAATGCCAACTTAGCTTCCTTTTGCAATAACCATATTGCCCTTTGATATGCGAAAGGTCTGAGCATAGAAGACCACCATGTGACCAAGGCCATCAAGTTGACCAACTAACATCAAACTGCATGATAACTAAGGTACATGGCGTACATTATGCATCGTAAATTTTGAACCATCAATGAACTACACAACCACATCTCCAATCCCCACAACTTCACAGAGGTAAGAGTCACCAAGTCTCATAGTACCAAGAGACTTTGTTGCATAATTAGAGAACCATTCTCTATGTGGTGTCACATGGAAAGAAGCACCAGAATCTGACAGCCATGTGTGGGAAAGAGAATCAGCCATAAGAGCCTCAGCTGGCACAGTACTATCAAGTGTCAACACATCAGCATCATCAGAATTAGCATTAATTTCTTCAATCTTCAAAGTCAAAGTAGATGGTGTAGGTAAATGTTTAACATGCCCATCAACATTTTATCCTTTACCTTTAGCATTCTTTAATGCATAACAATCTTTCTTCATGTGTCCTTTCTTATGACAATAATGGCATTCGATATCCCTCTTCCTTGATTTGATTCTACTCTTATTTCATTGATCATTCTTTTCCTTATTCTTGCTCCTGCCACATTGTTGATTCTTTCCTTAGTAAGAATCACAAACATTATATGAATCTCCACTCTAAGTGCCAACCATAGATTTTCTACGAATCTCCTCACTCAAGAGTGCTCCACATATGTCATCATAGACCAGTTTACCACCACATGCACTATTGCTAATAGTTGTGCAAAACGTATCCCATGATTATGGCAAGGTGCATAACAACAAGACTGCTTTCATTTCATTATCCATATCCATTTTTTGAGCCTGTAACTGGAAGAATATAGCATCAAACTCATTTAGATGAGCAACAACACTATTTGTGTCCTTCATACAAAGGTCATATAAGTTTCTCATCAGATAAAATTTATTTGATGTTGTCTCTTTTTCATATGTATTGCATAACTTCTTCCAAAGCTCCTCTACACTTTCATAATCTAATACTATAAAGTAAACATTATCTGCCAAGTGCAATCTAATGGTAGATCTGACCATTTTATCTAACTCATCCCAATCATCTTCATCCATGTTAGCAGGCTTCTTTGAAATTCCATTTACTGACTTCCATTGCTTCCTTTGAATCAACACATCTTTAATCTAATTCTTCCATAGACTAAAGTTTGTGCTATCAAATTTTCGGATCTCAAAATGGTTTTTGCCCTACAAGTTATAGCTCCTCCTCATAACACTAGCACTAGACCCTGATCCACTAGACATGCCTTAGACGTCTGATGCCATGATGGTAGACAATTGAATAGAATGATAATGGAGCTAGAAGAGTCCAAAAACCACTAAGGCTCAAAGAAGGATGACCAAGTGTCAGATTTTGGGAGAGAATTCAGTAATCTTCCCAAAGAAATTAATTAATGAAAAATACTAACCAACCAAAAAGATTATGTGAGAATAAATGTGCTCACACCAATAAGTGTATCAAGGAGTAAATCGACCACTATATAGGTGAAAAAACCAAAAAATCTGGGAAAATTTTACTAGAGTATCCCCTACAAAATGAGCATATGACTAGTGTCAAAATCTCATAAAACTACAAGTACTAACATGTTTACCTGCATAGAGAATTTATTAAAGAACATATATAAAGAAGTGTCCAGTGGCCATTTGGCCTTTCACATGGACACTAACGGTAACATTGTTTGCTTCTCAAATACTCTTTGTCCAATGAGTACTCTCTAGAGAATATTGAAGACTATTTATGTCATGTGTCCCAAAGAAGCTATTTGTTCTTTGGGTGCATGACAACTCATTTCTTCTCCAACATTCATAAGTAGATATACAGTAAAGAAGGCAAACAAAGTAATAAGGAAGAAATGAGGATTAAAACATAGTAGTCATAGCAAATGACAAATTCTAAGAAGCTACCGCTTCACCATGCCTAAAAGGGAAACTACTCAGTTTTCATGTTTGCCCATTCAAAGTATGTTCCTTGTAATAAACTAGACTATTAGGACCACCACGTGCTAAAAATATGACTCTCCTCCCTACTTGTGCCTCTATATATAGCTTACTTGAATCAATAAAGTCAACAAATATAATTGGAGCCCACAAGTGCATGTATGATCTCCACCACTCCTTTAGTACCTTTCACTAGATTCCACTAGTGGTAGGTGCGTTAAGTCCCTCTGTAGTCAAGTTAACTCATGTTAACTTGATTTAGAAGGATCTAGAGCTCATTGGGCAAAACTCTCTCCCCATGCTCCCCATGGAGGTTGAACCTTAGAACTTCTCCTTCATAAGGCAGAGACTTAACCACTAAGATAAGTCTATTACTTTTTTAAAACAACACATGAATATATGCTTAATTTTAGTCCCGAGGTCTTTGGCCATACATATGAGTGAGCAAATAGTGTCCAATTTCATATCTGTCTGAACCAACTCGACATCAAAGCATAACCTTTATTTATAACATTTTTCCCTCTTGGGAAAGATTTTCATCCTCAAAAATAAAGCTATACATAGTAATTGTATGCATACCCCCAAGCCTCATGTTCTAACCTAGAAGAACATGTTTTCATCTCTATGATGGGAATCATTTCATTCTCCAAATGAATAGAGAAGAATATACTAGTTGATCCCTCACCAAATAACTCAAAAAACCATAATGCTTTGCACTTGATAAACTAATTTGAGTGCAAAGTAGGGAATGAATAATAAAAGTGGATCAATAAACATCCCTATGCAATTCATTATTTTCACTATGTACTATCTCGACACTAACATGTGAAATGGGTCGACACAATATACTTGTCCATTTATGGGCATCACTACTACATGAACTTAGTAACTGAGGTGGGATTCTTATCCCTTTCAAGACTTTGGGAGCTCTTCTTTCTCTTGAATTTGATTTGGAAATCAAACTAGAAGTCTAGTTGATTTAAACATCTAACTTAGATGTTTGTATGATGTTGCACTTTCAACCAACATTTGCTTGATTTATGTTGATATATTTTGATACACCCATAACCCTAATGCCTTCTTTAACTTGCACACCTGATTTTCATGCCCTTTTTGTGCAAAGCCACGAGGCTGAAAAACATACATTTCTTCATGCACATCACCATTCAAAAATGTTGTTTTAATATCCAATTGATGTACATTCCAACCATGATGAGCTGCAAGTGCAGAAATGCTACAAACAATAGTCATTCGGCATGTAGGAGCAAAGGTTTCATCAAAATCAATGCCTCTTTCCTGTGAATAACCCTTTGCAACAAGCCTAGCCTTATACCTATCGATTGTTCCATTAGGTTTGCACTTACACACTTAGTGCCAATGGCCTTCTTGCCAGGATGCAAGTCACATAAAGACGAAGTACCATTTTTCATGATAACATCATATTCAGATTGCATTGCAGCCATCCAATGTTCATAATTTTGTGCTTCATTAAATGAAACAAATTCAATCTCATCATAGAGACTAGATGCAGCCATAGCATAGCAATCTTCTGCAAAAGAGGCACTATGAGAGCCTGAACGAGTGCAGTATGATAGAGGTGCATCTAATTTGCTATCATGCAAAGTCTGCACTAGCCATTTTGGCATAGTTTTTGCCTCCTCAATATCAGCTCTTTCATCAACAAGTGCATCATGCAAATCTGCATCAGAAATGGAATGATCGGCATCATCACATGAAAACTGCAATGGTTAAGAAGGTGCCTCATTAGGACTAGCACTAGACTATTCACCTGTAAAAAGAGGCAGCAAAGTATCATACATCTTTTGAGCTAACAGATGTCTCCTTTGTACATGAAAGTAAAGGCTGAATAGCATCTTCCACAAAAACAACATCACAGCAAACCAAAACACATTTAGCCTATGCATGGTACAGACGATAGCCTTTTCTTTTAGAACTATACCTAACAAAATACATTTTACTGCTTTATCATCCAATTTCCTGTGATGTTTTTCAGGTACTAATGCATATGCCAGATAACCAAAAACATGTAGATGAGCAACAAATAGCTTGTGACCCTGCCAAGCCTCATATGGAGTGATAACTGTAGTGCTTTTGAGGGACACCTGTTAAGTACATATGTTGCACACATGATAGCCTCAAGCAAGAAACTATGTGGTAAAGTTGACTCTTGACCATACACCTCACCATCTCCATGAGTGGCATGTTCTTTTGTCCAGCAACTCCATTTTGTTGAGGTGTATACAACACTGTACACTGATGTTTTATCCCACGTTCAACCATAAATGCATTAAGGTCAAAAGACATATATTCTCCCCCTCGATTATAACAAAGGGTGCCCATTTTACATGCTGAGAGATTTTCAGCCAAAACCAAAAATTTTTTGAAGCACATGAACACTTCGGACTTTGCTTTCAATGGATATACCCATGCATGCCTGGAAAAATCATCAATGAAAGTCACGAAGTAAAGATAGTTCCCAAAAGAGGGTGTCTACATAGGATCACTGTGAACAAGCTACAATTTATGAGTAGCTCGAATTGAACCATCTTTTGGAACGGAGGAACGTTGCATTTTTCCAAAATACAGCCTTCACAAACATGTTTTTTGGGTGCCTCAAGTTTGGGCAAAGAGGACACCATTTCAGATTTCTGCATGCATAGCAAAGTAGCAAAATTTAGATGACCAAAGCATGCATGCCAAAGCTTTCCATCTAACATAGTCTAAGAATCATGTACTACACATGCTAAATCATTCATAGTTTTTTCATAGTCTATGAGCTTATATAGCCCACGACATAGATTTTTCATAGTCTATGAGCTTATATAGCCCACGACATAAAAAGCTTATATAGCCCACGACTTGTATATAACTTTGGCACAAAAAGATGAAATAGCCTACACAAGCACTATGATAATGCATTCAAAGGCCGAAATGAGCTCAAATCGCGATTCTAGCACCACATAGCGAAGCTGTTTTGATCTCCTAATCACCGTGAGTTTGCTCACCAAATTTTGTGCGATTTTGAGACTGTGATCGTAGGGGTGTCAATAATGCCCTAGATGAAGCGGGGACCTGCTTTGATACCAATTTTCGGAGTTA
This sequence comes from Ceratopteris richardii, assembly GCA_020310875.1. Taxonomy (NCBI): domain Eukaryota; kingdom Viridiplantae; phylum Streptophyta; class Polypodiopsida; order Polypodiales; family Pteridaceae; genus Ceratopteris; species Ceratopteris richardii. The sequence continues at coordinate 133,362,780 of CM035433.1, forward strand.
GATGTCTGCAGAAGCATGCAAATATCAGAAGGAAGAAGAAGAAGCTTGGAGCACAACACATAATACTGAATGTATTACCACTAGAATGTACAAAGATAAGTAACTTCTTAGGGCTATAGGTGTATATACAAGCCGGGGGAAAAATACCTCCTAAAGAGGGAAAAAAGTGCCTCAGTGGTCCTAGTGTGTTCACACACATCACTACCTAAACATATCAATAGTAATCGCTTCATCTAGGGCATTGTCGACACCCCTCCAATCACAATCTCATAATCACATGAAAAATTGATGAGCATACTCGGAGTGATTAAACAATTCAAAATAGCTTTGCTCTATGGTGTAAAAATTTTGATATGAGCTCGTTTCGACCTCCGAATGCACTATTGCATTGCCTATGTAGGCAATTTTGTCCTTTTCTGCCAAACATATGCAAAGGTTTTGGTTCGTGAATATCAGCACCTCGAAATCTACTATAGGTTTAGTAGAGCTCAATAGGGTATTTTTATTCAACTTTTGAGATACAATCATTTTCTACATCTTCAAATTCTTATTCATGTTGTGGTTCTTGCTGCACCTATTGCAAAACAAATTAATTGGGATGGTGGAGATGGTTAGGCACATGCATTGATAGCTTTGTCTGTCAAACATGCCATTATCCCTCACATTCACTCTTGCAAAACAACAAAGGATGCTTGGGATACACTTACCACTTTATACTAGACAAAAAATGAGGCTCATGTTGCTTACGTCCAAAATACTTGGAGAGTGATCATACGAATGAAGGATATTTTATGGACAATTTTTTGACAAAGATCAAAGATTTGAAAGAGCAATTGATTTTTGCAAATGAATTCTTGCTAGAGAGTTCACTTGCGCAGACCATTCTTAATGGTCTTCCTGATTCATATGAGAGTTTTGCTTCTACTCCTTGGTTGATGATGAAAAGCAATCCAAATACCTTAGCATTTGAGGAAATATCTCTATTTTATTGCAAGAAGTTCAATATAGGTAGAATAGGTCCATTATGCATGTTGCAGATCAAGCTTTCTTAGCTAGTTAGAAGGGCAAAGGCAAATGGAGCTTATCTACTAGTGAGTAGAAATCTACTAATTCTACACGGTAAAAAAGGGGAGACAAAGATGAGAATAAAACAGAAAAACAAAAACAGTTATGCAAATACTATAAAGGAAATGATCATGTCATAAAGAGTTGTCCAAAACTAGCTACAAAAGAGGCAAAGAAAAAGGAGGCTAGAATGGTCATTTTAGAGGCCTCTATACCCAAAACAGAGTCTATTAATCTTGTGCAAAATGAAGAATGGGCATTTACTATTGTTTGTAGTTATGACCCATCTTCTCATGAACATTGTATGTCTGCACTAGCCTCAGATGTTTGGTACTTTGACAGTGGGGCAACCAAACATATTACCTTGCAGCATAGTTTCTTCAGTTCACTTGAGCCTGCCCATAAAGGGAACACTGTCACATGTGCTAACAACTCCTCTTATCCTGTAATGGGAGTCAGTAAGATCATTCTGACTACTAATCATGGTAGTTCTTTCACATCTTCAGATGCTTTGTTTGTCCCAATGATCAAGAAAAATATGTTATCGGTTTCAACATTAGCCAATACCAGCTTGGTTGTCAAATTTGTTGATGACTATTACTCCAACACAATGGTAAGCACCAATGTGAGGAGATCCACCACATAATTGTCAATCCTCGGAGACATGAGGGTGGTATGGCAACCATGAGCAAGTGAATACACAAGTGCATGAGTGGGAAGCACACTAACATGCACACACATACACACACACATGCATACAAGGCAAGACAAAGAGAGATCGAGAACAATAGAATCTTTGATTATGCAACTCAAAACGAGTTTACAATGCTCTAGGATTGCTTCACTCTCCAACTAGCTAACTTGAAAAATGAGATTTCTAGCTCTTTTTATAGTTTTTAACTAGTTTTGGCCTTGTCCAGACCAAGTGTCTGGCCTGGTTAAAAATTAGGCTCTCTAGCTCATTTGAAGGCTCAAACAGACTCAAAAAATTATAAAAATTGATATGTAAGCAAATCTCTACTTCTGAAGCGCTTGAGGATGATTCAACTTGAACAAAATGGAGTTTATTCTACCAAAAATAGGATTTACAATGAAATGTAATGATAACAATCACTGTTTATTATATATTTGATCTCAAAAAATGATTGGCCCACTCGCCAGATCTTTGTTGGCTTCCTTGTCTACTTGGCCCTCATTGACATTCTCTTTGACTTTGCTCTCTCTATCTTCCTTGCCTCATGCTACCTTGGTGCATGAATCCTCCTTGATGTTGACACCCCCCTTTCATGTCTTTCATCCCTAAGAGACTCTTGTTGTTGAGGGAGTGTTGTATAAAATTGGTTGACATCAACAGCTAGTTCATGCTCCTTGAGTCGAAGTCCACATGCTAAGTCATACATTAAACGATCTTAATCCACTTCATCTGAAACCTCCGGATGTGGCATATGCAATTGTTCTGCATGAAGGGCTTGTTCCACTGCAAAAAGATGTAGTAGATGTGTGGGTTGTGTGAGAAATATCTCAGAATGGTACTCCTAGAAGCCCGTAGGGAGCATGTCCTCAAAAGTTTTCTTGTAGCATGTGGGCAAGTACTTGATGTGTGCATGTCAAGCATAGATAGTACTTACCAAAGTTGTTTTGTTCATATCATAAACCAAATCAAAGTTATCTTCATTAAAACCTGATGGCAAAATATATGGATCCTTGACATTGTGGAATGTTTTAAAGGCAACCGTCATGAGCTCGGAAAATTTTTTACACATCTTTGTGAATACATGAGGTATGTTCTTCAATCGAGGGGTCCAATGGGAAATAGTGGATATCATGTAAGCTACTATGGAAGGCCCCTGGGGTGGTGTGAAATATGGGTAGTTCAACGAGTCTAAGCATCTAGGGCTATTCCTAACTTTTATGAAAAATGTGGGCCATGGGCATTTGCAAGGTATTGGAGTGTAACATGGATTATAGCTTATGTGCAATGGTGTAGTGGGCTAAGTACACATCATTTTGGGATAGGGTTCTAGTAGATGTGATCAACAATTGGGTTGGAAAATTGTCCCCTATTTAGCCCCCTTTGAGAGATCATTTGATTTTAATTAGGTGGCGAATGTTGGATCTTCTCCTAACACTCTATTTCTACATTGTAATCATCCAAACGCATGAAGTAAGGCACATATAACAGTTTTGAAGTTGTGATCAAGCATTTGTGGGACAACTTTTGAAAATAGTCAAACTTGACCACCATTTCTTGTAGGTTTGACATTGATTGTATTTGAATTGTCACTCACTTATCGTGAGTGCATCCAATCTCTTTGACTTGTTTAAGCCATTGAGCGATGGGTGCTTCATACGTCTCTTGGCCTTTCTCAGTGATGCGATTGCCTAGGATTGGTTGATGTTCCTATGCATCTTCAAATGTTTCTTCTACTAGAATTTCCACTAGCTCTTTGGGTTTATGCACCTCTTGTGGAGGTGATGGCCATTCGTACTATAATGGTTTGGTTTGCAACTCTTCTATATGTTTTGGTAGGGCTTCAATCTTGTGTGGAGTGACACTAATTGGGATAGCCTCTAGAACTTGTGTGCTAGTGAAAGGTTGATGACTTCCTAACTGGTTGAGCTCTTCTTGTAACTAATTGTAGGAGTCGACGAAGCTCGCATGTTCTTCTAAGAGAATGTGGATGGTCTCATATGGTACATCTTGAAATCTTGAGGGAGTGATGGTTTCTCTAGGTGTACTTTCCAAGGCATCTTTGAGGTTGACTTGGTTCTATTGTTGCAGGCACTTATTTTCTTCTAACATCATTGCCATATGTCTCTTGAGGAGGGCCATGTTTCTTTGGAGTCTTGGAATTTCTTTCCATTTGTCCATGAAACATGATTTCCGTATTCTTTATGGTATTCGAATCAATGATCTACAACTTGGAGTCAAGTTCCTGGTGGGCATGGGGTTAGGAAATGGGGAAGGGGGGAGTGGATGCAGTGCATGATGGTGTTATGTGTGCAAGTGAGGTTGGTGGAGGGGAAATGGGAGACTGTGGAAGTGCGGGGAGTGGGGGTGGTGTTGTGTGTGGAGACATGTCCATGGGATCAAACATGAGTGTTATAACCTTTCTACCATAAAGGCATGTATTATAGGTGTAATGCTCATTGTGTTGGTGAATAATGAAGATGTTACAAATGGATTAGAACCACATGAAGAATATGGTGTAGGGGCTCGGAGCATGGCTTCCATGAAGGATGCCCATGGTGGGGGTAATGTGGTTGTAGGTGCTTGAGGTCAAGATAGGGAGGAGAATATGGAAGAATAGGTAAACTTGCTATGAGGGATATAGGTAGGTTGGAATGTCGAGATGCCAAGAATGCCTTCAGTTAGAGGTGGGTGTCCTTGCTAAGTGCTTTAATGGGTGGTCTATGGGTGGTTCAAGTGGGTCTGAGGATGTAGTGTATAATAGGTTGGTGATGGAAGATAATAATTTTATGTGGGAGATAGGGGTGCGAAAATTGTAAGAAGGTGTTGAGGTGATGGCTTTAGTTGTAGTTATTGCTACTTCAATATGGGGTGGGTATGAAAAATAGGCTCTTCAGTTTGGGTTGCTTCAGTGGTTGTGGTGGTTGTTTGTACTTCTTGGGTTCTGGGTGGGGATGGAGGCTGTGGCAATGAAATAGGCCAGGTTTGGACAAACATTTCTATTGTAAGATTAATAGTTGATGTCCATGTTGCTTCTTGAGTAGTGGTGGCCTCGAACTGTGAGATGGGTATGTGAATGTTCTTCCCTAATCTCTGCCTGGTATCAATTCATCTTTGTTCATATTGAGTTGTGGTCTCTGCATCATGGTATGGATGGCTTCCAGAACTTCACGTCTCTAAAATGAGTTAGAGGGACTTGATGAAGTGTGGGTCAACACCTTCTTCCCCAATTTTTGATTGACAAATAATTGGCTAGTGTGCAATGGAAGTCTGCCTCTTTTCTATACACTTGTTATCATATCATATAACCTTTGAAGTTGTGTTGTGTAAGTAGGGGCACCTTCAATTTCTTCATCTTCTTGCTCCTTGTCATCTTCTTCATCCTCTTATTCTTGTTCTTGTTGTTGCTCATCATGTCACTCCTCTTCTTGTTGTTATTGATGGTCACCTGCTTCTTCTGCTTCTAACTCGAGGTTTACATCCCTGAGGATCTGTTCAAATTATACTTTGCCTAATTCTTCTAGACAAATTCCTCCTAGAAATTCTAAATCTGATGGTACCAATAGGATGATTAGTTGAGGGCCATCTGTGCTTCTCCTCGATAATCTAAGTGTGAATGGGTGTACTACACATTCTAGTTCTTGAGAATCATCAGGCGTCAAAGTAGCACCTCTTGGTTGGGCACATGGAATTGATCCTCTCATTCTTTTGGATGGAGGTGCAAAGGCCTTTTTTACTTTGAACTATTGAATGTTGTTCCATGATACGGCTCTTTGAATAGGGATATCACAAGCCAAGCAACTATAGATGATATGCGTGAAGGCACAACATCCATTCAAGATGGTCTTGCAAGGCCATCTCTTATTAGCTACATGAATCTGGTCAATGTTCCAAAGTGGGAGATTGATGGTCAAGTTTTGAGTGTCTGCCAAGTATAATCTAGACCAAACTTTCTTATGTGGTTGTGTGAACATGTCTTGCCCAAGGAAAATGAAATGTTGCATACACATTCTGAGATGGACAGTGGGGTGTTAATAGGACCAACAAAGTTTATTCCCCACTTGGAGAATGCACGTCCTTCCATCATGGGTCTTAGTGGCATCTTGTCCTTACATATCATATATTGAGTTCTCTCATAGATGTCACACCTTTTCATGTAGGTATAAGCAACCATATGAAGGGTAGGCCACCAAAGACCTGAGAATAGAATTGCATAGATCACTCAATCAGGTCCAAAGTGCCCTCTTGCAACACCTTGGTATGCAGTTTCTAAGATTTTTAGATATTCACTTTCGTGGACACATCAACACCTTGGAATGTAGTTTCTAAGATTTTTAGATATTCGCTTTCATGAACACATAGTTTGAGATATCTATCCCATCCATGCCTATATAGATTATCTCCAATGAGCATGTTGTCTTGAGCCTCTTGCTCTACAATCCGTTTGCATGCTACAATCATCTCTTGAGGGAATGTTTTTGTCCTCAAAAAGTCAACTAATGGACTAATCCAATCCAACATTAAAGACACTTGATACAAAGTAGCATGCTCCAGCAGAGGGCTATTAATACATGTTGGACAATCCATACACATTCGATATATGTCTGCTTCAATAGTTGGCCAATACACACCTAATCTCCTCGGAGGCTATAGAGTTCGATGTTTTGAATGATGTTGCTCCAAGGCACCTACATGTGCTAATTACAACCATTTAGCATGTTCGTCTTCTTCCACACAACAAGCTAAGATTTCTTAATCACCATGTTTATATATGTTTCTTGCCACTATATGATACTTTTGAGATTTTACGACCTCTTTACCTATTGTTCTCTTCATGGAATATTTGGGGTCCAAAAGTGAGAATAGGCTTACTATCTTTATCCCAATCAGGTACCACTTCTAAGTTGAACAAGTAAGCATCACGAAGTTCATCTGATACTCCTTGGGGTGATTCTCCTTAAGTTAGTTAGGAAAGGTGATCCACCCGAATGTGAGACTTTCCTTTCCTAACAATCACGTCAAAATCATATTCCATTAGTAAGAGAAACCATCTTACTAACCTTCCTATGTTGCAAGCTTTGTTCACTAGGTAGAGTGGAACAACAAGAAGTCCTACAACCCAGGATTGATAGGTATGATAACTAGAATAGACAAGATAAAAGAGATCTCAGAACCCCAGACCATAGGTATGAAACAATATATCCAAATTACTGCAAGAACTCCCTTAGAGAGATGAACTAAGTACAATAAATAACTCGACAAGATCTTGTACTACAAGATTACGATAGGACAAGATAGGATGTCAAGGATACTAGAGTAGAAAAGACTATAAGAAGGAACAAGACTAGAACTCAAACTAGAACTTGGAAAGTACTTACTTAGAGATTGCAACTCCTTGAGCTCCCAAGATTTGCATTGGTAAGATCGAGGATGTATGTGTCAAAGCCCTCCTTATATAGGTGTTCAAGGGCAGTTAGAATTGATGATCTCAGTAGGACCTCTAGATGTCAAAATTTAGCAAGTAGACAATCAATCATAGGGTTTTTGCACATTCTAGACATGATGGAAGCATTCTTTTCTCCAAATTCTAAAAAAATCATGAGATATAGGAAGTCACATGAAATCTAAAGTTTAGGATGATTTCTTTTGTATCCATGATAGAGATAAGCAACACAAGCCTCATTTTGGTATAATGTTGTAAGAGTATCCCAATCATCTTTGGTTGTCTCACAAAAGCAAATATGAGGAGATAATGGCACATTTGATAGACAATGTTATCAATGCATGTGCATGTGCATCGCTACCATCCCAAAAAAATTGTTCTATAGTAGGTGCAATAGGAGTTGTGACACGACCCAAAAATTGAAGATCATCATCTTCAACACCATCCACATCACCGTTAATGACTATATTTGTAGGTCTAATAGGATGGTTTCCAACATTGTACACAATATTCCAAAACCCTTTTGCTACTAATACATGATCCACCGTATATGCTCACAATGGGTAATTAGTACCATCCAATGTATCCTCAACAACCAACATATGGAATACATCATTGCTTTTAGCCATGGCCTAGATACCTAATACCCTAATTAGGAGTATCTTAAGAATTTTAATAGAAACACCTTATTGAGTTTGACTAAACCTGTAGAAGACTTTGAGGTGCTTATACTTGCAAAAAAAATCTTGTATATATGTGTGTCACAAAAGGATGAAACTGCTTAAATAGTCACTTAAAGAGTGCATTCGGAGGCTAAAACGAGCTCAAATCAAAATTTTGATGCCACAAAGCAAAGTTGTTTTTGTTGGGTGTGTGTAGAAGTGCAAGAGACACATAAGAAGCACACACAGGGAGCACAAATGCAAGAAGACACATAGAGAAGATGGATGGTTGGAAGAGCTCTCTCTATTGACGATGAACTGAACTAAACTAAGAGCTGAATAATTTCTCGAAGTACAAAGTACCACCACATATGAGTGAATCATGTATGTCGTAACATGGGGAAAAAACCTCTACCAACAATAGAGTAAAAAGTGCCCATGTATAGGGAAAAGGTTCACATCAAAGCTACTCGAGGAACACATAAGTGTAACAAAACCCCCTAAAGTGAATGATGTGAACACAAACAGAGAGTGAAAGATCAGCCCCCATAAGGTAATAAGTCTAAAGCTTTGCGAAAAGCTTCAAAATTTTCCCATGGAAGAGTTTGGTGAATATGCCTGCCACATTATCTTGTGTAGGCACATATATCGAATCAGTATCTCTTGCATGAAGGGGCTCTCTCACATAGTGATAATGCACCTCAATATGTTTGGTCCATGCATGAAACATTGGGTTTCATGCAATAGCCAATGGACTTTGACTATGAGTGAGAATATGCGCAACAACATCAATCTCCATGCAAAGATCCATCAATAGGCATCTCAGCTATATACTTTCCACTATAGCTATGAAAACTGCCCTGTACTCAACTTCACAACTCAATGTCGCCACTGTAGGTTGCTTCTTACTCAACCAATATATGCATGTCTCCAAGGAAAAAGCAATTACCACTAGTGGACACACAAGTATCATAACAACCAACCCAATCACTATCTGTAAAAGCATGCAAGCATGGATGACTATCTCTTCCATAAAAGAGAAATAAACTCAAGGTGACTTTGAGATATCTAAACACATGTTTCACCACTTGCCAATGCTTAGTGCCAAGGCTATGCATGAATCGAATCAAATGGGAAACTACATATTGTATATCTGGCCTTGTGTTGCATGCATATATAAGACATCCCACAGCTTGCTCATAAAGACAAGTGTCAAATGCATCATTGGAATCCTCAACTGAGAACCTAAATCCTATCTCAATTGATGTGGAAATTGGCTCACAATCCTCAAAGTCAAAACGTTGAAGTAGTTTTTCAACATACTTTTCTTGATGCATAACAATTTCCCCCTCATGGGATACAAATTGGATGCCAAGATAGTAGCTCAAAAGACCAAGATAAGTGACATCAAAAGTATGCTACAAATCAGCCCTAAGAATGTCAAGTTTTGCATCACATGACCCAATCAAGAGTATGTCATCGACGTAAAGAACAAGCACTATAAGATCAACCCCATCTTTGCGTACATAGAGTGTGCTTTCAATTGAACTACATGTGAAGCCAAGAGCAACCAAGTGCTTATCTATTTTATCATACCATGCTTGTGGAGGTTGTTTGAGACCATACAAGGCTTTATGCAAGCAACAAACCATATGCTCTTGCCCTTTCATGGCAAATCCAAGAGGTTGCTTCATAGAAACCTCTTCTTGCAAATCACCATTCAAGAAAGATGTCTTTATGTCTAACTGATGTACTTTCCAATCTCGATGGGCAGCCAATGCAACCACGGTATGAACGGTAGTCATGCGTGAAGTAGGTGCAAAAGTCTCCTCATAATCAATGCCATATTGTTGTGCATATTATTTGGCAACCAATCTAGCTTTGAAGCAATCAATGTTGCCATCAGACTTTCTCTTAATCTTGTAAACCCACTTTGTACCAATGACACTTTTTCCTTTTGGCAATTCACATAACTCCCAAGTACCGTTCCTATGTATGGAATCCATTTTTGATTGCATAGCACTCATCCATTATGGATCATCACATGCATCTTCAAAAGTAAGTGGATCTTCATTACATGCAGTTGCAATAAGAGAATAATCCATAAAATTACTTGATGCATGGTGAGAGCTTGATCTTGTTCTACCAAGTAAAGGTGCACTCAATTTGCTGTCGTGCAAAGTTTGTTTCAACCACTTTGGCATAGTTTATGCACTCTTGATAGACATGCATTCATTATATAATACATTGTCAACATGTATATCATGTGTGAGCTGAATTTCATGGTCATTTTCAGCCATATTTTGACAAAAATGTTCAGTCATATGTGGCTGCAAATTTCCAATAGTTCCAATCATTTTTGGCTGACAAATTTCAGCTATGTTTGGTTGGATTTTTTTTGCATTTTTCAGCTCTATTTTGTTGGAATTTTTTAGCCCTTTGAGCCTCAATTGGTTACTCTACATGGCCATAGTCAAACGCACCATTTTGGAACAAAGACATGAGTGTATCGAGCACATTTTGTGAGCTAATTGTTGGCTGTTTTTTGCATTCAAGTAGAGGGAAAACTGAATTTTCAGAAAAATACCACATCCTGACTCACAATAATTGTGTTCGTCTTTGGATGGTACAAACGATATCCCTTACTTTCAACACTATAACCAACAAATATACATTTCTTTGCCTTGTCATCAAGTTTGTGATGTTGTTGCGATGGCACAAGAGCATATGCCAAATGACCAAATGCACACATATGACTAACCATAGGCTTATGTCCATTCCAAGCCTCACAAGGAGTGATGAATCTCAATGCTTTGACCGCTTCTATCCAAAACTTATCAGGAAGGCACTTTCCTTTAACGATACATCGTGCCATTTCAAGAAGAGTTCTATTTTTACGCTTGGCAACACCATTTTGTTGAGGTATATATGGCACCGTACATTGGTGTGAAATACCTCTTTCATGAAGGAAAGCATTAAACTCATGTGAAATGTATTCACCACCACAATCCGTGCGTAGAGTCAAAAACTTGTTTTTGACGAAAAATGTTCAGCCATAGCTAAAAATGCTTTGATGCAAGAAAATACATGATTCTTTGCTTTCATAGGATACACCCATGTATGGCGAGTAACATCATCAATGAAGGTAAAAAAATATACATGCTACCCAAAATATGGAGTCTTGATGGGACCACATACATCACGATGAACAAGCTACAATTTTCTTGTAGCGTGTGTATGAATATCTTTTGGAAAAGAAGCATGATGCATTTTTCCAAGAATGCAACCTTCACATGCATGCTTTTCAATGGACTCAAGTTTTGGCAAACCAATAACCGTGTCCTTCTTTTGCAAGTAAAGCAAACCATTGAAGTTCAAGTGACCAAAACGAGCATGCCAAAGCTCCATTTCAGCCATGGAAGAAGTATGAGCAACCAAGGCATTTGAGGTAGCCCTCTTGTATGTATCCATGCGATACAAACCATTACATAATGTACTAGACATCACAATAATATCGCCATTGTTGAAATCATGAACCATACACTTATCATTTACAAAGTGTACATGAAGTCCAACTTTGGCAATCAACGAAACTGGAATTAAGTTCTTCTTGATACTAGATACATACAATGCATTTTCCAAGAGAATCACACCCTCCATTTGCTACCGTAAGCTCAATTTCTCCAATTCCAATGATAGGATAAGATGCATTGTTTACACACACCACATGTCTTCCTTTGGGTGCATCTTTCGAAGATGCAAAAAATCTTTTGCATGATGTTATGTGCTTTGAAGCACCACTATCAAAGAACCAATCTGAATCAGCCTCACTCACAACCATACATTTAGAATGCAAAGATGCATCATATTGGCATGTAATAACACATGCCCAAAAATTTTCAGCCATGTTAACTTCATCATTCTTTGCATTTACTGAATTTTTAGCAATAGACATGCTCGATTCCTTCTTCTTTTCATTGTGCTTAGCAAGCTTTAATAGTATGACCAACCTTTCTGCAATATTTGCATCTCTTCTTCTTTTGCAAATCAATATCATTAGAGGAATGAGTGGAAGAGGAAGCTTGAGGCTTTGGTTTTGATGAACCCAAAGCTGAACTATAATTGCTTTTCCCTTTTTGTGAGATAGAAAGTGCTTGCATTCCCTCAATCAAACCACTCTTATTCACTCTAGATTGCTCTTTTTGCAAAAGAAGAGACACAACCTCATCAAATGCATACATATTGGGATTCCCTTTTGCAACCAAACGGAGTGCAGTAGCAAAGCTTTGAAAAGATTCTAGCAATCCTTTCAACAATGTAGAGATGAGTGATGCATCCAGAATGCTCTCATCTATGTTTGCCAATTGCTCTTTCAAATCTTTGATGCGTGTCACATACACATCCACAGACTCATTTTCAGCCACACATACATCCTCAAGTTGCTTCCTCAAGTATTCAACACGTTCTTCATTACATACGACATACAAAGAAGCAAGTGTCCCATGCATGTCTTGATGTAGAACATGACCTAATGTGTGGAGCTATATGATGCTTCATAGAAAATGCAATCAATACATGAGCTTGAGCATCTTTTCCATCCCATCTAAGCTACTGCTATGTAGGTGGATAAGGAGAAACCACTGTACTTGAAGAAGAAGCTCCATCTGTGATAGTAGCTGTGAAGTAGAACCTGCGGGTCTTCGATCTACATATGCCACTATGTTCCAAAGTTGTTTTGTAACAAGAATGTGCTTCATCATGTAAGACCAGATTGGATAGTTGATCCCATCATGCTTATCTTCAGCTTGAAGCATGCCAAACAAGTCATTGATGCCTCCCATTTCACTAAAGAACAAGATTCTGACAAAATCTTTACTTTGACGAAAGTGGAAATGAATGTTGAAATTTTAGCTCACAAACCATCACTCTGACGACAATTTTGATTGCATGAATGGCTTCAAAATGGGAGCAAAACTCTAGTGCAACTTGTGGAAATGTTTCTTGACTGATGAAATTCATTTTTCTATGCTCCAAATTTGATTTGCACTGTTAAAAGTGTGCGCGCCAGGATGTGAAAAACTGAAACTTGAGAAGGAGCTAAACTTGCTCTGATACCATTGTTGGGTGTATGTGTTTGTAGAAGTACATGTGCCATGATACAAAAAATAGAAACTTGAGAAGGAGCTAAACTTGCTCTGATACCACTGTTGGGTGTGTGTGTGTGTGCTCCTCGTGTGAGAGACACATGAGAAGCACACACAAAAAGCACAAACATAGCAAGACACATAGAGAAGAAGGATGGTTAGAATAGCTCTCTCTATTGATGATGAACTAAACTGAAGTAAGAGCTGAATAATATCCCTAAGTAAAAAGTATCACCACCACATATGAGTGAATCATGTAAGCGGTAACATGGGGAAAAGACCTCTAGCCAGCACTAGAGTAAAAAGTGCCCATGTATAGGGAAAAGGTTCACATAAAAGCTACTTGAGAAACACATAAGTGTAAGAGTTTTGAACTCCTAATTACTCTATGCACATGAGTTGGTCGCGGACGAGGTCGTGGAGATAAGTTATTGTCCAACTGAAGAAAATGGAGCAAACATCTTCACCAAGGCCTTAGGGTGGACATTAAGAAGAGAAGTCATTGTGAGGAGAAAACATCTTCACCAAGGCCCTAAAGTGGACATTAAGAGGATAAGTTGCAAGGCCCCTATTATGAGGAGAAGTCATTGTGAGAGCCCAAACATTTGTGGAACCCTAACTTTCGAGTTACGTGAGTTCTATGTGTGACTATTGATAGTAATAGATGATCTTTGTGAATCTAACCATGAGTTAGGTAGGGCATAAACTTTTGGGCCATTACATTGGAATACAACATGAAATTAAAGGCCTTGTCTCCGCATGGATTCCCCATAGAACCTTAATGGGGGAGTGTAAAGGGAGGCTTGCCCCCTTCTATAGGGTCCATCCCCCTGGCCTGCAAGGCAAATATAGTAGGACTTCTAGTCACAAAAATATTTCCATTTTTTTGGATATTTTGTCTCTCTTGACTATGATTTGCATATATTGACTCCCATTGCAAGAGCTATATACACATGACCTATATGAAGTTTTACATCAATTTGTGAATTTGAGCTCTCTATCTCTCAATCTGCATCTCTCTCAATCTTATTTTTCTCATCCTTGTCTATTAGTTTATTTTGTTGTGCTATTGTTTTACATATCCATGCACATCAGACTACTCTAGACTCAAAGTAACAAGAGTCAAACTTGGATGCGATAGATGCAAGAACTCTTGACTCTCTTGTAAGGCTCCCATGCAAGCTATGTCTACATCAATCATCTAAATATTAACAAATCCTATTACAAATGCTCCAATATCAATTGCAATGACCGGTCTCGAGCATAAGAACTCATATATCAGACTCTCAAATGTTGAGAAAATATGTGCTATCCTAGCTAATCTAACCATGTCAGTCATGCCTAATCCAAGCATACAAAGCACTACCATCAAGACTATGTTGTCCTTACATTTCCATATCAATATCTGGAATGAGTGAAGCCAAAAATCATTGCATAAGCACTGAATCCTCAACATCAGAAGAAAATATCCTCTCAACCAAGAGTGTCTCTAGCTATGCATCCTAAGAGATATCATGCTCTATCACACTCTATAAAATAAGATCCATCATGCTATAACACAACAAGAGTGTAATCATGCTCCATATGAGCTAATTGCATAACATCAACATCAAGGTTAAACTGATGATCAAACTCTAGCAAACCATGTTCTACATAAGCATCATGTACATCTAAAGCATGCTCTACATGAGCACCTATCTCAACGTCTAAATAATGCTCTACATATGCATTGTGAGCTCATCCATCTATGTATAGATAGAAAAAGTGAGGCATGATTTGTCTCACACTACACAGAAGGATGAACTCCCACTAAGAGGAAAGTATCTCTTGCATGAAGTACTTGCAATGGATATATGTGGCCAATCCTAGCACCTTTGCTTAGCATAAGCTCTCTTGATTGCAACTGAAAATGATGTTCACCAAGAGATACACAATAACTGCTATCCTACAATCACTCAAGGACATCGAGAATGAAGGAACATGATGTACATGTCTGAGTGTAAATGATTCTCTACTAGGTGGCATAAGGGATACATCTCTTGCACCCTTAATGTCATATGATGAACCATTAGGCATGTACACACATCCACAACTCTTACATGTGAATCAATAAAACCACTCACAAAGTCGATTAACATGAAAATTAATTAATGCATGAAGCAACCAAGCCATATTTGTGCCATCAAATGAAAAAGAGGAATCTTGAGATGAACCGTAGGAGAAAGTGACACCATTGTCATGGACATAATTGGCTTCCATAGATCCATCTAAAATCACTACCTAACCTACATCATGTGCATGTTTTTGACATTGTTGTTATATTTGCTTGAAGCAATGTTGGTGTGTATGGACCTCACAACTATAATGTCAACATCAAAATCTTTGAAGGATTTATGTCTCCTCATACATAATAGAATCATCAATGGAATCCACTAGCTATAACTGGATAGTGGAGTTGGCCAATGCATCCATGTCCATCCATACATGGTCAAGCATGTCAGAAGGCCTATGTGCATCTTTGTGCACATACATGTGCAAGCATGCATCAAAAAATGTATCCCATATTTGAGTTTTCCATCTCAAAAAGTCAGTGCCATCAAATTGAGAAGATACCATGATGATAATCTAAGAGTCTAGCAATGTAACAAGAGACTAGAAGTTGGCAACAAATGAATACTCTCTCACCAATAAGATCACACCTTCATAGACATATGCATGAATCACATCACCAATGTCTTGATGGAAAAGAAACCATGTGAACAACATGACACATAACCATGCTCTTAGCATGCACATGAAACCGTGAGGATACACCTACTCACCAAATCTCCAAAATGACCATAAGAAGATGTGAAAAATCCTATGAAAAGTCCAACAAAGTATCCCTTGTAAAATAAGCAACCAAAGAAAGATAACCAATAGAAAAAACAATGAATAACTTGTTATCAGCTATCATGAATCCAAGTATAGACAATGCCAAACATGCATACTAAGAAATTGGTCGCAATACACACCAATACAATGGTGATACACCTCGCATTAGAGCATAAAAATCATAAAGAGATGCTTCAAACATATCAAAAATCACTTATGAATTTATCCAAGCATGAAATATGAACCAACAATCCAACAATCACCACACAAGCTCTCAATGGGTCGAGTAGATAATGTCTAGTAGAAAAATTTACAAAATTTTAAAAACATCTGCCTTGAAAAATTGACTATGGAACAACATAAAACCATGTGTGGGAATGTACCATTCATAAAATCCAAACATAGTGGCAATAATAGTATCCAATCATTGAACAAATGGCTCAAATCATAGTCAACATTGGTGACAAAAAAGAAGTCCAATGCAGACTCCAAAATGGATCTAAACCTATCAATAGCTACTAGTTTCAACAATTTGTGCAGCTATAAGAAAACAAGAATAAGTAACAATCCAAGATCCAAGTGAAATTTCTCAAAGTATGTGTGCAATTAGGAAATTGAGATTGAACTCAAGTTGCACAAACTAATGTATCTACAATGCCACGATACATAAACTAGCAAAATGATTTCACAATCAAAGTGGTATAAATTGGAAAGTGAACCATATTGACATTGTACATACACCATAAACTAGCAAATAAACATGCTACTATCATATGGAGGAACAAATGAGAGATAATCCAATGAATCACAAGCTTTAAATCGAAGAGCTTGCACATGTCTCTCCAAAAACTAAGTTCCAAACACTTCTAGGTTCCTTGCAAGAAAGAATGTCTATTTCGATTTTGTGATTTGGACTTATTTTGACCCTTTGCATATCAAAATCTATAGTTTCAATCTTCAATAAACTTGTAGATCTACTTCTTACCTACAACTTTGCTTTTGAAAACTTTACAATTTGAGAAGCGTAGTTCAAGAATGCTGTAAAAAACATTATTGTTTTGTAGCTAACTATTTGCATTTAGAACTTTTGGTGATCTAGATCTACACTCTCTATAAACTTGTAGAAAATTTTTTCAGATATGCCCAACACTTTGAAATGCCCCCACGCAAGCTTCCTAGCTCAAGTGATGAGCAAAAAGCTGAACTACTATCACGCAAATTTGGCTATTGACTTGCACACTTCTTCTCTTTCCTAAACTCCGCAACTTACTGTTATGCTACAGTAATAAGAGCATTTGCAGATGAAGCAAGGAGGAGGTGGAGATGGAGAAATGAGAGAGATAGGCACACAATGTATGATGAGGAGCCTTGAACCCCTCAATATGATAATGAGATAATGACACACACACACTCTCTCTCTACACATATATGTGTGTGTGAATAGGAGGAGGGTCACATGTTACAATCCCCAACACGAGAGTCCAAGGAAACATGTACTATTGTAGTGAAGTGGTATGGTTAAGTAAGGATCCTATGGCATGTGGAAGTGCAGGATAAAAACTCAACTATGCCAAATGTGACAAATAAATTTAATTCACGTTGTGATTTTTGTAAAGTCTAATATACACAAAATGACAAAGATTCAATACCACTATACACATGATTTGATTAAGGATGGGATAGTGTAGATGGCCTCCTATGCAATAGAGGAGAATAGAGTAGATATCTTCACCAAAGTATTTAGAAAGTATCTACTTCGAACACATCTTTGAACACTCAACATTGGAATGAGAAGGTAGTTCAATTCTGGGCTTGTGCGCTGACATCAAGGGGAGGCGTTAGCTATATTCAATGCCTCATCCTCATCCCCAGAATGATCCATGGTCGTAGGGCTCCAATTATGTGAAGAAGCCATGTTGTGAGCCCCAACATTGGTTGGGTTGTGATTTGTGATTTTGATGAGGTGTATGTGATTGAATCACTAAAAGATAACCTTTTTGGGTTAGATAGAGTAATTAAGCTAGTAAGAGATTGAGATACGTTGTGTCGATTTGGCGGATAAGTAGATCACCAAGAGTCCTTATTTTGGGGTCCAAGGTCTATGGAGGTAGTCCCTATCCAGGAGGTCCTAAGGGAGACCAACTATTCTAGCTAGCCTAAGTTCTTCTCCTTCCTTTTTTATACATCATGGTCCAAGCTCCATAATGAGAGCACATATGTAGAAAGAGCCATATTTGTATGAATTGTTTAAAGAATTATAATTTTGTTTTCTTTTCTCATGTACTGCATACTTTGTACCTCCTGCTAATATTTGGATTGCTATATTGTTCATTGCTATATTGTTCAGTATCTTTTACACTCATATATAGATTAGTGCAAACCTCCACGCATAAATGCTCAAGGCAATCCTAAGCATAAGTATAAATACCATCATATTTGAATTTGAGTGTCTCCTAATAAAAGTAAAAAAAAAAAAAAAAAAAAAAAAAACTCACCACAAACCTCAACGCATAAAGACGTCACAAAATCCTAAACATAAACCACGTATTATGCATTATGGGAAGAGCACATAAGCATATCAAAGTACATGAGAGCACATAAGCATAACTTCATAGATGACTTCCTAATCATGCATCAAATATTGGAAAAGGAGAGGGGGATTGATAGTAACACTTGATTTATACCTTCTACGATGAGAAGAGAGTGAAGAAGATAAATAGAGTTATATCTCCCTATATGAGTATGCAAAACAAAGAGTAAGCAAATGTGAGGTATGCAAAACAAGGAGTAAGCAAATCTGATAACATATATGAGGTATGCAAGACAAGGAGTAAGCAAATGTGACTCAACCATCAAAAGCGAGTGGTGAGGAGTGATTGAGGTTGCTAGCAAGGTCCATTTCCAAGACACCACACAATATACAACAACACATACATGAGGTGATCATCCAAGCATGAGGTCTAATTGATCACAATTGGGAACTTGCAAGCATTGTGGCGCTCTTGACCTAGCATGCTCGCTTTCAAAAAACCATATTTTGACCAATTAATTAAAATTTATATAAAACTTTCTCCTCGTGAACGAAGGTACCATTTGTTTGAAAAGTCAACCCCTCAAGTCTTGTATCATCTATGACGCCTTTTTCTTCTTCATGAAATTAATGGGTCGAGTCCACGTCCCGTAAGGCAGTTGATTGAGCTTTGGCATCTTGAGACGGACGTCCAGGGTTCAAGTCTTGAGCTGGACACGTTATGGCTTAGGCCAGTTAAACCAGTTGTAACCATGTTTCCTTCAGTTGTAACCATGTCTCCTTATCTAACCCCTGCTTTGTGGGATACGGGGGGTCCCGCAGGTACTATGCCCATTCACTTGTACACTTGCAATTTCAAAGTTAAAGTCCGAGGAGTAGGCTTCGACTGAACCTCCATTTAAAAAAGAAAAAAAAATAAATTTATGAGTCCTCTTAATTTTGAAAGCCGTATGTGAAAGTTCTTCTTTCCACAAGTACCTTGTAATTCATAATTTTTAGGGTCAACTGAAAAATGGAAAACAATAATTCGCCATTTTCATCATACACGAAAATTCTTTGTTTTGTCCAAGTCCCCTTCAGCTCTCATGACTATGGGTGGAGGTTCAACTGTGGCCTGTGGTTGGATAACCCTCACCACTTAGGTGGTGAGATGCTATACCCCTTCGGGAGATCATTGGACTTTTTGGTTATCCAAATTAAATCAATTATCTCCTGTGATTTTAGGGAAGTCTCTTGAGCTTTTCGACTTTGTATGCTAATAGTCGGTAGGCATCTAACACCTATTTTATAAAATTCTAAAAGCTCTATAAATACTATGCTCACTTTTCATTGTACTTCCAAATTAATTGAAATCCATCGAGAAAGAGTAGATCTCAATGATAAAACTTCCTTTTAAAATAATTCTTGTTTTAGAATCATATATCTTTTTAATCAGTGATAGTCTGATGTTTTATTGAGAAGGGCGGTTTGGGCCTGCGAAGAACAAGACATACGAAGAAGCTACCAGAATGTTCCTAAAGACCCGCTTTTCTTAGGTTTACAACAAAACGCTCAATTGGTTCATGACCAGATTATTACCTGTTGTGTGCGAAGCCTTCACTTTATCGTCGACGGAGCGATTGAGGCTCGCTCGCAGAGAAGGCGAAGGGCACAGTCTGTTCGCGGATTTGCGGGGGGAGCTTTCATTCTGTTGAGGAAAGCGTTTATCTTCGTTCTGGTCTTTCGCTTCTGCAACGATCGTAGCCGCTTCATTAGAATTATCCTGTCCGATTTAGCTTCGTACAATTCGGTAAACGTGTATTTGGCACCATGTTCGGTCGTGCGCCGAAGAAGAGCAATAACACTCGGTATTATGAGATCCTCGGCGTGCCAAAAAATGCGTCTGCTGATGAACTTAAGCGGGCTTATAGAAAGGCTGCCATCAAGAATCACCCTGACAAAGGAGGTGACCCGGAGAAGGTCAGTGGCCACTTCTGTATCTTATATTCAGTTTGCCCTTTTTTTTTCACCGGAAGCTCTGTTACTCTTTTTCTTTTTTCATTTTCTAATTCCCTTCACATGTTTTATTTGGTCGTCGCATTTTGAGTGAAAATGTCATTCTGTATGGTCCGATCTGGCTCACCAACAGACAGATCTCTTCTTGATCGATCCTTTTACGGTCTGGAAAGGATTTGTTTCGAGGCGTAATACGAAACCTTGATTATCGTGTATCTTATCCGGAATCTATTCCAATCAGGCTCCCTGAAAAGAGATATTTCGCCGAAACTGTTTCTGCGTTGTTGTTTTATTGTTGATTCATGGGACTAGGGTAATGTGTAAATATGGAGTTGTATCGTTATTCTAATTTGAGGAAACTGCTTCATTCTACAGTTCAAAGAGCTCGCTCAAGCGTATGAAGTCCTGAGTGATCCGGAGAAGAGAGAAGTATATGATCAGTACGGTGAAGATGCTATCAAAGAAGGAATGGGTGGAGGAGGAGAAATGCATAATCCCTTTGATATTTTCGAGTCCTTCTTTGGTGGTGCTAGTCCGTTTGGAGGTAGGTTTTCTTCTTGTTACGTAATATTTTATGGTGTCTTATGGCATTGAAAGTCACTATTGTTTGCAACACGGGCGCTTGATTTTTGCTGTACTCAGGTGGCAGTTCGAGAGGGAGTAGGAGACAAAGGAGGGGGGAGGATGTAGTACATCCTCTGAAAGTGTCATTGGAAGAGTTATACAATGGCACTTCCAAGAAGCTCTCTCTCTCTAGGAATGTGCTGTGTTCAAAGTGTAAAGGGTGAGTCTCGTGAGTTGCACGTCGTGACCAACTTCATTTAATGGCATATGCTGATATCATTTTTCCCCAAACAGCACTGGCTCAAAGTCAGGATCATCATCTAAGTGTACTGGTTGTCATGGCTCTGGAATGAAAGTATCAATAAGACAGCTTGGACCTGGAATGATTCAACAAATGCAACAAATCTGTCCTGATTGCAAAGGGTCTGGTATGTCTACAGTGTTCATAGTAGTGAGGAGGCTTCCACCGTGTTCTTGCCCGACCTAGAAACTTTGTCTTTTCAGGGGAGACTGTCAATGAGAGGGATAGATGTGGACAGTGTAAAGGTGAGAAAGTTGTTCAAGAGAAGAAGGTTTTAGAAGTCCATGTTGAGAAAGGGATGAAACACAATCAGAAGATAACATTTGCTGGAGAGGCAGATGAAGCTGTGAGTTGCTTTTATTTTGTGTATTTCAGTTCTTTTCTGAATGAATAATATAATCTATGTAACATTTAGCGTAATGTTTGCAGCCTGATACTGTCACTGGTGACATTGTCTTTGTCCTTCAAGAGAAAGAACACCCAAAATTCAAGAGGAAGGGCGATGATCTTTTTTATGAACACACACTGACTCTCTCTGAAGCTTTGTGTGGATATCAGTTTATCCTTACACATCTTGATTCTCGGCAGCTACTGATCAAATCACAGCCTCTGGAAATCGTTAAACCAGGTGAGTTTCTAGATGTGCTTGATGCATGTGCTATTTCTTCACAATAATTTCTATTGAAGAACAAATGGTTGTGTTTATTAAACCATTGTTTACATGTTATGATTTTTCATTTTCTTAATTGACATATTATTCCCCATGTCAAAGGTTAGCTTAGTTTGAATCATGGATGGCTGTTTTCAGTAAGTCTTTGGAGTACTTCCAAGTTTCTGCATTCCCATGTTTTGATCCTTATGGCATTTTGTTATTTTTTTCTTCATTGAGTCTGACTTAGGGATCGCTTGGTGATTTGGTTTATAAGTTCATGCATGTTGATACTAGTTATGCAAAATATTTCCATGGTAATTATGTGGGATGAATAGTCAGTGTTTTTCACCATAGTTCTGGCTCTTAAAGGAAAGACGTGATGTCTCAGTGTGCTTCTGCTTCCAATGCTAGTTCCATTCTTTTGTGCCACAAGGATGTCATTTAGGATTTTGGTGCATTGTGTGAAGTGGAAATGAAGTGAACTACGAGTTCTGATGAAAATTACCCTGAGGCAGTGTGAATAAATTAAAGGACGATATGCTGCTTTGCTTTTAGGTGTTATGCTTTTATGTTACAAGTCATCAGTCTTCTCTGTGTTCTGGAGTTCTGTCTATGTGACATTTGAAATTGTCTGCTGTCTATGTGTAATCTTTTTCAGTTTGGCAGATAGCATTTTTAGTGATAGCTTTTTACTAGAGTCATTATGGGACATGTGGTTGCAGGACAATACAAGGCTATAAATGATGAGGGGATGCCTATTCATCACCGGCCTTTCATGAAAGGCAATCTTTACATTCATTTTTCTGTGGACTTCCCAGAGTCTGGTGCTCTGACACTGGACCAGTGCAAGGCTTTGGAAAACATATTGCCTCCAAAAAATTCACAGCAGCTAACAGATATGGAATTGGATGAATGTGAGGAGACTATTCTGCAGGATGTCAACATGGAAGAGGAGATGAGGAGAAAGCAGCAACAGGTACGACAGGAAGCCTATGAAGAGGAGGACGAGGCTGCAGGAGGGCCTCAAGTCCAATGTGCTCAACAGTAATTTTCGTTTTTATTCTTGTTTTTAACCATTCAAGCCACACTGGTGAAAGTCTTGTTTCAATTAGTGAAAGCATGCTATCCAACAAAACTTATATATGTGCCTACTGCTGTAAGCAGGGAGAATCCTAGAAATTGGTGACTGAAAAACCTCATTCTATGTAGTTGGTGTTTTAAGGGACTTTATGTTAATGCCCTCGAGCTTCCTTAAAGGCTGATAGCTCAGTAAAATGATTCTGGCGGTAAAATTTCTGTACAGGGATGTGGGCATTCATGTTCTTTTAGCTCTGTATTTTCTCCCTCCACATGGGTATTCTGTGAAACGATGGGTGTTTTTTTTTCTCTATCGAACAATATAGTGGCTGTTTTGTGTAAACAATGCGTGTCTCTCTTTCTACTGAATAAGAGATTTTGATTATTATCTTTAGTTCCCATAACCTTTCTGTGTGGTGTCTCTTAGAAAATGGATTTCATTTGATGAGGTATTTAGTAAATGGATTTCACTATGGATGCATTGTTTGTATTGAGCTGGTGATATCACATGGTGGGACTAGTTTATAATGATGAGGGTCTTGTATATCCCAGGGTCTCAGCTTATTGATATGGTCGTTGCATGAATATCTGGAAAGTCTCTGACATTCAGAGTCATTCATCTCCCCTTCTCTTGTTGAAATGTGTTTGGTTAGAAAGGTCTGGGAATTGGAATGCTTGCAGGTGGTATACAATATGGGAGGTTTGCCTTTGTAAATTTCATTGGGGTTTAAGCCTTCATGAATTATGTCTGGCAAGGGAGTCAATTCATTATGGTTATAGCAGAAGTACGCACAAGTGACGGGTGCTGCGACAGGCAGATGAGGCTTCTTGAATTATGTTTGCAAAGGATGACAAATCAAAGTGTGCCACAATAGAACTGAGGGCAAGTGACAGGTATTGTGCCACATTGGTATTGGCAGTCGTATTGTATATTCTCTTCACCTTTTTTTTTTTCTCATGGTCTTAAACTTTCGGATATACTTCAACTCAGTATAGATAATTATGTGGGGTGAATGCAGAAACGTAATAGTATTTTTGAGCATGAAGTTTAGTAGAAAAATTATGATAGTTACTAGTTTTCTCAGCAGCATTTGTGAAAGTATCAAGAATGCATACACACATTCTAGCATTTCACACAGAGAATTTAATTAAGTAGGTGAATCAAGAAAACGATAGGATTTTGAACAGTCAAGGCGATATCATCTACTAATTTGCAGTACAGATCGCTACCAGCAACAGAGCATATAGCCAGGAGCAAGCAATGCTCCAGCTGTGAATCATAGCGATAGTTCGTTGCAAAATCCCCTATTAGAGTCATAGCGATAGTAGACTGCACTTTTTATTTGACACGTGCATCTTAATATGCTGACTGCACTTTTTATTTGACACGTGCATCTTAATATGGTGGCAGCTCTTAGGGGGAGGTGGTTGGATTCTCTTATCAATGGTTTGATTCAGCGTTTGGATTTTGGTCCCGTGTTTCCCGTGGTCTTGACCCTTATCCTCCTTGGAGGGGAGGCTCACGGACTTCGCTTGACCCATTGGGTTAAGCCTAATCCGCACTTTAGGGGGGGAGTAGCTAAGTTTGTCTTCGTTGCTTCCTTCTTGGGTGAGGCTATTCCCAAGTACATGAGAGCTCTCTTTGATAACTGACAGATCCTCTTCAGGGGAAAGGAAGTCCTCCTATCTGATCCCTCTTCGGTCTCGTTATGTTGGTGTGCAAAAATGATTTGGTAGAGGGAAATGACGATTAATGGGTTGAAATTGTGAGAACTCTGGTACTTCGAGTTTTGGGCTTATAGCTTCACCGGTCGTCAGTGAAGGGAGGGGAGACTCGGAACTGGTGTGCGGACTCCTGTGAGCCGACGCTCCTTGTGGGTATGGCGTTCCTTTTTCGGTAACACGTCGAGTAGGCAGTTAAGCTTGGTGATGAATTTGTTCCAAGTCCTCATATTCTAGTGTCATGACCGGGGCATTGAGTATCTCACCGCATTGATCCTTTGGGGTTAGTTGACCACAATCTTCGGGTTGCAAGGTCATGTATAAGTCTTCTTTGGAAGATGAAGCGGCGGATAGATTCTGCCTTCTGAGCGGGTTAGCTTCTTTGGGCCCCCATCCTCGACTCGGAAATTAAAAAAAATACTTAATATTACACATGCATGTCTCCCTCCATGGCATTCATTCATTTACACACATACACACACACACATATATATATATATATATATATATATATATATATATATATACACACGTGTGTGTTTTTCCTTTTAATTGTTCCTTTTAATATATATGTATATATATATATATATATATATATATATATATATATATATATATATATATATATATATATATATATATATATATATATATATATATATATATATATATGTGTGTGTGTGTGTGTGTGGTTTTTTTTAAATTGTTCACATACATGCATGTTCACACATACACAGACACGGTTACGACCAACGTTTGGGAACTCATTCTCCCGTCCGATTCCCCTTGGGTCTCGATATTGGTGTGCAAGCTTCTATGTGGCAGGGGGAAATGACGATTATTGTTTGTGAGAGCTCTGGTACTTCATGGTATGGGCATAGCGTCACCGGTCGCCAGTGATGAGATGGGAGACTCAAAACTGGTGTGCGGACTCCTCCTGTGAGCCGACGCTCCTTGTGGGTATGGCGTTCCTTTTCCGAGAACACGTCGGGTAGGCAGTTTATCTTGGTGAGGAATTCGCTCCAAGTCCGCATACTCCAGTGTCGTGACCGGGGCATTGGGTACCTCACCGCACTGATCCTCCGGGGTTAGTTGACCACAATCTTCGGGTTGCAAGGTCACGTATAATTCTTCTTCGGGAGATGAAGCGGCGGATAGATTCTGCCTTCTGAGCGGGTTAGCCTCCTTTGGCCCCCATCCCCGACTCAAAAAATAAAAAAAAAAAGTTGAAAATGTAACGCTATGTATAGTGTTCTTTGAGGTTCTGTAAAGCAAATTGACACAGGCAAGGGGCACTTTATCCCTTACAATTCTAGGACTACCACTATCCCATATGCAGTCACTTAGGTTGCCTATCACTATGTTGATTTATGATTTTGCTTTGTTATTCGATTCATTCTATGTTTACTTTAGTATGCAGTTTTTTGTTATAGTTGTATTTTGCACGTGTTTTGTGTTATCGTTTCTCATTTATGCACAAGTACACAGATACATGTAAGTAAATGAATGAACAATTCAATAAGCAAACAAACCAATACAAAAACAAGTAGCTGAGAATCCTATTTAATGGATGAGAATCCTTCGACAATTTGGCTGCCATGATGATTTTTAACCTTCGAGAATTTTCCAGTGGTTGCTTTATATGTGAATGGAATATCGTATAGTTGAAGATTTAGATGTGTTGATCGTACATATGTTTAAATGAGAACGTTTCTGTCGTTAAAATTGAGGCGGCTTACTCAATCGTTTCTTGGTTGAATGTGCCCTTTGTACGTACGCCTAAGATTGTGTTTACGAAGATTGTGTCATACGTCTAAGAGCTTTTACTAGTATATGTGTATGTGTGTGTGTTTGTATATATATTTTTACATATCTCTATTTACAGATATACATATATGTATGCATACACATACATATGTACAAACACGCATGCATGCATACACACATTGTAAAGGTAATGCATGCATACACACATTGTAAAGGTAAAAGAAGACTTTGAAGCCTCTCCAATTGCATTGCATTTAATTTGCTTAGGTGCATGTAACTTCATTGGGGAAACACGAGGTAGCAAAAATTTTTAATATTCTAAGAGTTTGGAAAATACATAGAACATACAAAGAAAAATTTAACACAAAATGCCCACTCGTTTGTATGATCCTCTTGATTATTTTTGATATCAAAGTTTTTAAAAACTTACTATTGATAGTTTTTATTATCATATTTCTTCTTGGCTGTTAACACCTTGTTCTTTATCTAGTCCAAACCATATAAAATGCTTACGGAATTGTATAGATCATATGTTTAGGTTCCCTTTCTCATTCTCGTATTGTTCATCCCTTGTTCAGGGGATCATTATTAACCTTTAGTGGAAGATGGCTTCAATTGGTGGTCATTACTAAAGGCAGAGCGATCTTATGATCTACTCGCTACCAATCTTGAATGGATTGAAAGTGCAGTTTCATGATGAAGGGCATATACCCATGCGAGACCTTGAATCCCATGGAAGGGGAGGACACCCAAAACCTACTAGGGATGAGCAGAGCTCTAAGGCCCACTAAGAAATAAGAACTAGGAATGGATGGCCCTAAGAGTAGGTGTGGAGATTGATTTGAATGGAAGTGTTGCCCACTATATCTAGGGCCCTTGTTATTGTCGGCAAAGTCTATCGACAATGCTCAAATACTAATGAAACTAGTTCCCAAAAGGAACTATTTCCATGTCCCTTCAAGGAATTGCTGTCCAGCATGTGCAACCCATGAGGATTAAACTTTCACCTCCCAAAGAGGTGAAAAATACCACCACCTTGACATAGTGAAAAATTAGGAATCCAATGCTCCTTGTACGGTGACAACAATGTCTAAAACTGAACTATACTAGGGCTTATTAAAAGAATCTACCTCATTTTCATTAGTATGAGTCCTCTCAACCAAATTCTTAGCTAATGCAATTGTGCTCTAATTTCCATAAACTAATGCTTTGTTATATGAAAGTGAAAATGCTTCTTTTCATACCTCACTAGTGTTATATTTTGGTAGCAATGTGTAGTGATGCATGCAAGACTATTGAGGCAATTTCTCTTTCTTTAGGGGGTGTTTCCTTGGCTTGTATCTATCACCATGACCACAATACATTAATAATATTTTTACATTCCAATCTTGGTAATAAAATTGTTGTTGTGTTTCCAAGCTACTTCATGTCTTTTATGTGCATTTTTCTCCTTGAATTTCTTTGGTTTGTATCTATCTCCATATCCATAATAGCCTACTTATATTTCAACATTCCAATCTTGGTAATAAAATTGTTTGTTTTGTTGCTTCGTGTTTTTATGTGCATTCTCGCTCAATTCCAATTATTAGTATAGAAACACATTGTTACTTCTTGAGATATGCATATTTGATACATCTCTCACTTTCTTAGATTTCTATAAACCTTTATCAACATTGTTAGAGTGATATATACTAGGACACAACTTCAAGATCTTAGTCTGAACAAAAAAGATTCAAGCTTGTTTTGGCTTTTGATTGTACTGTTGTAGTCATTGCATAAATATTTTTTGCAATTGGTGCCAATTTCTATTTGGGTTTTTGAAATACAATGGAGGTTCAAAAGGTAATTTTTGTTGCCATTTGTGTCTATGTGAAAGGACAAATAGTCATCAGACACTCTTTTATATGTATGTTTAATAGAACATATAGTGGCCTAGTCAATCACATAATTTATTGAGACCGTAATTTGAAAGCTATATGCTTTGAATTGGAGCTCTTGACTTCTTTGCGTTTTTCTATAGGTTCTATTGTGTTTAAGTAAAGAGGGCAATGGGTCATAAAAAATAATAATCTATGATGCAAGGAGCTAAGAAGATCCCCTTGGATGTTTAAGTTGTGGAAAATTTGCATACCATTACAATTCTATGGATACTCCAAGCTTTACGAGAAATATCTTGCCATTTCCTTCTCATCCTTGTAAAGTGAAGTCACCATTGGAATTATTTGCATGAGGTAGACATCATTGGTAAAGGTTCATGGAGGGGTCACCCATCCCAGTATTGAGCTTCACAGTTGACAACTTTCACCACTAAACTATTCTCGTTTAGTGATGTAGAAGGGGGAAAGAGTAAGTCTTCACCTCACATTGAATATTCTTTGGTTCTTGGAATCTCTCTTCTTAGAATTTTAGAGCTTGTTCAACATGTTTTTTTGGACGATTTTTTCAGATATATTGAATTTATTTGGTGCAACAAAAATTTACTACCACGTTCAAGAACTTCAAGAAGATTTCCTCTTCATCCTTTTCTATAGGGAATGTCAAACTTTCTTAGGTTTTCTAGATATTTATTCTATTTTTAATGTTTCTTAGAGTCAGGTCCTTATTATTGATAGTTTTCTCCTAAATATGCATCAAGGCTTCTCATAGGGTGGTTTTTTGGCATACACTTTAGTTCATCTTCATTCACATTATATGTTTTGGTTCACATATACATATTGAACATTCAGTATGTATGTTCTTGTGGACATCTTTGTACATCCATGTAGTTGTGATATGACAATTATGTTTCCAAAAAGCCTTGTTATACATTAAAAAAGGGTTGTGAGGTTTTCATAGCTGGGAGCCATATAGATGTCAAGGTAATTTTGATGATGTCAGTGGAAGATATATCTTAGCCTCGCCAAAGAAGATGTATGATGGTGGATCTTGTAACCATATCTAGAAAAGATTGAGATAAGATCATTGAACGTTTCAAATTAAATAAGATTATATCTTAACTTGATGATCAAACTTGACTCTATTGCCTAAAGGCATTCCTCTCTCTCTCTCTCTCTCTCTCTCTCTATATATATATATATATATATATATATATATATATATATATATATATATATATATATATATATATATATGTGTGTGTGTGTGTGTGTGTGTGTGTGTGGAAATTTAGGCACAAGTTAGACTTTCTATCTGCACATAAAATCCTTCCATAGAATTATCTATTTCACTGTGTTCAAGTGGTATCAGAGCCACTCTCATGGTCTTCATCTATTTGAATTTCTCTTCTCTTCAACAATCACATCCTTGAAGATGGCCCCACTGTCGATGAGTGCCCAAACGCCATAGTTGCATGTGCAACTACACATGAAATCAAAGAAGGTGGAAAAGCAAGCTCTTGTGCACCCAATATTGTATAGACGATTATAGCTCACTCTTGAGCTCTTGAAATGAAGTTTTCTCATGCAAGCCAACCATCATAGAATTGTTGCAACCAAGCTTTAAAAATACTCATAGTTTTGAGGACTTATAAGATCCCAAAGAGAGAATCTTATGCAACTTTTTGTATCCATGTCTAAGAGTCCATGTTGGGTTAAAAAAATTTCATCTATATTTGTTGTTACTAAATAACTTGTAGCACCTATGAGAGCATCCCAAACTGAGGCAATGCCTACATGAGTAGCACCTCTAGTAGAGAAGACGAATTGAATGTCAATATGGGCTTTCAACTATTTGAAGCTATTTATTTATTTGCATACCATCATTTGCATGATTGTCTATGCACTCTTAAAATATTTTTAGTCATTACATTCTCTTTTTTTCTTTACTCTCGTTGGTAATATTTGGAACTCTAAATTGAGCTACAATGCATATATCGTTTTTGATCTAGTAACTCTTTTACATGTGTTTTTCTTTACAAACTTTTCATATAGATTCCATCCCGATTTTTTTTTGTAAACGTACACAGAAAATCATTTCAACAAGGGATGCTCATAAAATTGCACTATTGGAGCATGTAGAACTTCTTTAAACATGAAATGAATATTAAAAAGCCTAAAAAATTTACAAAGTGATAAGCATCAACTTCTTAAGCTTAAGGACTCTCCTTGCCCTTTATAAAAATGGAGTAGGATTTCAAATAAACATCTTGGAAGGAAATTACATAAAAATGATACAAAATAGGCATATAATGCCATGTAGTGCCTCTTATGGTTCCATAATCCTTTCCTTGGTAGTTCTTTATTTCTTGGAACTTCCCAAGAGATACGACATGTATTTCATGGATAAAATTGAACATTTAGTTGGGCCCTTTCAAGTCAAGTCTTTGCTTAATGTCCTTTTTTTTGTCTATTTCTGCCAACAACTCCCTCCTCCCTAGACAATGTCATGCTTGATAGGCATGTGATGGGCATGTTGGGATCATAGTTGATTGGATTCTTTGTGAGTGGCTTGGCCTTTGTGGTGATATATTCTTGCCAAAAACATTAGCTTTTCATTCACTTGAAGACCTTTAGCTCCTATAGTAGCTAGAATCATTTCTAATTATTTTATTTCTAATTAACATGGTCATGAGGTGTGTAGTGAGATCTCTAGGAATTTCAAAAAAGATCTTAGAGTGGCATTCCCCAAATCCCATATGAAATGCTCGTTTGAATGTCACATGTGGTGACTATCTAAGTATTTCCCTTAGTTATAGTATGTTACAAGGAAACTGAGGGGAGGTGGTTGGCGTAAAAAAAAAACAAGCATATGATTCCATAACAAAAGTTTGGTATGAGTATTTTTGGCACATGGTCGATGTCAAATGTGGTTAAGCACATGCAGATGGTTTCCAAAATTTTGACCATCATTTGGCATGATCATTTAGGTAGGTCTACCACTTCCTTTTGCCAAAACTCTATGTTGCGAAACATATATTAAGGTTGAGGCCTAATTTGAGTATTGAGAGAAATTACCAAACCATCAAACTTTGGTGGATATTTCAAAGAAAATATCAAGCTAGATCCTTACTTGAATTTTTTATGCCTACCCCACCATTTGATCTTGTAAATTCTTTATGTGAGTGATGAACACCTCTACAATTTCCCCATGAGCAAAACTTTGCGTTGCTAGCTTATTCTCAAAATTTTGAAATTGTTTCTAATTAGCCTTGTTAGTATCAGAATCAAAGTCACAATGCATTTGCATTTCTATGTTTCCAATCATGTAGAAGATCATCATTAGGATGAACCATTTGAATAGAATTATTTGGATTAAGTGTTTTTTGAGGTTCATGATCGATCCAATAAATAGTCTCATATGAATCAAGGATAGAAGTGATTTTGAACTTCCATAGGGAGTAATTTATACCATCAAGATTAACTTATATGAATGTTGGTGTTGTATATGCAACATTAGGATGATGTGTGTCATTGATTCTCTTGCTTGTGCTTCACCTATCCCTATTGATGAACCACCTTGATTCCTAGTCATGATGATGCACTACTTGACATCTTCTCTTCTTTTTCATTAAGAACTCTATGTTAATTCTTTTATCCCACTCAAAGCTTCTTGAGCTCTATAATTATGTCAGAAAAAATACCGCAATAGAATAGATTAGTGAACAGAGATGAGAAAGATGCAAATTGAGTCAAATGTAGACTGAGAGATAGAGAATTGAAATTCTCAAATTTCCAAGATCAATACAACTATGAAGATGGTGTTTTCCACCTTCACATTCTCAATGTGGAGCTTAGATGGCAATCTATACAATCTAGATAAAAGTCTTAGTGGTGTGCAATGCTATGTAAATCTTTGCATAGGACATGTTTATATAGCTTTTACAATCGGATTCAATATAGACAAATCATAGTGGGGAAAGACAAAAGAGGCAACAAAATATAATATCAGACAATAACTCCATGACCAAAAATCTTATTATCTTGGCCATGTGGGCCAAGGGGATGGACCTTGCGGAAGGGACAAAGACCCTTTTCACTCCCCCATTATGGTTCTATGCACATGGAGCTACAAGGCCTTTATTTTTTACTTGAATAGAAAACCAATGGTGCCCTACCTAACCTCATCGTTAGGTTCACAAAGATCATTTATTACCATCAATAGCCACACATAGACCTCATCTAACTTGGAATTAGGTTTTACAAATGTTCATGATCTCACAATGGCTTGTCCTCATAATGGGGGCCTTACAACTTAGAGCATCATGGATCATTTGTGGTCGTTTGAGGGTGGAATAATGAGTATATCTAACATGATGAACTCTTTTGAGGTAGTTGATTTAGGCTAATTGGTATAGGTTGAGTTCTGTGGCTCTTCTTGTACATTAGTGTATACCTCTACATCATTCTTAAAAAATGTTGCAACTTATGATCACAATAATCCTTAAGTGGGGTTTTTTTTTCAACTTAACTTGAGCTTACTCCTACAAGGAATATTTTCACATAGTCCTCTTATCATGTCATGGGAGTTGGAAAGATCATTCTTATTATGGTTGATGGTAGTCTTTTCACATTGTTAGATTCCTTAATGGATCAAGAAAAAATTATTATCAGTCAGAGCACTCACAAAAAATTTCTTGGGTTGTTAAATTTGTTGATGATAGGTGTACAATTCATGATCTCTCAAATGGTGAAATTTCAGAATGATTTAACATGTGTAATTCATGATTCTTGTACTATTTTAGATGCAAAAATCTGGCATGCACACTTCAATCATTTGAATTTTGATAGTTTACTTTGATTCTGTAGAAATTTGAAATGATGTCCTCTTTGTCCAAACCTTAGGCAACTTTCAAGCATATCTTTGAGGGCCATATTTTGGGTAAAATGTAGTGTTCTTATTGTTGATATATTTAGGTATTGATTGTGTGAACACTCTAGGACCATCGGGGCACTTTTTTCCCTCTTTAGAAGTTTTTGTTTTCCCTCGGCTTGTATATACGCCTATGGCCCTAACGGGCTACTTATCTTTGTACGTTCTAGTGGTAATACATTCAATATTGTGTGTTGTGCTCCAAGGTTCTTCTTCCTCCTTGTGCTATTCTTGTGCTTTCGCAGACGTCTAACTCCAAAAATTGGTATCAGAGTAGGTCGTCGCTTCATTTAGGGCGTCATTGACACCTCTCCGGTTGGAGTTTCAGAATCGCACGAATTTTGGTGAGCATACTCAGGGTGTTTCAGAGATAAAAAAAACTTCGTTGTGTGGTGCCAAAATCATGATCTAAGCTCGTTTTGGCCTTCGAATGCACTATCACAATGCTTATGTAGGCTATTTCGTCTTTTTGTGCCAAAGGTATATACCAGTTTTGGTTCGCCAGTATAAGCATCTCAAAGTCTGCTAGAGGTTTAGTAGAATTCGTCTGGGTAATTCTGTTCAACTTTTTGAGATACAATCATATTTTTGCATCGTATTTTAGTCACCAGCCATGGCTGAAAGCAGTGATGTATTCCGTATGTTGGCTGTTGAGGATAAGTTGGATGGTACCAACTACCCGTTATGGGCTTATATGATGCGACATGTACTGGTTGCAAAGGGACTATGGAACATTGTGCAAGGTGTTGAAAAATGTCCTATCACACTTGATACTATTACAACTACAGGTACTGAAGCTGATGCAGAAGGTGTCGAAGATGGTGATGTTCTGCAGATTCTTGTTCGTGCTACAGTTTTTGCTGCACCCACTCCAGAGCAAATTCGGTGGGATGACAGAGATGCCTAAGCACATGCATTGATAGCTTTGTCTATCAAACATGCCATTATTCCTCATATTCTCTCTTGCAAAACAACTAAGGATGCTTGGGATACACTTACCACATTGTACCAGGCAAGGAATGAGACTCGTGTTCGCTTAGCATTTCTCATTTCCAAAAGATGGTTCAGTTCGAGCTACTATGCTGTTCGCATCCTTTCGCAGACGTCTGACTCCAACAATTGGTATCAGAGTAGGTCGCCGATTCATCTAGGGTGTTGTCTACACCTCTCTGGTTGCAATCTCAGAATCACAAGAAATTTGGTAAGCATACTCAAGGTGTTTCAGAGATCAAAATAGCTTTGCTATGTGGTACCAAAATCACGATCTGAGCTCGTTTCGGCCCCCGAACGCACTATCGTAGTGCTTCTGCTGGATATTTTGTCTTTTTGTGCTAAAGGTATATACCAATTTTGGTTTGCCAATATAAGCATCTCGAAGTTTGCTACATGTTTAGCAAAATTCATTTGGACAATTCTGTTCAACTTTTTGAGATACAATCAATTTTTTGCATCAAGGTATTTTAGTCACGGGCATGGCTGAAAGTAGTGATATATTCCGTATGTTGGCTGTTGAGGATAAGTTGGATGGTACCAACTACCCACTATGGGCTTATATGATGCGTCATGCATTGGTCGCAAAAAGACTATGGAATATTGTGCAGGGTGTTGAAAGACATCCTGTTACACATGCGAATACATGTACTCCAAATGCAGGTGCTCGAGCTGATGGAGATGGTGTTGTTGATGATGATATTCTGTAGATTCCTGTTCATGCTACTATTTCTGTTGCATCTACTGCAGAGAATATTCGTTGGGATGGAAGAGATGCTCAGGCACATGCATTGATAGCTTTGTCTGTCAAACATGTCATTATTACTCACATTCACTCTTGTAGAACAGCTAAGGATGCTTGGGATACACTTACCACATTGTACAAGGATAGGAATGAGGCTTATGTTTCTTACCTCCGAAAACAATTGGAGAGTGAGCACATGAATGAAGGTGACTCTATGGATAATTTTCTCGCAAAGATCAAGGATTGGAAAGAATAGTTGACTTCTGCTGATGAAGTTATACTAGATAGCTCACTTGTGCAGACCGTTCTGAATGGTCTTCCTGACTCATATCAAAGTTTTGCTTCAACTCTTCATTTGATGATGAAAGGCAATCCAAATGCCTTGTCATTTGAGGAGTTAGTCTCTGTTCTGTTGCAGGAAGACCACTCTAGGCAGAATAGGTCTATTATGCATGTTGCAGATCAAGCTTTCCTAGCTAGTCAGAAGGGCAAAGGGAAATGGAGCTCTTCTACTAGTAAGCAAAAATCTACAAATGCTGCACATTCAAAGAAGGAAGACAAAGATGAAGAAGAAATTAGAAAAGCAGAAATTGTTTTGCAAATATCATAAAGCAAATGATCATGTCATCAAGAGTTGTCCAAAACTGGCTGCTAAACAGGCAAAGAAGAAAGAGGCCGGAATGGTTGTTGTAGAGGTCTCTACACCGAAAACAGAGTCTGCTAATTTTGTGCAAGAAGAAGAATGGGCGTTTACTATTGTTTGCAATTTTGACCCATCTTCTCATGAATAGTGCATGTCTGCAATAGACTCAGATGTTTGTTACTTTGATAGTGGGGCGACCAAAAATGTTACCTCGCAGCACACTTTCTTCTCTTCACTCCAACCTGCCCCTACAAGGAATACTATTACATGTGCCAACAACTCCTCCTATCTTGTTATGGGAGTTGGTAAGATCATTTTGACTACTACTGATGGTAGTTCTTTTACTTTGTCAAATGCTTTGTTTGTGCCAGGGATCAAGAAAAATCTGTTATCAGTTTCTGCATTAGGCAAGATTGGCTTGGTTGTGAAATTTGTTGATGACAGATGTATAATTCATGACTGTCAAATGGCGATATCGTTGCTTATGGCATTTTATGTCGTGGGCTGTATAAGCTCATAGACTATGAAAGATCTGTAAATGATTTTGCATGTGTAGTATATGATTCTCAGGCTATGTCAGATGCAAAGCTTTGGTATGCACGCTTTGGTCATCTCAATTTTGCTAGTTTGCTATGCCTCCAGAAATCTAAAATGGTGTCCTCTTTGCCCAAACTTGAGGCACCCGTTAAACATGTATGTGAAGGCTGTATTTTGGGCAAAATGTAGCGTTCTTCCTTTCCAAAAGATGGTTCAGTTCGAGCTACTTAGAAATGGCTTGAGGCTGTTATGTGTGCAGCATATGTACTAAACAGGTGTCCCACTAAAGCGCTGCAATCTATCACTCCATATGAGGCTTGGCATGGTTACAAGCCATCTGTTGCTCATCTGTGTGTTTTTGGTTGTCTCACATATGCATTAGTGCGTGAACAACATCGTAGAAAATTGGATGATAAAGTAGTAAAATGTATTTTTGTTGGGTATAGTTTTGAAAGTAAAGGCTATTGTCTGTATCATCCACAGACTAAACACATTTTGGTTAGCCATGATGTTGTTTTTGTGGAAGATGCTATTCAGCCATTGCTTTCACGTACTAAGGAGACATCTGTTAGCTCCAAAGACATGTATGATACTTTGCTACCTCTTTTTATTCTGTTCGAGCTACACAGAAATGTAGCTTGTTCATTGTGATGTATGTGGTCCTATGCAGACACCCTCTTTTGGAATCTATCTTTACTTCATGACTTTCATTGATTATTTCTCCATGCATGCATGGGTATATCCATTAAAAGCAAAGTCTGAAGTGTTTATGTGCTTCAAACAATTTTTGGTTTTGGCTAAAAATTTGTTAGCATGTAAAATGGGCACCCTCCATTCTGATCGAGGGGGGAATATATGTCTTCTGACTTTAATGTATTTGTGGCTGAATGTAGGATAAAACATCAGTGTACAGTGCCATATACACCTCAATAGAATGGAGATGATGAATGGAAGAATAAGTCACTCATGGAGATGGCGAGGTGTCTGGTCAAGAGTCAGGCTTTACCACATAGTTCCTGGCTTGAGGTTGTCATGTGTGCATCATATGTACTTAACAGGTATCCCACTAAACCACTGTAGTATATCACTCCATTTGAGGCTTGGCATGGTCACAAGCCATTTGTTGCTCATCTGCATGTTTTTGGTTGTCTAGAATATGCATTAGTGCTTGAACAACATCGTAGGAAATTGGATGATAAAGTAGTAAAATGTATTTTTGTTGGGTACAGTTTTGAAAGCAAAGGCTATCGTCTATATCATCCACAACAAAATGCACTAAGGCTAAAAAAAGGATGACCAAGTGTCAGATTCTGGGAGAGATTTCAGCAATCTTCCCAAAAAAAATGAATAAATGAATAGTAATGGCCAACCATAAGGATTATGCGAGAATAAATGTACCCATACCAATAAGTGTATTAAGGAGTAAGTCGACCATTGTATAGTTGACAAAACCAAAAAATATGGAAAAAATTTGCCAGAGTATCCTCTACAAAATGAGCATATGACTAGTGTCAAAATCTCATAAAATTGGAAGTATTAACATGTTAAACTACATAGTGAATCATTGACTCCATTGCATATAATCAATTACCCAAAAGAAGCCAACTAGGCTTATCGAGCACCTATGTATAACTATCATACATCTCCTATGGCAAGGTTGGGTAAGTCTTCCACCTGCATCACGAAAGAGAATCCGACATCTGGGTGTCTTCCAGTTAAGAAACCTCACCAAGACCCTCTTTATCAAACGTAAAAGGCTTTATGCAAAAATGTAACTGCTATATCAATGACCACATGGACGTACATAAGCGGTATCCACAGAAGCGTACATGGTGTATATGTGCTCAATATATGTAGTAAAATAACACTGAAAGGCTGAACACACAACCCTAAAACTAGCCAACAACACCTGCAAGTGTCTGACAACTCTATTGTTTAGGTTCAAAAAACCTGCATAAATTTGCAGTGCCTGCTCCCACCACAACTGAAAACCTTTTGAGAAACTTGTAGTTTTACAATTGAATACTTATTTTCAGATAAGTACGAAGAACACTCTTCTTGATGTTCTTGAACTTGTGAAGAGACCTGTGCATGAAAGTACTCCAAAATGGCTCAAAAAAGCCCCCAAAAAATGCTTCAAAAATAGGCTTTGAAAGCAAAAAATGAAGCTTTGAGGGACCAAAACATGTTGAAGGTAATTTTAATCTTAGTCTTTCCACTTCTTCAAACACCACAAGAGTGTCGCTTAGAGGCAAGAGATTGCTACAATTAAGCGAGATCTAAGGGGAACAATATTGGGATGAGTGACCTCTCAGGAAGTATCGGGAACCTCTATCTTCCTTGATCATTGAGGTCCCCCCTCCCATGCAACCAATGGTGCCAATGGTCCCAATGGTGCCAATGGTGATTCTAGTGACCCAAATGACAAGATATACCAAGGTCTATGCCTTGGTCACCACCTTAGTCATAAGCCTTGGAGAAAGCCTTGGGTGGGTGGGGGGGTGCTTGCTTCACTCGCACAAAAGGAACAAAGCTTTTGCATCAAAATGCTCTGATACGAGTGAAGTATTTTGAAGGCGATGCACCATAGTGAATTCGCCTTCTTGAGAGCTCCAGGAAAATATCCTCGGAATAGAAAACCAAGCTGTAAGCACTACACACAATACTCTGCACAGAGGCTACAGAATATGCAGAAAAACACAGTACACAGGGAGCACGAACACAGACTTCTTAGGTGTTACAAATGCGGTTGAACTTACAGTCTATGGCTGACAAGGCCACTATATGTTTTATTAAAGAACATATACAAAGAAGTGTCTGGTGGCCATTTGGCCTTTCACATGGACACTAACAGTAACAATCTACACACTTTGCAAACACTTTTGATCCATGAAGATACCCACCTATGGATGTGTAAAGTAGTTGAAGTAGAAGAGAAATTATTAGGAACCAGTGAATCAAGACTTCTAAAAACATGAGATCAATAGGAGATCCATCCTATGCACCAGTACTACTCTTGAACAACTAATTTGAGCCTCATGCTTGGGTATAAATACTTGCAACAATAGACATAGCCCTCAATGAAGAACAGTGACTGCCCACTGTGATGAAGATGGCTATGATATATCATTGTTCATGTGTGAACTAATCAAGGTTGAAGAGGATTAAGAATTTAAATTTATGGACACTTTTTGTGAATCCAAGGAGGAATACTTGTATTTAGCAGAAGCTAAGAATGTTAGAGGAAGACACCTTCAAGAGTGAAACAATTTTAACCCTCGAAGTGAGAACAAAAAAGGAGAAGAGAAAAAGTAAGAAAATCTTTGAAATAAAGGAGGAATCATTATTTTAAGTACATTAAAATTTCAAGAATATGAGGTCAAGGAGAGAAAATTCTTAGTGAGAATTCCTAAGAGAGAAGCCTTGATAGGTGAAGCCTACGATAACAAGAAAGTAACAAAGAAAGTAGTAGTAACAATTGAGGATCAAGAGGAAACTTGTACATACATAGGAGATGATTTAAGTCTAGAAGAAGAGGATGATTTAATCACTCTATTGTGAGAATATAGGGTTTTATTTGCCTAAACATATAAGGATTTAAAAGGTGAACCAAATATTTATTCCCATAGGATCCCCATGACTCCAAACGTGAAACCCACAAAATAGATATCATACATGTATATGATACCTATGTCACTAAGATAAAAGAAGAAATCAATACACTAAAAGAAGCTGAATTCATCGTGAGATTGAGCATATCAAATAAGAGAAGAAAATTAAAGGAATCAACTTAATATGACAAAGATTGCTACCCAATCCCAATGTTCCTGATCTGAGGTAGACCCATATCATAAGAAATATGAGAAAGCCACAATGCTTCCTTACATGCCTTACTTGCTGCAACATAATCTACTTCTATAGTGGAAATAGTTGTACATTCTTGAAGATAACATCTCCGAGAGATACCATCCCCAACAAAATGAAAAATGTACCTTGATGTAAACTTATGATTATCTACACAACCAACATAATCAGAATTTGTTTAACCAATAATGGATGAATTCCCTCTATCGAAGCATAGATACTTGTCCTTAGTGCCACTTAGATATCTTGAAATCATCTTGACAACTTCATAATGCTTCTTGTCATGATTAGACATATATCTGCTCACAACTCCCACTACAAATACAATGTCTATCCTCATAGCTACCATCGCATACATGAGATTACCAACAATAGAATGATAAGGAATTTTGTCATGAATTCCTTTTCCTCATTTGATTTGGGGATATCATCCTTATTCAATTTCACATATGTTGGTAAAGCTGTACCGGATGCCTTTCTAGCCTGCATATTGAACCTCTGAAGTACTTTGGATATGTACTCACTTTGTGACAAGTATATGCATCTTTTACTCCTATCATAAGTAATGTGCATGCGAAGAATATGTTTGGCATCAAATGTCTGACTCAAATTCTTTTTGAGAATTGACAAGTCATAAGAGGACTTCCCAGCAATCAACTTATCATTGAAATAAAGTATCAATCTTCCATCTTAACATCTCTTAGTGTAGAGACAATGATCCTCATTGCTTTGAGAATAGCCTTTGTTGGAGTCAGATGTCTACGGAAGCATGCGAACAACACAAGGAAGAAGAAGCTTGGAGCACAACACACAATACTAAGTGTATTACCACTAGAATGTACAAAGATAAGTAACTCATTAGTGATATAGGCATATATATAAGCCGAGGGAAAACACCTCCTAAAGAGGGAAAAAAGTGCCCCGACAGTCTTAGTGTGTTCACACACATCACTACCTAAATATATCAACAAATCCCCCCTCGGAGTGATGCGGTGAACAAGGAGTTGACACTCATGCATAAGGAAGTGCCAAGCGAGTGTTTTTAGGTCATTCTTTTACATTCCTTTTTATGTAATAGAAGAACAAGAAGAAGAAGATCATTCTTCCTTGCCTTAATTTGAGTGTGCGCTTCTCTTTGATTATGAGAGTGTGTCTGTGAGCTCTCTTCCTTATCTCCTTCCTCGTGACATGGTATTGAATCCAGTGTGGCTGTAGAGAGCTCGTGGAGAAAGTCGATGATGAAGAGTACATGAGACAGCGTGGAGAAAGCACGATTCACAAACGACCTCAGATTGCTACGAAAATTGGCATGAAGATATACATTTCGGAGCCATCTCGACCTCTATTTTGAGCTTGCAAGGTGGGACCCACAGAAAAACCAGGTCAATTTTGAAAGTTATAACTTGCATCATGTTCGACAACACTCATATATTCCAGATCTAGAATGTCAAGTGATTCCGTGTACTACTTATACACGAAAACTGTGTTTTTCTGAGATCGAATTGTCACGTCATAGTGCTACATTGTTCAAGCAGAAGTACTGCTTGTGGTGTTTTGCAGTGTTGTGAATTGCTGTAGAAATGGCAAATGTAGATGGAATGAGTCAAATTATGAGCAATAAGTTGGACAAGAACAACCTTCATGCTTGGAGATTCAGAATGACGAATTTCTTGATGGGAAAAGGCTACTGGAAGTACATCGAAGGAGAGAACGAAAATGCTCTGTAGTTACCATAGAGGAATCGGACTGCAAAACAGTTAAGACCATATGAGGAATGGAATCAAGGATCACGAAAGGTAATGTATTGGCTATTTGTTAGCATACAGTTGCTATGATTGGGCACATACAGGATGCCAAGACACTGAAAGAGGCTTGGAACAGTTTGGTCACATTGTATGAGACCAATACAAAGGCACAGAAATTGCAACTCAAAAACGAGCTGCATACTGTTAAATATTAAATTTTTAATGTGTTAAACGTATCTCTTAGATTGTAACGTTTCTGACTATCCGAAAGTCGTTACCAAACCAACGTGGGTTCTTGGGAGTGGTAGGGGTCTGTTAGACAGAGGCCCTGTACTTAATTCCCAAATCCTTGTCACAATAACAAAAGCACTAATACGTGTCTTAGCTCAGCTACTAACATCAACTGGATAATACTCGATTTCTGTGTCCTGGGTGCCGAACTTCTTCAGACTGACCTGCTATTGGAACAGAGCAGTAGTCCAATCTACAGACTCAATAGTATGTAGTAAATCAACCAGTGATAACACTATAGCCGACAGATTCATTCATCACACACTTTACAGTGATCTTCAGAATAAGGGTTCACGCTACCCGAAGGTACTAGTTCTTCCTTGTATTCGGAGTTAACAGATAATAACACCGAATGCAATGAATCAGGTAGAACAAACAGGATATACTACAATAACGCTTCAAGTCGCCTATTCAAACTCACACCGTAATATCGCTACTCAGACTGACTCAGAGTACTTAAACAACTGAGAACACACAACAACGCAACACGACGAGAGTAATCAGACACACAATCCGTTACTCAAACACTCGTTACGGTGAACTACAGTATGAGCAGACGATGCAGAACGTACTCAACACCAACAATACTCAAGACTTCACAACACTGTTAAACAACGCTCTCATGCATATTCAGACGACCAGTCTGGTATCCAGAAACAACGTCTCTCCTGACCATTCTCTTTACATTGCTTTATATAGATTTTACAAGATGCGCGTACCAACTTTTCGCGCGTATTTCAAAAACTCCGTTACATCTAGCATTCGTTACATCTGTCCCACTCCGGCGGCCACTAACACTGGCACGCCCGGTGGACTCGAACCCGCAAGTTTTCTACTATTCGGCTATTAATCCTTCTAAGTACATGTTACGGGCTAGCCTAAAAGTTCGGGTTATTTTCTTCTTCAGTGTTTCTAACATTTGTACTAAGATACTAGGCTCTACTAATTGGGCATCGGTTCTAGCCGAGCTTAACGCTATTGCTTCGGTTAATAAAATCTCGGCCTGTGTTTGCAAAAAGGCCTCCTGTAAATAAAAATCATTTGATAGGGCTGAATCCCTTGAAATCTTCATTTCGC
The DNA here is from genome assembly GCA_020310875.1 of Ceratopteris richardii. NCBI lineage: Eukaryota > Viridiplantae > Streptophyta > Polypodiopsida > Polypodiales > Pteridaceae > Ceratopteris > Ceratopteris richardii. Next base: position 133,405,966 of record CM035433.1, read on the forward strand.
CCAATTGTTTTTGCATGGCAATTACTCTCTCTTTCTGATTGATCAGTTGATTATCTATCCTTTCGATCTGTTGGTTCTGAAACTCTATTGTTTTGTAGTAAGCATCCAGTTCTCTGCGCGCATTGGCTAAGTCCTTCTGATACTTGGTTTCCCTATTCAATTGGTGTTTAAGTATATTGTTGACTTCGTCTAAAGATTCTTTTGTTCTTCGTAGCTGTTCTTCTGCCTGCTTAGCTTCTCTCTGCTGCTCTTGGTTCTTCTGTACTGCTTCTCGTAGCTGGACTCTTGTTTCTTCCAATAGATTGCCGAGTGCAATCCTTGCATCCTCCTTGTCTTGTATCTCTGTCTTCATTTGCTGGATTGCAGTCTGTGCTTCGGTTAATAATCTATCCTTTGCGGCCAGTTGTTCCAGCGCTATTTCTTTTTGTTGGATTAACAGTTGCTGTTCTGCCAACTCAGCCTGGAGCTGGGAGACTTGCGCCTGGAGCTGGTGGTTTTCGGCCTTGACGGCGTCAACCTCCTCCTGGATTGGTGTGATATCTGCTTCCAGTAAATCTACTTTGTGCTGCAGGTCATGTCGAATAGTGTCTGTGACTTCGCAAATTTGGACAGGGAGCTGCTGGGAGAGATTAATGAGCAATTGCCCCATTGAAGCAAGCTCAGAGAATACCGATATTGAGGAGAGGAGAAGAGGGTGCCGTGGTGGTGAAGAGGATGTGGTGTCAATCTGCTGGGAGATCGGTGGAGAATAATTGGGAGATGAGGTGGAAGATGCGGAGGGCTCAACCGGTGCTATGGGAGGTTCCGGCGATGGAGTGATAGTAGTAGCGGTAGATTGTATTACCTTTTGTTGCGTTATTTCGGCGTTGTCTACGGTGGATTCTACTGCTTTGAGCAGTCTGTCGAAAGCTTCTCGTTCCTCAGTTTGCTGTTCTTGCTCGGTATGTTGCTGAGAGACTTCTTCGGTCGAGATGGGTTCCGTTTCCGTTTGTCGTTCTTGTTCCTGGTGCTCAGAGGATGTGGATTGCGCTGTCGAGTCGTGTTGTATGGACGTGGCAGTGTTGTGGAAAGTTTCATTTTCGGCTTCCTTGTCTTGTCCGGCGGATTTCTGTACTTCACTTTCGGAGGAGCTGATTCTAATGCGTTTTCGGCGGAAAAGCTGTTGGATCTCCTCTTCATCTTCTTCTTCGTCGTCGGCTAATGGTTGAACAGATTTTTCGTGTCATAGGACGGGGCCTCTGGATGCTGGTTGAGCTGCTAGAATGGCCGAAAAGAGAAAGGAAATGATGTGGGGTAATTGAGACCGAGGGGTAGTTCCTTTATTAACCTGTTTCACTATGGCTACACATTCTTTATGGATCTAGTGAAAGAAGTAGGAGGGGAAGTTAACGGGTTCTCGGGCAGCTAGGTCGATGGCGGAGTAGAAAGGGCGGGATATGCCGTAGGTGTGTTTCTGGAGGTTCAGGATGGCGACTAAGAACTGGAGTGCAGTTCTTTCGGGTTCAGGGCGGTAGAGGATGGCATAATCATTTGATGAATAGCGGGGAAAGAGTTCTATCATGCGGGCTACGAGGATGCTTGGGCCATTCTCGCGGCCTTGTGGAGTGAGGCGGAAGGATTCGACAAAAGCTTGGAAGGTTACTATGGTTCGAGATGGCAAGGAGAGGAAGATCCATTTTCGCTCAGTGATGGGGGATTGGGCGATGGCAGGTATGATCTACGCGAAAAAGGGATGGGCTCCCACTGAGTGCCAAGGCAGCTCAGCGAAGTTGGCCAACCCACGGGTGCGCATGTATTCTCCTACCTTGGTAGGGATACCATCACGGAAGGCTGCGTAATTTGCCAGTGCTTCCATGGCACACACGAAAATAGAACACAGAACACGGATACACAGAGCACAGTGGGCGCACAGATTACAAACACAAAAACACAATTGCGATTTTGGCGCAACAGAAGAGATTAAGTAGAGACATTATGGTGGGGGGGGGTAGGAAGTGATGGTTATCATTGTGCGGTGTTGGAATGATACTGCTTTCAATTTGGCGTGCATGCTCGAGTAACTGGTAAGGAGGGCGGCTTATGACATAAAGATTTTTGTGCTTTTAAAAACGCGGCTATTTAAAAAGAAAAAGAAAGAACAGAAGAAAAAGTAAAGTAAAAACCAAAAAATGCGGTCCACCGCCAAATGTTTTAATGCGGGCTAGCAGCGTGTTGATACGGCCGCAGCTTTGAACCGTTGATTGCTTTTGGAAGTGGGTTTCCGGTCAAGGTAGTCAACCGAAAAGTTGCTGGACCGATTTGCTCTGAGATCTTGTAAGGGCCGAACCACCGTAATTTGAATTTGCCTGCGGATCTATTTGACTTTGCATTATAGAAAAGTACAAGCTGTCCCTCCGAGAAAACTGGAGTCTTCAAGTGTCGATTGTGTGTCCTAGCTTGTCTTAGTTGGACTTCGTGCATGGTTAAAAAACTGAGCCATCGATGCTCGTCTAACTCTCTGAGTGTGTCCAACCGAAATGACAGTGAGTCTTCCGGTAGTAGTTTTTGGGTAATGGCTACACGCAGACTTCGTATAACTACTTCCATTGGTGCTATTGCTTCTAAGCCATAAGCTAGTTTGAAAGGTGTCAATCCTGTTGTTACCTTGTAGGTAGTCCGGTATGCCCATAACACTGCAGGTAGTAGTTGATCCCATGAGCCAGAGTAATAACTGAGTTAACTTCATGCGGTGGAATACATCGAAGTAGAATTCCGGTATGATCCACATAGTATAATTCTCCAACAATTAACCGAAATCGGCGGCTAAAGACTGCAATTTTCCTACGTACTACCGTAGAAGTCTGAGATGGAAGGCAACCATCAGTAAGAAAGGTCAGGATCTGATCATAATATGTAGATGGTGTAGGTGGGTCTGTAATTTCATCATTCGTTGGTTCAGAGCTATAAATCACTGGAGTTGTGTCATCTATACCTACCGGAGCTTCACCGGAATCTAAGCGGGATAAGAAATCTGCTAAGATGGGTCCACCTGTATGCCTTGTGCGGATACAATGTGGCCAAGTAACTTGCCACATGAAACCGCAAACACTGATTTGTTTGGATTCAAACAGAGTCTATATTCTATGCATTTCTGAAAGCAGCACCGTAAATGGAACAAATGTGCCATCATTTTACCAAAAATTGAGAAATCGTCGAGATATACTTGCATAAAGGAAGTGAGATAAGGAGAAAAGATCTCTTGCATACATCTTTGAAATGTGCTTGGTGCGTCTCTCAATCCAAACCACATTACCGTACAAGCAAAGACACCCCAGTTGGTAATAAATGCAGTTTTTGGTACATCTTCTTCGGCCATTCTCACTTGGTTGTAGCCACTGTATCCATCTAGGAATGAATACATCTCGTGGCCTTCTACTCTATCAAGCATGGTATCCAAAAAGGGGATTGGAAAGGGATCCGGTACTGTTGCTTCGTTTAATTTCCGGTAATCTACACAAATTCGCAATTGCTTGTTTTTCTTTGGCACAATCACAATCGGAGAGATCCATTCAACATGCTCTACTGGCACGATGAATCCGACTTTTAATAACCTATCAAGTTCTACCTTTACCTGAGATGCATAATGGGGATTCATCCAGTAGCTGGGTTGCTTTATCAGTCTTGCTTCTAGCTTCAGCATGACCCTGTGTTGGTAGATGCGGGGGTCCAATCCTTTCATGTCCTTGTAGTCCCATGCAAACACATCGGAAAATTCACGGAGTAGTTGGATTAGATCAGCTTCAAATAATTCCGGTAAGTTTTGTTTTATCTTTACAGGACGTGGGTGATCTTCATCTCCTAAATTGTAAGTGATCAGCTGATCTTCGGGGACATAGAACTGTTGAGGTTTCTCTGTGTCGTCTGTTGGTTTAAGAAGTTGTTGCAGTTCATCGTCATGTGTCGAAACAGTGTCTTCCTTCTTAGCCTCTTCTGTGATGGGTATTACTGTACAGACTGAAGCGTTCCAATTATCTACAATGGACTGTAGATCAACAGTCCCTAAGGAAATTAAGTCAGCGTTACTCTTCAGAAACTCTTCTTCTTCATCATCTGACAATCCATCTAGCATATGGACTGGTTCAGCAAAATACGGTCTAGCGTGTAGCTCGCAAGGTTGTATAGCATCTAATTTTACCACATATCTTCGATTGGCATCTTTAAACGTAAGCTCTTATGTAGACCAGTCCTGTATTACCTTCGCATACTTTAGCCAAGGTCGGCCGAAAAGAAGGTTGTAATCCAAAGTGGATTCCGGCAGATCTAGTATAACAAAGGTCATTTTAAAGGTCGTACCTTGTAAAGTGATGGGTACATTCCGCATAAGTCCTAAGGGATGGACTCTTGATTGATCTGCCATTCTGACAAAAAATTGAACTGGTTCGATTTTGGTCCATCCTAACCTTTTGCATAATGCCGCAGTTGCAATGTTAACACCAGAGCCTCCATCAATTAGTACCTGCATAATCTTATGATTCTTATACCATACTGTAATCAAGGGAACTGAGTGATCAACTGTAGAATCAGGTTCCGGTTGAACTGCTGCTGTCGCTGGAATACAGGAAGGCACCGGACTGAACTATTGTTGGAACTGTTGTCGAATTCCAGGTACTAATGCCAGTAGTTGGCCCAGAGGCAGAATGATAGATGCCTTAGATAAGATTTCCCAGGCCTGTTGAGATTGGTTGACAGGCTCCACCGATGTTGAAGTTGATGCCTCTGCTGATGCGGAGGTGTCTACTGTTGGTAATGTGTCTGCTGCTGATGATGCTCCCACTACTAACTCCCGTGGTTGTGTTCCTTCCTTTGTTAACGAGGGCTGGGTTACCGGAATAGGCTCTGGGAAGACTGGTGGTTCTGCTGTGGTCCATTGACTAGCCTTGTTGTACATTCTATGTTGTTCACGTATCCCTGGTTCAAATATTTCTACTGCCTGCTGCAGTTGTTTACTGGATCGGGTCTGGACTGCAGCAACTTGTGTTTCCACCGGTGTGATTTGTACCATGTTGGCCATTGGATTTTGACGTTCCTTCTTCCTTTGATCATACTCAGCTGCATCCTTGCAAAATCTCCTAATATGTCCATACTCACCACAAAAATGGCAGCGCGGTGGTGGTAAATTGGGATTTTCCGGTGGTAATCCGTTCTGCCAGCGGTTTATATTATAGTTGTTATTCTTCTGTCCTCTGTAATTTCGATATCCTTGCTGCTGGTTGTTTCTCATTTGCGTTGGCACATAGTGGTTGGCTGGCTGCCCTTGTTCCTGGATAATTGCATTGACAGTCGCTGTTCCTTGTACTCTAGCGTTGTATGCGCAGTTTTCGGTGGTGTGTCCGGCAGTGTTGCAAATAGCGCAGAATGTCTGATTAAGTGCACAATTGGCACTAGTATGTCCTGAATTTTTGCATGTGATGCAGTATACTTGTCTGGTCATATCTTCGCAAACATTTTTGTTTGTTTTTAACCATTCCAGATCTTCTGTAAATCCGCCAACTTTGTTTTCCAGTTGCAGAGTCATTGCGATGACTGCATCGAGTGTCATAGCTCCGACACATCTTATGATCATGATCTGCTTAAGTTGTGGAGTCAAGCCATTGATGAACCACTGAGTGATAACGTCATCTGGTAAGTTAGCATGGGCCAGTGGTAGCTGCCTTAAGTGCGTTCTGAAGAGGGTAGCATACTCCTGTACGGTTTGATTTGCCTTTTGTCTGTTGTTCTGTAGATAGTCAAAAATTTTGGCTGGATTCTTTTTTAGCCTGAATCGCTGCAAAAAAGCATCTCGTACTGCTTCATAGGTGCCGAAGTGATTAATATCATATTCTGTAAGCCATCTAGCTGCTTCATTGACCAATGTAGCTTGAAAGACAATAGCCTTATAGGCCTGATCCGGTGGATGGTTGAGAACTACGTAGCTTATCTCGAAAGTGCGTATGTGAGCATCTGGATCATCTCCTGGGAATCCACCGAATTTTGTGTACGTCACACCTGTTGGAGGCGGCTTGGGTGGACATAACTGTTGTTGTTGTTGTTGTTGTTGCCCGTTCATCATGACTGTATTACACCTTCCTTCTGTATCTCGGGGCTGAATATCTGAACTATCGAAATCTGTATCGTCGGATGGTGCACTTTCCGGTGCGATGATCTTGCTTAATATGCTTCGAATCTCTGTCTCGAACAACTTTCCTTCCTTCTTGATGTCCAGTGTAGGGGAACTCACTTCAAAAAGTGGTGGCTGGGCTGAATATTCGCCAAAAAATGGTAAACCGTCGCCGAAAAATTGTGGTTCTGTTACCGAAATATCACCGAAATGTACCAAAATATCACCGGAATGTACCAAAATATCATCGGAATGTACCGAAATTTTGCCAAAATAAGGTGTTTTTTTGCTTTCGTCGATTTCTTTGGCTAATGTGTTTCTAATCGTAGACAAATTCGAATCTTTATCCAATATTGTTAAACTAACTTCAGACTGCATTCTGGTAGATTCTAGAGTTACTATATCTCCGACAGACTGTGCCGAAATAGTACCAGAATGTACCAGAGGCGTAACAAGTTCCACCGGAATATGACCGGAATTAGTTCTAACGTTCTTAACTTTCTTGACAACTAGGTCAGACCTAGTTGTACTTCTACTTCCCCGAGTTGTCTTTAGTACATTAAGTACTCCAGACTGATGGTTCTTGGGGTACGTTTCACCGGATCGAGTAACCGGCATGTATCATCTTTTGTACTAATCGCGTAGTATTACTATCGAAACAGTTTGCAACAATCTGGTTCTGTTGCTACTTCCAATCGAGCGATAATCTGGATGTTCGATTCTGACAGACGACTGGCAATCTTGATGCCACCTTCCCACAGACGGCGCCAAGTGTTAAATATTAAATTTTTAATGTGTTAAACGTATCTCTTAGATTGTAACGTTTCTGACTATCCGAAAGTCGTTACCAAACCAACGTGGGTTCTTGGGAGTGGTAGGGGTCTGTTAGACAGAGGCCCTGTACTTAATTCCCAAATCCTTGTCACAATAACAAAAGCACTAATACGCGTCTTAGCTCAGTTACTAACATCAACTTGATAATACTCAATTTCTGTGTCTTGGGTGTCGAACTTCTTCAGACTGACCTGCTATTGGAACAGAGCAGTAGTCCAATCTACAGACTCAACAGTATGTAGTAAATCAACCAGTGATAACACTATAGCCGACAGATTCATTCGTCACACACTTTACAATGATCTTCAGAATAAGGGTTCACGCTACCTGAAGGTACTAGTTCTTCCTTATATTCAGAGTTAACAGATAATAACACCGAATGCAATGAATCAGGTAGAACAAACAGGATATACTACAATAACGCTTCAAGTCGCCTATTCAAACTCACACCGTAATATCGCTACTCAGACTGACTCAGAGTACTTAAACAACTGAGAACACACAACAATGCAACACGACGACAGTAATCAGACACACAATCCGTTACTCAAACACTCGTTATGGTGAACTACAGTATGAGCAGACGATGCAGAACGTACTCAACACCAACAGTACTCAAGACTTCACAACAGTGTTAAACAACGCTCTCACGCATATTCAGACGACCAGTCTGGTAATTCCAGAAAAAACGTCTCTCCTGACCATTCTCTTTACATTGCTTTATATAGATTTTACAAGATGCGCGTACCAACTTTTCACGCGTATTTCAAAAACTCCGTTACATCTGGAATTCGTTACATCTGTCCCACTCTGACGGCCACTAACAATACATTGGAAAAGAAGAGCATGTCAGTAAGTGACTACACCCTGAAAATCAAAAGCATATGTGAGTCACTTGCATCTATTAGCATGAATGTAGATGATGATGATAAGGTGGAAGTATGCCTTCGTGGTTTAGGAGCTGCATATAAGTAGTTCAGAACTTCTATACAAACCAGGGAAAATATTCTGAATTTTGCTGATCTGGTATCTATGATGATTATTGAAGAAAAGAATTATGGTGAGGATTCAAACTCCCAAGGAAAATCTAGTTCTGAGCAGGTATTCTACTATGGAAGAGGAAGAGGCAGAGGTAGAGGTTTTGGAAGTGGAAGAAGAATAGTAACCAAGAACAAAGTCAACAACAGAATCATGCAGGAGGAAGAGGACAATGTTGAGGCAAGGGGAGCCAAAGAGGTCGCAGAAATTTCCAAAGAAATGATTCAGGTAATGATAGTAAAGGATGTTGGAATTGTGGTAAACCTGGACACTTTGAACGTGACTGTAGGTTGAAGAATCAAAATAACAAAAGGCAGAAAAACAACTATGCATCCACAAGTGCAGATGATTATGAGAAGCTATTCATGGTTCAACATCACATGATGAATATGATGTTTGCTAGTGTTTCAAAATCAAATGATAAAGTTTGGTATGTTGATTCCGGTCCTTCAAATCACATGACCAGTCATGTGGAATGGTTTAGTACTTTGCAAAATTTGCTAGTTCCTAGATATGTTGAAACAGGTGATGACACATCACACCCTATCAAGCATACAAGAAATATAGTACTGTCTATGGAGGATGGGAAGGTAAAACACCTTGTTGATGTGCTGCATGTTCCAAATATAACAAAGAATTTGGTTTTTGTTGGACAAATGGTTGACCAGGGATTATAAGTCAAGTTCAATGCTGATGGATTAGGGATGTTCACCTTAAATGTGAAAATTCATGAAATGAATGCAGCCATGTTTGCAAAAGGTGCATGAGTTATTGCTGATATAGAGATGTGGCATAAACGGATTGGAGATGCAAACTTGCAAAGGCCGAAATCGATGCAATAAGAGGAAATTGTCCATGGATTACCAAATTTCAAGGTGCAGAGATGCAAAAGGTATGTGCAACATGTCAATTTGGTAAACGATCAAGATCATCATTTCTGCATGATAAGCATGTTAGTGAGAATGTGCTAGAAATAGTACATACAGATGTTTGGGGTCCTGCAAAGACCACATCTATGGGTGGTTGCATGTTTTATGTTACTTTCATTGATGACCATACACGAAAAGTGTGGGTATATTTCATGAAGGAGAAAAGTGAGGTTTTCACTCACTTCTAGAATTTTAAAGCTATTGTGGAAAAGCAAACAGAGAAGTATATTCAAACATTAAGGTCTGATGGAGGAGGTGAATACATGTCAAATGAGTTCAACAACTTTCTTAAAAGTCATGGAATTTGACGTCAGTTTTCATGCAGGTACACACCACAACATAATGGTGTTGTTGAATGCAAAACTAGACATATTGCAAAAATAGCATGAGCCTTGATGGCTAAGAAGAATATGCCTCATTGTTATTGGGCAGAAGTTGTGCATACAACGGTATACATTATGAACATAACTCCTACTACTGTTGTACATCAAGTTACACCTAAAGAAAAGTTCACAAGTAAAAAGCCAAACTTATCACATATGAAAGTTTTTGGCTGTATTGCATATGTACATGTTGCACATGAGCTAAGGATGAAGCTTGATCCAAAAGTAGAAAAATGTGTCTTCATTGGATACTCCCTTGAGCAAAAGGGATATAAATGTTATAACCCACTCACATGACAATTGAAGGTGAGCAGAGATGTGGTATTTGATGAAATGTCAAGCTTCTATGCAGATGCCAAAGAAGAACTGAATCTTGAACCAAATGTCAAAGAAAATGCTAAAAAATCAAGTGTAGACTCTCAAGTTTTTAGTGGAATGGATGCATCACCAAGCAATAGTTCCAACGAAAATCCATGGAGTGGAAGATTGTGTTGAAATTTCAGTCCAAAAAAATCAGCAAATACATCAAGAAAGGTAAAGAAAAGCTTTATGTTGGTAGTAAAACATATGTAGGTTTTGAAGACACTGATGGAGATTCAAGTAGTTCAAAAAAGAGTCTTGACGAGGGACTTGGATTGCCCTCTATGAAGACTCTAGGAGTAAGAAAAGCACATGTAGATGATACAAGGAGAAGTGACCCAGGACCAAGAAGATTTGGGAGAATGCGGAATTCATTGCAATGATTGACATATGACAATTATCAAATAGGATATACCCAAACATTTCTAGTAGCATCATCTATGAAAGTGACAAAATAAAGAGAACCACCTAATGACCTTGTGGGCATAGGACCACACACAGTTGTATGAATGAGATCTAAAGGTTGAATTGAAGAGTCAATGTGCATTCTAAGCACATTTCTGGTTTGTTTTCCATATTGACAATGCTCACAAAATGAAAAATCAAAGAAAGATAAAACAATTTAGTAGCCAGAACGAGAAAGATTTTCCATTCCACTATGAGATATATGGCCCAAACAACCATGCCAAATACAAGCCATACGATGTTCAATAATATCTAATAAGTGTTATGTCTATGATACAAATAAAGGATAAAGTGAGCCAAGTTTGGTTCTTTTGCAATAACCATATTGCCCTTGGATATGTGAAAGGACTAAGCATAGAAGACCACCTTGTAACCAAGGTCATCAAGTTGACCAATTGACATCAAACTGCATGAAAAAAAAGTTACATGGCATACATTATGCATACTAAATTTTGAACCGTCAATGAATTGCACAACCACATCTCCAATCCCCACAACATCACACTGGTAAGAGTCACCAAGTCTCACGATATCAAGAGACTATGCTGCATAAGTAGAGAACCATTCTCTATGTGGTGTCACATGGAAAGAAGCACCATAATCTAGGAGCAACATGTGGGAAAGAGAATCAGCCATAAGAGCCTCAGTTGGCACATTAACATCAAGTGTAAACACATCAACATCATGAAAAATAGCATTAATTTCTTCAATTCTCACAGTCAAAGTAGATGGTGCAGGTAACTGTTTAACATGCCCATCAACATTTTTTCCTTTACCTTTAACAGTCTTTAATGCATAACAATCTTTCTTCATGTGTCCTTTCATATGAAAATAATGGCATTCAATATTCCTCTTCCTTGGTTTACTTCCACTCCTATTCCATTGACAACTCTTTTCCTTGTTCTTGCTCCTACCATGTTGTTAATTCTTTCCTTGGTAAGAATCACGAACATTATATGCATCTCCGCTCTGATTGCCAACCATAGATTTTCTACAAATCTCCTCACTCAAGAGTGCTCCACATATGTTATCATAGACCAGTATACCAATAGGTGCACTATTGCTAATAGCTATGCAAAACATATCCCATGATGATGGCAAGGTGCACAACAACAAGACCACTTTCATGTCATTATCCATATCCATTTTCTAAGCTTGTAACTAAGAGAATATAACATCAAACTCATTTAGATGAGCAACAACACTATGTGTGTCCTTCATGCAAAGATCATATAACTTTCTCATTAGATACACTATATTTGATGTCGTCTCTTTTTCATATGTATTGCATAACTTCTTCCAAAGATCCTATGCACTTTCACAATCTAATATTGTAAAGTAAACATTATCTTCCTGGTGCAATCAAATGGTATACCTGGCCATTTCATCTAACTCATCCCAATCATCTTCATTCATGTCGACAGGCTTGTTTGAGCTTCCATTTACTAGCTTCCATTGCCTCCTTTGAATCATCACATGTTTAATCTCGTTCTTCCATAGAGCAACATTTGTGCCATCAAATTTTTGGATCTCAAAATGGTCCTTGCCCTGCAAATTATAGCTCCTCCTCAGAACACTGGCACTAGATCCTAAACCACCAGACATGTCTGAGACCTCTAATGCCATGATGGTAGACAAATGAATAGAATGATAATGGAGCTAGAAGATCCAAAAATGCTGAGATGCTCTGCACGTGTCTCACATCCACTTGATAGATATGTTCCATGTTTAGATTTTGTTATGCTAACAGATGACTGTGAGCCTTTTTACTACAAAGAGGCTATGCAGACAGAGGATCATGTCAAGTGGGAGCGTGCCATGAAGAGTGAGTTGGATTCTATTCACAAGAATGGTACCTGGGATTTAGTACCTTTGCCAAAGGGAAGGAAAGCTTTACCATGTAAATGGGTATATAAGCTGAAATTCACATCAAATAGTGCTTCTCCAAAGTATAAAGCACGACATGTTGCAAAGGTTTTAAGCAACAACATGGTGTTGATTTCGAGGAAATCTTCTCTCAAGTGGTCAAGATGACTACTTTCCGCATGTTGCTTGGATTCGTTGCAATGGAGGACTTAGAGCTAGTCCAAACGGATGTGAAAACTGCTTTCTTGCATGGAGATCTTATAGATGAGATCTATATGGAACAACCAGAGGGTTATGTGGTTAGTGGCAAGGAAAGTCTAGTTTGTAAGCTCAAGAAGAGCTTGTATGGACTTAAACAGTCCCCTAGACAATGGTACCAAAGGTTTGATGCTTTGATGAAGTCTCAAGGCTATTCCTAAAGCAATGAGGATCATTGTCTCTACAAAAATAGATGCTTAGATGGTAGCTTGATATGCTTTATACTTTATGTCGATGATATGTTGATTGCTAGGAAGTCATCTGGTGACTTGTCAATTCTCAAAAAGAAGTTGAGTCAAACATTTGATATAAAGGATTTGGGGGATGCCAAAGATATTCTTGGCATGTGCATTACTCTTGATAGGAGTAAAATATGCAAATATGTGTCTCAAAGTGGGTACATATCCAAAGTACTTCACAAGTTCAATATGCAAGATGGAAAGGCATTGAGTACACCTTTACCCGCATATGTTAAATTGAGCAAGGATGATTGCCCCAAATCAGATGAGGAAAAGGAATTCATGATCGAAATTCCCTATCACTCCGTTGTTGGTAGTCTCATGTATGCTATGGTAGCTAGGAGACCAGACATCACATTTGCAATAGGATTTGTGAGCAAATATATGCCTAATCTTGGCAAGAAACATTGTGAAGTGCTCAAAATGATTTTGAGATATCTCGATGGCACTAAGGACAAGTGTCTATGCTTAGGTAGACGGAGAGCATCCATTATTGGTTACATAGATTCTAACTTTTTTGGTTGTGTAGACAATCGTAAGTCTACATCAAGGTACATTTTTCATTTTGTTGGAGGTATTATCTCTTGGAGATCTCAGTCTTCAAGAATGTACAAATATTTCCACCACAAAGGTAGAGTATGTTGCAGCAAGTGATGCATGTAAGGAAGCATTGTGGCTTTCTCATCTTGTTTGTGATATTCTTTTACCTCAGCATGTACCTCTTTTGCTAAGTGATAGTTAGAGTGCCATTGCTTTGGCTAAGGATCTGGTCTTTCATGCAAAGGCCAAGCACATTGAGGTGAAGTATCGCTTCATTAGAGATTGCTTAGCCAATGAGTGCATTATTCTTGAGAAGGTTCACACTTGAGATAATGCTACAAATGCTTTGATTAAAGCTCTACCACAGGATAACTAAAACCCTATTGTCACTTGATGGGGGTTACTTGATTCATGATCTTACACAGTCACTTGTATACTATGTAACATGCCCATCAAGTGGGAGTTATAGTTTGTATACTTACACTCAGGTATTCTTTATCATTCTTTATTTTTCTCCCATAGTTACTTTGGCCATATTGGCCTTTAGTGGGAGATTGTTACCGCTAGTGTCCATGTGAAAGGCCAAATGGCGATCGGACACTTCTTTGTATATGTTCTTTAATAAAACATATAGTAGTCTGGTTAGCCGCAGACTATAAGTTTGATCGCATTTGTAACACTTAAGAAGTTTGTGTTCGTGCTCCCTGTGTACTATGTTTTTTTGTGTATTCTATAGCCTCTCTGCAGAGTATCATGTGTGGTGCTTGGAGCTCGGTTCTCTACTCTGAGGATATCGTCCTAGAGCTCTCGAGAAGGAGAGTGCAGTGTGGTGGTGCAACACCATCAAAATAGGTCATAGTCCTCCTACACCTTATGGATATGATTCCATTTTAGGGGTGGGAAACCTCTATATGTTTAGTTTTTCATATTGACTTTACACATTACCCCTAGCTGCTACAAGTACAAAGAGTTAGTACCCTAATCTCACACTATTTTTAGCTATTGTAAAAACATCCTTTCTAATATCATATTATCTACATTGGTTTTTCAAAATCAAATATGGCAAATGTATGTTCAAACTCCATATCAAAAGTGGTGATAGTGATCCCTTTCAACAATCCTAACGGACACTCAATATGACCATCAACCATATGAAGCTTCATTTTTGTAGGTCATAAGGTTGGTTTGCCCCATTGTATCCATAGGGATGTGGTAGTGAGGACAACACCCATGCCTGAATCTAGATTTCTTGAGTAGTGTAGCCCTTGTAGGCTATCAGACAATTATTACCTTCTTTCAATCTCGCTCATGTCTCCTATCTTATTTATGGAGATCTTTAAAATCTTTCTCTTAGATCGCGCCTTTGATTGGATGTAGTCAAGTTTTGAACTTGATTGGACATGTGTTCCCATAGGTTTGGTTTAATCTTCAAGAGCTCCTCTAAAGTGAGATGACATTACACTTTAGTGTTCTTCACAACCTCAATATTCCAGGGTGTGATGGAATCTTCATTTCTCACTAATAGCATAGGGGCTCTCATTTGGAGGGATCTAGATTCCCATGGTCCTAAAAATTGTTGTAATTCTTGTAAAGAATTTGATTCAAAATCTAACCCTTCCTCTAGTTGACATTCTACTTGATCTTTGTATATAGATGGGATGTCTTGGGGAAATTGATCCTTGTGAAGAGACGAAGATCCACATTTCCTGCCACACGATTTGAGCATCTAGAGTCTATATAAAACACATAATCATGTGCCTTAACTTCCTTCATAGTCATGTTCATGAGAAGCAGTCAGTCTTCTTGAGCTTGATCATCTGTATAGTTTTTATAGTCTCTCCTTCCTTTGTATCCACCTTGGTAGTTGTTGTATGAAATGTTATTATATTTATAAGAATTGTTGAATCCTCCTCTTGAGTTTCCATAGCCTCCTCTATTGTATCTTTTTCCTCTTTGGTTCCTTGAGTTCTTGAAACGATTCTCTATAATGTGTTTGTTTAGGCCACATATAGCACATGGTGATGAGCTTTGAGCTCTTACCTTGCCTTGTCTACCTCCTTTGCTTCTTCCTCTTGAGACTCTACCTCTCTCTACAAAATTGGCTTGAGAGGTACTTCCTTCATCATCAGACTTCTTACTTTTGAATTTGATATCCTTACTTTGATTCACATCTGTGTAGAGGGCAGAGGATTGATTACCTTTTTGGTTGTCTCCATTCTTCATAAGCTTTGCTTCATGTGTGAACAACAACTGCCCCTTGAGTGTATTGAAGTTAGGAACTTGCATGTCCATGTAGAGGTCCATAGCTATGGTGAAGGGTTCCCATTTTGCATCATCTTTGATCCCATTGATGACTTGAGTTACTATTTGTTCTTCATCAATGAATTATCCAATGCTTCCAAGCTAGTCTATAATGCTCCTCATCTTGGTGACAAAATCAATCACACATTGCTTGGGCATCTTCTTGAGTGTTGTAAACTCCATCCATAGTTGATTCTTTCTTGCCTTGTTTCTTGATGAGAAAAATGCTTCCAAATCGCTTCATGTCTCTTGTGATGTCTTGAAATTCTTAATGTGAGGAAGCAAAAAGTAAGAGATAGATTTGAGAATGTATGACCTTGCCAAAGCATCCTTTGAGCACCATGCATTTAACCTTTCCTCCTACTGTTGTGTTGGTTGGCCCTTGCTTCTAAGCCTTGGCATCATCTCATCTCCATATATATAAACAAATAGATTTCTTCCTTGTAGATAGCCTCCATCTTGAGTGACCATGCGGAGTAATTACCTCAATCCAATTTGTCAATGGATGAGGGGAATCCATCACCCATGATGCTTAGACTTTAACTATGCTCTAATACCATTGTGAAGAGGTCATGGGATATAGATAGAGATGAGTGGGTGTTGGAAAAAACCTATTGAACACTAGCGAAGATAGATTTTGGAATGTCTAGTATACTTGCTTAACTTCCAAATTATGCACAAAGAGCTGCTAAGTCCCTTGGAACAACATTCTCAAATGGTTGAATCAAAATAGATAACTTCCTTCTTCTCAATACTTAGAAAACCTTCTATTTATGGGAAGCAAAGCTCTCAAAAAAATGTTCATAGCTCACAACCTGGTTCAAATTGACCAGAGAGATTTTTCACACATTCAATGCAAGTTTCAAGATAACTAAAGCAGGTTATTTCATGAATTTAGCCTCATTTTACAAGGTGAAATAAGTATAACAAGTCTAGCACCCCGACCTTTTAGGAGGAAGATGAAGTGCACACATAGTCACACTCAAAACTTCATAGCTCAAAATATACTCATTGAACATTGATGAAACATTCTCTATAGATGCATAACATAGTATCTAAGCCTTCAAGTGAACTTGTGGAAATTGGATACTCACATACATAGAAATGAACCACACAAGTGGACTATGTCCTTGAGCTTGAGGATCATTAGAAGTACCTACCTATCAATTTTCATAATTTTTTGAGCTCGTTTGAGCCTCCAAATTAGCCTAGGAACCTAATTTTAAACTAGACCGGACACTAGGTCTGGACAGGACCAAAGCTAGTCAAAAACTATAAAAAGAGCTAGAGAGCTCATTTTTGGGGTTAGCTTGTTGTAGATTTGAACTTGTATGAGACTTTTTGAGTAATCTAAAGAACTCCATTGTTTCTCTCTTTGTCTTGCCTTGTGTGCACGTGTGTGTGTGTATGTGTGTGCATGTTACTGTGCTTCTCACTCACACATTTGTGCCATTACTTGTTCGAGGTCTTCATACCATCCTCATGTCTTCCTGGATTGACAATAAAGGAGGTGCTACTCATCACTGAGCTACACCAAATTTCGATGCCGTTGCTGGGGATCGAGCTTCGAGGACGAGCGTGTGATGGTAAGACATAGAGTGGAGACGTTGGGGTCATATGTATTTTCTTCACTTTTATTTACTTTCTTTTGTTTTCTTCATCATCATTATCATCATCACCATCTCCCATCTCCATCTCCATCATCGCGACATTTCCAGTTTTTTGGTCATATCACCTTCCCATACCATTTTCTCTCATTTCACTTGTGAGAGAGAGCGAGAGAGCGTTTGCATGCTTGTGCTTTTCTATGTTTTTTGAGATTTTTTGCAGGAGTCAGCATCCCCAGCAGCTGCACCAGCTTCAGTAGGTACAAATTTTTTAGTGTGCAGGTCTTGAGGCGTTGACCTCTGTCAATCGCGACCGACAGAAAAATTGACCTTTTTGCAAAACAAAGTGCATAAGCATGATGTGTAGGCCTAGGGCATCCTAAATCTGTGTTTGAAATTTTGAAATTCCTCTGTTTTCTATCAATCACGATCGACACGTCAATCACGATTGACAAACAATGATGGACACTTGCCGACGGACCTGTCAATCATGACCGACACATCGATCACGACCGACAGAGTCATGTTGGTGCAGGACAATCACCAATTGATGTTTTAACATGGAAATGAAGTCAAGGACTTGAGAAGAGAACAAGTTGTGAAGCATGAAGGAAGGATACATTCAGAATTTGGAAGATGTGTACACATATGTACATTAGTTCAGATATAGATCACTTATACTTTTGGTTAGTCATAAGTTTGTAAATATTTGCTTATAAATACTATGGAAAATGTCGGGGCAAGTATGAGAGAGTATGAGAGTAGTGTATTGAGAAGTTGTAAGAGTCATTAGACCTCCTAGAAGTGAGTTGAAGTCTCTCTCATCACTCAGTTGTAATTTTCTGAGAAATAGAAGAAAAGTTGCGCCCGATGTTTCTGTGTTTTTTCCTTCTGTGGTAGATCTTTTGTGAAATGTTTTTGTAAAAGTCTAAGTCTATAGTTGATCGACTTCTGTATAAAGTTTTAGCTTCCAATTGTGATCAGGCTAAGAGAATTATGTGTAGGAACATTCATATGTGAAGAAGTGTTCACTGGTTCCTGAAACAGGCACAAAATTTGATCTTAATGTTTTGGTTAGTTCTCCCTCCACAATTTAAAGTTTTGAGCAAGCAAGCACTCAATCTTTAAGTTGGAAGGTAAGCTACTCGTGGCTAAAAGCATTTGCTTAAACCGGTTCTAGATTGAGAGAACCATGTGTTAAAAGTTAGGGGTGTCCAAATCGACTTCTCAAAAGTGCAGATTTAGACATAGGTAACTTGTTAAGTAGATTTCTCAAGATCTACTGAGTCTTTTGAAGTAATTTAACTTGGAGGAGGTACGCAATCTTGAGGCGACACCTTGTGCAAAGTTTCATAAAAAACTTTACACATTTATTCAGTCAATGAGTGAATTATGTGCAGCAGACTTTCTGAGTAATCTCCTTCTTCACAGTTTGTTCAGGAGTTTGATAATTGGTCATTGATCCTCTAAATTGGTGAAGGTTTTGACTTACTCTTGATATATAGGTGCTCTAATTTCAAGAGTAGGTTGTTCTTTTGGAGATTAACACTTTCCATCAGTGGTATGAGTGCCGGAAGCATCAGAATTGAGAAAAGGAGGATCCCGACTGCTGCAGTTGCAAAGAATTCAACATCTGAAGGATTAAAAGGTGAAAGATTGAAGGCAAAGCTTGAGGAGGAGATCATACGACATCAAGAAAGACAGGAGTATTATTTGAAGTAAAGGTACATCTATTACTCATAAAGTTTGAAGAATTCAATACACAGGTGAGGAAAGATGGGAGATTCTCTTCAGATAGAGAAATTGAATAGAGAAAACTATCCTGCATGGTCAATGAGGATGGAAGCTCATCTTATGAGCAAAGACTTGATAGCTTACATTACAGGTGAAGAAGAAAAGCCTCAATTCAGAGATCCTAGTGTTCCAACTAGGGAGGAATTGTCAGATTTGAAGAATTGGATGAAGAGAGATGCTCAAGCTAGGAGCATTATCTATATGGCAGTCAATGATTATTTGCTACCTCACATTAGAGGTCTTGAAAGTGAAAGTGATATATGGAATGCTTTGGAGGAGCATTTCCAAAACACTACAAAGTCAAGAAAGGCATCCTTATGGGCAGAATTTACTACTTTCAAGAAGAAGGCCTCTCAATCCATCTCAGATTATGTAACATGGATGAAAGACATTGCAGATGCATTAGGAGCTGTTGATGAAGACATTGAGGAGGAAAAATTGGTAAGGCAAATACTCACAGGTTTGAGAGGTGATGACAAATGGAAGCCATTCATTTTGTCTACAGAATTATCACTTGATCATTTGAGCAGGATGTTAAAGGAGAAGGTGACAAGAGTACAGGTCATGCAATGTACTCAAAGGATAAGAAGAAAAATAGCAAAGGAAAACAACAAGCAAATGAAGATGAAGGCACAACTAGTCAAGCCAACTTCCTAAGAGGAAGAGGAGGTGGCAAAGGTAGAGGAAGAGGCAGGAACAACAAAGATGGAGTCAAAGCTTGCTGGATTTGTGGTAAGACAAATCATTTAGCTAATGATTGTTGGCATAATAATCAGAGTAATGGTGGATATAATCAGAATTTTAATTCAAGAGGAAGAGGTGGCAGAAATCAAAGAGGTAATTTCAAAGGTAGAGGTAGTAGGGGTTACTTTGGAAGAAATGCAGGTAGAGGATTCCAAAGTCAACAATACAATAATACCTACTACAATTATGCTTCAGATCAGAAGGAGGATTCAACATTGATAATGAATGAAACTTGTGAAAGGCAAAGTGAAGACCAAAGAGTCTTCTACATTGACTCAGGGTGTAGCAATCACCTGAGTGGTAACATAGCATTGATGACTGATTTGGAAAATAAGGTATCTAATCATGTTGTTCAAACAGGTGACAATACAAAGCATAATGTAAAGTCAATTGGATCAGTGAAGGCTAAGGATGGTAGCACCTTATTGAGTAAGGTCTTGTATGTTCCTACAATTCCTAAGAATCTGATAAATGTAGGACAAATTGTTGAAAAGGGTTATGAAGTGAGATTCACTAATGAAGGAGTGTTTGTGGAAGACCCTAGTAATGGGTATAAACAGATTGTTTCAGGGAAGAAAGAAGGAAGATTGTTCACATTGAAGATTCAAGGAAATGTTGGTCATGCCTTGTTCACATATGGAGGACATAAGATCTCTGAGTTAGATCTTTGGCACAAGAGGCTTGGACATTTCAATGAAAGAGGTATCAAAGACATGATTAACAATGGTTCAGTGCTTGGATTGCCTAATGTTGCAGGTCAACATATGACATACAGATGTGAGGCATGTCAATTAGGTAAGGCTCATAAGCATCTTATTCCAAGCATGGTTTTATGTATTTAGAGAAGCTTGAGTTGGTACACACAGATGTGTGGGGACCATCAAAGGATTTCAGTATCAATGGTTCAAGGTATTATGTGATTTATGTTGATGATGCTACCAGATGGATCACTATCTATGTGATCAAAGATAAGTCAGAGGTATTCAATACATTCAAACATTATCATGTGTATGCAGAAAGAATTACAGGTCATAAGTTGAAGAGACTAAGGTCAGATGGAGGGGGAGAGTATTTCTCTAATGAGTTCAGTGATTACTTGTGGAATGTAGGTATAAAAAGGGAGGTTACTTGCAGGTACTCTCCTCAACAAAATGGTGTAGCAGAAAGGAGGAATAGGACTCTTGTTGAGTTTGCAAGATCCATGATGAAGGAGAAAAATTGCCCAAATTATTTATGGGCTGAGGCTGTAAATACAACTACTTATTTGGTTAATAGGTTACCATGTAAAGCCTTGCAGTGTATGACACCATATGAGGCATGGTGGGGTAAGAGACCTACATTAGACCATTGCAAAGTATTTGGATGTTTGGCATATGCATATGTGCCATCACAATTAAGGCACAAGTTGGAACCTAAAGCTGAAAAATATGTATTCATTGGTTATGATGATAAGCAGATGGGATACAGGTTGTGGAGTCCATCTACAAAAAAAATTATTGTGTCTAAGGATGTTACATTTGATGAGCAAGGTACTTGGTATGCAGGTACAATCAATATTAATACAGGTGATGAAGAAGTTGTGAGTCAAAGGAAAGGTAAATCAAAAGTGCAGATATTTGATGAAGAAGAGAATAATGAAGTGCAGGTTGAAGTTGAGGAAATGCCAAGATTTGATCCTGAGTGTGAAGAACCAGAAACCTCAAGGAGTGGAGAACTTAGAAGGTCATCAAGACACAAGTGGCAACCTACAAGGTATAGCTATGATACTTCTTTTTTGGCTACCAAAGATTATGCTTACATGATAAAAGCAGATGAAGATCCTTCTACATATGAAGAGGCAGAAGGTAAGGAAAATTGGGAGAAAGCTATGCAGGAAGAATATGATGCATTAATGGAGAATCAGACATGGGATTTTGTTCCTAAACCAAATAGCCAAAAGATCATTGGATGTAAGTGGGTCTACAAGACAAAAAGGTTTGCAGATGGAAGTGTGTCTAGGTACAAAGCTAGACTTGTTGTCAAAGGGTTTGCTCAAACATATGGTATTGATTATGATGAGACCTATAGTCCTATGGCAAAGATGACAACTATCAGGACACTCATAGCTATTGCTGCATGTAAAGGATGGAAATTATGTCAATTAGATGTGAAGAATGCTTTCTTGAATGGTTATATTTCAGATGATGTGTTCATGGAACAACCTCAAGGATTTAGAGATGAAAGGTATCCAGATCATGTGTGTAAGCTCAAGAGAGCTTTATATGGCTTGAAGCAGGCCCCAAGGGCATGGAACTATAGGCTTGTAAAGTTCTTAAAGGAACTTGGATTTCAAGTATCTAAGGCAGATAGTAGCTTGCTTGTTAAAGCAAGTGATGATGGGTTCATTTACATGTGCATATATGTTGATGATATAATTCTTACAGGTACAGATGAGAAAGGCATTCAAAGCCTAAAGAAGCAAATGGAGAAAGAGTTCAAAATCAGTGATTTGGGAGATTTGTCATACTTCTAGGGCATGGAGATTTCATACACTCAACATGGAGTGTATGTGACTCAAGAAAGGTATTTGAAGAACTTATTAATCAAGTTTAAAATGAATGAGTGCAGGGTAGCACCTACTCCAATGGAGGTGAATCACAAATTGAGCAGATATGGTGGAGAAGAATTCAAGGATATGAAGTTATATCAGAGTTTGGTTGGTAGTCTTATCTATGCTACATTAACTAGGCTTGATTTATCATATTCAGTTGGGGTTTTGTCCCAATTCATGCATTGTCCTAGGAAAGAACATTGGATTGCAGGACAAAGAGTGTTGAGGTACATTAAGGGTACACTCAAAGAAGGTTTGTATTATGGTTTTACATCAGATACAAACATCAAAGTATATAGTGATGCAGATTGGGCAAGTAATCCTGTGATAGAAGGTCAACCTATGGATATATGTGTTGTGTGGGAGATAAGTTAATCTCTTGGTGTTCAAAGAAGCAACATACAGTTGCTTTGTCATCTACAGAAGCAGAGTACAAAGGAATGGTTGAAGCTGCAAAGGAAATAATATGGCTTAAGACTCTGATGAAGAGTTTTGACACTATACAGAGTACACCTATCATATATGGAGATAACATGAGTTCATTGTATCTAGCTACTAACCCTGTTTTTCATGCCAGGACCAAACACATTGAGATTCAGTATCACTTTCTAAGAGAGAAGGTGATGCATAAAGATATTGAAGTAATACATACTTCAACAAAAGATCAGATAGCTGATATGCTTACAAAAAGCTTGGATGGACCAAAGCTACAGAAGTTCAAAGACATGGCAGGTATAAAGAAGACAGAGAAAACCTCAATTGATGATTGAGGGGGAGTTGTTGGTGCAAGACAATCACCAATTGATGTTTTGACATGGAAATGAAGTCAAGGACTTGAGAAGAGAACAAGTTGTGAAGCATGAAGGAAGGATACATTCAGAATTTGGAAGATGTGTACACATATGTACATTAGTTCAGATATAGATCACTTATACTTTTGGTTAGTCATAAGTTTGTAAATATTTGCCTATAAATACTATGGAAAATGTCGGGGCAAGTATGAGAGAGTATGAGAATAGTGTATTGAGAAGTTGTAAGAGTCATTAGACCTCCTAGAAGTGAGTTGAAGTCTCTCTCATCACTCAGTTGTAATTTTCTGAGAAATAGAAGAAAAGTTGCGCCCGATGTTTCTGTGTTTTCTCCTTCTGTGGTAGATCTTTTGTGAAATGTTTTTGTACAAGTCTAAGTCTATAGTTGATCGACTTCTGTATAAAGTTTTAGCTTCCAATTTTGATCAGGCTAAGAGAATTATGTGTAGGAACATTCATATGTGAAGAAGTGTTCACTGGTTCCTGAAAGAGGCGCAAAATTCAATCTTAATGTTTTGGTCAGTTCTCCCTCCACAGTTTAAAGTTTTGAGCAAGCAAGCACTCAATCTTTAAGTTGGAAGGTAAGCTACTCGTGGCTAAAATCATTTGCTTAAACGGGTTCTAGATTGAGAGAACCATGTGTTAAAAGTTAGGGGTGTCCAAATCGACTTCTCAGAAGTGCAGATTTAGACATAGGTAACTTGTTAAGTAGATTTCTCAAGATCTACTGAGTCTTTTGAAGTAATTTAACTTGGAGGAGGTACACAATCTTTAGGCGACACCTTGTGCAAAGTTTCATAAAAAACTTTACACATTTATTCAGTCAATGAGTGAATTATGTGCAGCAGACTTTCTGAGTAATCTCCTTCTTCACAGTTTGTTCAAGAATTTGATAATTGGTCATTGATCCTCTAAATTGGTGAAGGTTTTGACTTACTCTTGATATAGAGGTGCTCTAATTTCAAGAGTAGGTTGTTCTTTTGGAGATTAACACTCTCCATCAAGTCAATGACCAACTGACCACGACCGACAGAGCCTATGCGTGCCACGTGTCAATCGCGATCGACCCATCAATCGCAATCGACACGTCAATCGTGACTGATAGAGTCAACGACCGACTGACCACAAATGACAGAGCCCTCGCGTGACACGTTTCAATCGTGACTGACCCATCAATCACGACTGATAGCCTTGACAGACCTGTCAATCGTGACTGACACATTCAACGATGGTTTGACCAGGATCGATAGAGCCCTCACGTGCCATGTGTCAATCACGATCGAGCCATCAATCGTGATGGACCTATCAATCGCGATTGACCCAGTCAACGACCCTTTGACTACGACTGACTAAAATTCCGGGCCATGTGTTAATCGCGATTGACCCATCAATCACGACTGACAGCAATGACGGACCTGTCAATGACGATCGACACGTCGATCGTGACTGACACATCAATCGTGATTGACAGACCACGCGATCACGATTGACGAGAAAATTCGGCCATTTTTTTTAGGGCAAAGATATTTGGTCTATTTTTGGCTAATACTTGGGAAACATTAAAAGTTTATTAGAGCATTGTGAGGCCACTACACAAAGTAAATTCAAGAAATCCTGTTTGCCTATTAGCCTGATTTATCCCTGTTTTAGCCCCAGATGCCTGAACTGGCATAACTTTCTCATACAAAATCCATTTGGAGTGATCTTGGGTTTGTTGGAAAGCTCATGGGGAGTTGACCATACCCCAGGGGAAGGAAACTGAGGGATCTCTAGGATTGTTTTCCATAAAGTCAAGGGGCAATTCGGTGATGGAATTGCATGAATGAACATGGTTTTTTATGTCAATTGAATTTAAATCTTGAGCTAACTTTGGGACTATTACAAGTCCATTGAGAGCATCGAAGGGCATTCTAAGCAAGAGTAAGTGCAAGCTTGGGAACATGCTTCCTGGGCACACAAGGGCAACCAAGGAGAGAAGCTAAAGGTTGGAAATTCTCAACACCCTCTGTCAATTCCTAGCCTAGGCTAAGTACGGATAGAGGTTTTGATCAATTAGGGTTACATTATGCACGACAAAGTCCAAGAACTCTAATCACTCAAGTGCAAGTACAAAGAAATTACATTTACACAAAAACCTAAGGGAAAGGAATTTAAATCAAGCAACCAAACACAAGTACGATAAAACCTAAGTGTTGCTTGTGACAAAGATTGATTGGACAAGAAGTGACATCCTAAGAAAATTAAAAAGAACAAGTGATTAATACAAATTGATCTGCAACGAGGTTGTACTTGGGAAAATTGGGGCTATTCAATTAGGCATATGAACCTTAGATCAGAACGACACCTAGGGAGAGATAGACAGAGTCTTAGGTCTTCAGAGGCTAGTGGCAATCATACTGCTAGGTCTTGGGCCTAGCAATTGAGCCATTACTCGCACTACCCTAGCTCTGAAACTAGCGAGTCCAAGATGTCTCATGGTATGGAGATACCCACAGGAAGCTCAGGTGTGCCATACTTACAAGGGTCGAAGGCCCTTACAAGACACAACTCGAATACCTTAGGACCAATCAATTAGGTGCTTGCATCTATGAGGACGGCCTAGGAAGATCCGTGCTCCAAATCCAAAACTCAGATCAACCCTTTGGACTTGAACATCCAGCAGTCAAGTTTGAAAATGGAGCATATCTGGACAAAGAAGGAACCATATACGTAGTCACCAGCCACCCAGATAGGACAAACGAATTTGGTAATGTGATCTCAGAAATAGACATAGGAGACCTAGAGCAAGGAAACATAGGTGGCGAGCCTAAAACACCTCGAGGCAAATTAGTCCTCACTAGGATTATCACACCAAAGTGGGTTCCCCAGGACAATAAGAGCATATATCTGCTCTTAAACTGAGAGACCGATGAAGCCTTTTGGATGTATAATCCTGATCAAACGAATGAGGTAGGAACGATCACAATCTATGAGTTCAAAGATCCTGATAGCCCAGGTAAAGTGACCTATTTAGACAATACTTCAGAGAGGATCTTTGTGGTCACAGAGCATGGTAGGCATGCCTACACTTTGAAGGGTGAATTTATTTTTCCCCAACCAAGATCTAATGTCTCTTTTGGCCACCAAGGTGCTGGAACATCCCAAGCTCATGGATCTCAAAGAGACAGAAGTAGAGACAGGCCAGAGGTAAGTTTCGTCAACCCCTTGGGAAGAGAAAGGATGAGAACAAAGACGGATAGAGTGGAAACTGAGAGACCTAGAGCCCCAAGAAACCAAAGAAACGCTGATGATTTTCCTTTGCCAAGGCCTAGAGAACACACCAGAACCTTGAGGCCAACCCAGCTGGTTAAGTCCATGAAGAACTACTTCAATGGCACTGGAGACTCATACGATCATGTGGCCGAGTTTAGGAAAGCCTTGAGAGCTGAACAAGTGGAGGACCTATTCACACAATACAATGCCTTTGGCCTAACCCTTAGGAACACCACCCTTACGTGGTTTCAACCACTAAATGAGAGACACTTCAAAAACATAAACCAACTTCTAGAGGCTTTCATTACCGAATTCTCTAAGAGTGGTATAAGGCATAATACTTCCTCACTGATTCACAGCTTCAAGCAGACACCTCAAGAGACCATTAGACTTGCAGGAAGAAGGTTTAGGAAATATCTAGAGAGATGTCCGATTCCTGAGTTACCCACACCAGCCAAACAAGTGGCTTTATTCTTAGATGGACTGTTGAGTGCAAAGTTGAGATCATATGTGTACTTAAAGGACCCTAGAACCATAGAAGAGTGTGTACGCATGTGCATCGACATTGAGGATAACCTAGGGGGGGAATTGGAACTTTCAAAAATCTACAAAGATTCAGATAGTTCTAGTAGCCTCACATCCACACAATCCACATCCATTGAAGAACTTGCGGAGAAAGTAGCTCAAAAGTTAGGTGTATCAAGCAAACAAATACCAAGGTTTGCCCCAGTGAAGAGATGCTATAATTGCGAAGGTGACCATATGGCAAACGTATGTCCCATTATGGCTCAAACCCAAGTGAATCCTAGTAGCCAATACTGCACCATAGAACGGAGATACACTAATCACACCGCACAAGATTTCCCATACAATAAGCAAGCGGTTAGGCAAACCTACCCTCAACCATATCCACAACAGGGAAGATACCAAAATCAATACCCACCACAACAATATGGCAGGCCACAACAACCTTATCAACAACCTTTCCAAATATCTCAATAGAGCCATAGTGCCAGTAACACCATTGCTTTCAAAAACGGACCCTAATGATCATAGCTTTGACTCTACTCATGTTGATAGCCCCTAGGCTTACTACATGCAGTCACCAGAGCATAACGAGTCATATTACTATGAAGATCTGAGTGAACCTAGCTAGGAGCTAGAGTATGCAAATGTCATGTATGCAAACCCCAACTCTAGACCTCAACCTAGGTAGATAAGACCCCCAACTCCTAGAGGACCATGCTATCGATGACAGGGAGATCACTTCATTCGTGATTGCCCCATGCCTGCACCTACACAACCCTAGTCAGTAACAATCTAGGGCTTTTGTCAAGTTTGCGGAAAGGAGAATCTCTTACGAGATTGCCCAAAGAATCCCAATAATATGCCAAAAATCACTCCTATTAATGTTATTGGGTTAGTCGTAGACTCTTCAGGGAGTGTAACTTCCATTGCACCAGTGCAAGTGGTCACTAGAGCTCAAGCTGTGCAACAAAACCAAGGATTAGGCCAAGAAAAAAGTGCCAAAGTTAGTGAAACTGAGAGCATAACCAAGAAACGAACAAGATCCTAGAAAGATAGCCGAGAAAGGATGAAAAGACAATGGTATAAGAAGATGAGAGAATTAGAAGAGAGCATAAGAGAAACAAAGGCCAGCATTGTTGAACTCACCTCTCAAACAAACTCTCACATACCACCACTACCTCCATCCCTATCACCTTCTCCATCACCCTCCATCCCACCTCATCCAATTCCACCACCCCCTAGAGTAGGATCAGTATTAGCTGACCCCACTCCAGAGGACATAGACATGATGCTTAAAGCATATCAAGCTAGAATCCAAGAAGGGCCAAATGTTAGAGATCATGATAGATGTTACCCTAGAGCTGATCTAGAGATAGAGAGAACAAGCTTTGTGCTAAAATGGTAGCGTTGGCTCAGACCATGTTTGAAGCCAGTCGCCTCTTCAACTACTCTTGCTCAGCTAAGGCACAATTACATTTTGATGGACTGTTGGAGAAGTTGGAGAGCATAATTGCAAGATCGGATAAGGAAGCCATCTCCCAAAGAAGAGCCAAGGCAAGTGAAAGAATAATCATTCCTCCCCAGAAAGCCTATGTGCCTAATTCTACTGAACCGGACACATCTTCTTCTATGAATTGGTATTCACCAGAATTCATGCGAGAGATTCAAGAAGAGAAATGGGCTAAAGAAAGTGAAGTCCCTCCGCCCATTGAACTTGTGGATGACGCGCATGATCAATTCCCACAAGACATTCCTTCTATTTATGGAGAGCAGGAGAGTGTTGAGAGTTCCATGCTCCACCCTTTTGTCCAAAGCTACTTTTATTCACATGCAAGTCCATATATCCCACATGCAAGGGAATTCTCCCAAAATCCATATAAGCAAGGCCTCCCTTCACTCCACACAAGCCATTCCACTCTAGCTCATAGCCAAGAGTGCACTTCCACTCCTTATGGAGTTTCCATGCTCATAGAGCATTTCATGTAATTCATTCATAATGTTTTGTTATCTTTTGTTCCTTCCTCCTTAGCTTGTTATATTTGTGAATGTGAGTAGAGTAGGAGTAGTCCTTTTTCATTTCAACATGGTATCAGAGCATAGGTAACTTTTTGTTAACAATTGCTTTTGAGTTTTTTATTATCTTCATCATTAGCATATATTTATTATTAATCCCTTCCTCCCTCCCATATTCTTTCAATAAGAGTGCTTTTAAGCACTAATCCTATTCCTCTTTTCCCTCCCACCCTCCCATCTTGTAGCGTGATTTATATTATTATCAAATTTGTTTTCAGTTGCATCATTTTCTTTGTTACTCATGCATCTTTGAGATTTTAGTTTTGTTTCTAAGCATTATCTTCATCCATAAGAAGTGCTTATAAGCACTCACATCATGGTCATTAAGAGTGTTTCTTAACACTTTCCATCAATTATTCCCATCACTTTAATCTGAAGTAGAAGTCACTGAAAGAGGATCGAGAGGCTTCAAGTTTCATCCTAAGCTTTCTGATGAAGCTATTGAAGCCATCAGAAATTGTTATGTGGCAATGCGGAGAAAGGGCATTTTCTCTGAAGCAAGAAAAGCTGGATGTAGACAGTAAAGGCTTGCTGCAATTCGGCAAATGAGCACACAAGTCCTACATAGAAAATACATAAGCAGATCTGTTTTTGCTCAAAAATCATCCTTTTGCTACGTACAATAAGTGCTGAAGGAGGAGATATTTGAGCACAAAAGATGGCACAGGTTTGATGTATAGTAGGAGGTAATCTGCCAATGCGATGCAACTCAAGGAGATCCCTTAGGTGGCAGAAAAGCATGAAGTTGAGGTTTGAACCAACAAAGATAGAGGAAAAATCTGAGACGCAATAGCAACGCTGAAGGTGCTCCACCATTTTTCAGAGTACCATAATCTGGAGAAGGATCCAGTAGAGGAAATGGGAGAAGATGGGAGTAGGGGAGCTTGCAGATGAAGTCAAGGGGCAAAAGTAGTAGCATAAGGAGAAGGCCACCTTGCTCGAAGGATCTGTGCGCAATGAAGAAAGATCGAGTCTACATGAAGTGATTGCAAGTCATAACATAAAGAGAGAGAGAGAGAGCAAGAGAGAGAGAGAGAGAGAGAGAGAAGAGGGAGAAAAATGTTTTCCCACATGCCTCTGTTCAACCTTCAACTCGGTATGCAAGAAACCCTTCTAAAGGAACTGCCCAGCATCAAAGATGTGAACAGAAGAAGGCTCTGTTATAAGCTTACAGGGACGTGAAGAGCAGATTGTTTGCCTTTATCTCTGATATAGTGACATTAGACCAATTTGTTATCGCAACGTGGCCTTGACCTGAGGAGAAGCCGATGTGCTCAGAAATGCAGGGCGACTAGAGATAGATGCTGGTGAACAAGCAGGCACAGTGGTATCCATCATCATAACTACAGAAGAGTCATGAGTACACCATAACTAGTAGCACTAAGTGGTGAAGCTATGCGGTGAAGCTATGGCTTCCTTGCAACAGGCGCTATCTGTCTTTAGAGAACACGTACAGAAGAGTCATGAGTACACCATAACTAGTAGCACTAAGTGGTGAAGCTATGCGGTGAAGCTATGGCTTCCTTGCAACAGGCGCTATTTGTCTTCAGAGAACACGAGACCTTGACAATGAGCCTTTGCGAACAACATCTTGCTGAGAAGAATGGGTCGTGAAGCATCTAGAATGACACAGATGGTGGGACCCATTACAGATTCATCCCGCCATAAGAAATCACATCGAGTAGAGAGATTGCCTCGACTTAAGTCATCAACTATATCACTCACTGCATATTGACGACTCTTTTAATGCCCTCTCTTTTGGCACTATTATTAGCTACTAAGGCAGCTTCACGCTGTTAAGGAAGCCCAACTCATTACGATTTCTACTCTCAATTTTATTGGTGCATCATTTTATGAGAGGTTCACCCTATGATACATATTGAGACTTCTGCATTGTCAAACTTGCACAAAGCAAATTCCTTCTTTTGAAGTCATTTTATATAATATGGTGGCTTCTTGTAAGGGATTAGACACCACCTTGGGTAGTATTCAAGGTAGGACCTTCCCAAAGCCATCAAGTCTTGAAGCCATGTATATCCCAAAATGAAAATCTACTCTCTCTCTCCAAAGAGTTAATCTCATTGAGCTCCAAATCATTTCAAGCTCTATTGTAAAGGGATTAGACACCACCTTCATTGAAGAAGGTAGGACCTTCCCTATGACCTTACTCTCTCCCACATTATGTATCCAAGAGGCATAAAAATGCTACATGTACTCTCAAGCCACTCACACCACTACAAGGCCAAACAAAAGAGATGCCACTAAAGTGAAGTTGAGTCGAGCATTGTCTACCAAAGAGCCTATCAAAGATCCCATCAATGGATCCCAAGAAGTCTACAACAAAAGACCATCAAATCAAGATCAAATGGAGCAAATGGCAATACAAAGCACCACCTATCCCATGATGTAAACCCTTGTACATGTCTAGGGATCCCATATGTCCCTAGATCCCAAAATCCAGTTGGATCCTAAATGTCCAAGTATATGTCTTGGGATCCCATATGTCCCAAGATCCCAGGGATGCCATATGTCCCAAACTTGGATCCCATATGTCCAAGCTATGTCCAAGGATCCCATATGTCCTTGGATCCTAAAAACCAAATGGACTAAGTGATCCCATATGTCACTAGTCCCCCATCTTAAAAACAAAAGGGTCATCACATGGAGGGGGGGTGTTGAGAGTTCCATGCTCCACCCTTTTGTCCAAAGCTACTTTCATTCACATGCAAGTCCATATATCCCACATGCAAGGGAATTCTCCCAAACTCCATATAAGCAAGGCCTCCCTTCACTCCACACAAGCCATTCCACTCTAGCTCATAGCCAAGAGTGCACTTCCACTCCTCATGGAGTCTCCATGCTCATAGAGCATTTCATGTAAGTCATTTCCATTTCCATTTTAATTCATTCATAATGTTTTGTTATCTTTTGTTCCTTCCTCCTTAGCTTGTTATATTTATGAATGTGAGTAGAGTAGGAGTAGTCCTTTTTCATTTCAACAGAGAGTACCCAATCTCATGAGAGATTAGACTTTGAGTCTAACTCCTTACAGGAACTATCGCATTTCACATGCCCATGGGAAGCTAAGTCTACTTGTATGAGAGCACCCACAGTCATGGTAAGAAACGAAAACTCAGTCATACCTAAGAACACGGAGGGCATCAAGAACACTAAAGTGCAATGCAATCTCACTTTAGAAGAGCTACTCAAGGTTAGGCCAGAACTATGGAAACATGTAGCCAATCAAGTGCCAGAAGTAGCAAAACATCATTCCCAAGTAGGCTCACATAGGACGGTGCCAGAAATACCCTTGGACAGGATAGGAGACATGAGTGAAGGAGAGGAAGGGAACACGTATCTTCCCATTACCCATCAGGGGTACACCACCAAGGCAATTTTGGACTCAGGTGCAGGAGTTGCAATTGCTACCACTTCCCTATGGAGGCGTTGGGGCAAGCCAGCCCTCAGGCCAACGAGAATGAAATTGCAAATGGCCGATGGCCACATAGAAAGACCCTTAGGACTGCTAGAAGGGATAACTCTCACTACATGTGGTGTGGAGTTTGAGCATACTTTTGCTATATGTGACTTTAGCAAAAATCATGCCTATGAGATGATTTTGGGAAGACCATTTATGCGATAGTTGGAAGTGGTACAAGATTGGGGAACCAATTCCTTGTACCTGCAACACTTAGGTGTTACCACCAAAGTCAATCTCAAGGATTACTCTCATAGAGATGTACCCCCCATTCAATGGAATCCCATCCATAGAGCCAAAAATGATACCGAGTCAGTGCA
This sequence comes from Ceratopteris richardii, assembly GCA_020310875.1. NCBI lineage: Eukaryota > Viridiplantae > Streptophyta > Polypodiopsida > Polypodiales > Pteridaceae > Ceratopteris > Ceratopteris richardii. The sequence goes on from CM035433.1 coordinate 133,438,510, forward strand.
TTCCATAGGATCAAGATCCTCCTAGATGCATGAAGACACTCACTTGTGGATGTGTAAGGTAATGGACACCCCACTGTGACGAGGATGGCTATGACATTTCAGTCTTCTCCATAGAGCCAATCATGGGAGATTCGGTTCTGGAAGAATGTGAACCTAGCACTCATGCATTTGAGGATGCAAGTGACTTCGATCTAGATTCAATCATTATGGACCCGCCTTTTGCATCAAATGAGGAATCTTTTTTCGAAGTAGAAGCTTACCCTCAGAGACACGGAGAAATTACGAAAGATATGAGGATAGCCACACAAGTGACCGCCAAGAGTGAAGGCAAGAAAAGAAAGAAGAGAGAAGTCACACCAAAGGAGGAAGAATCTTTGTTTGAGGTCCCAAAAAACTTTAAAAAGTATGAAATAGATGATAGAAGAGTCATGATAAGAATGCCTAAACGTGAGGTGCAATCAGGGGAGGCCTACGATAACAAAGAAACCACCAAGAAAATAGTGGTAGCAATAGAAGAAGGAGAAGAGAGATGCACATACATAGGACATGACCTGACGGAAGAAGAAGAGCAAGAGCTAATAGCCTTGCTAAGAGAATACAGAGATGTATTCGCTTCGAGCTACAAGGATTTGAAAGGTGTAGACCCTAACATATGCTCACACACTATCCCCATGACCTCAGATGCCAAACCATCTAAGCAAAAGCCATACACATATAACGATAACTATGCTGCCAAGATCAAAGAGGAGATTGATAGACTGGTCGAAGCTGGATTTATTTATGAAATTGAGCACAGTGAGTGGGTATCCCCCATTGTAGTGGTGCCCAAGAAGAATGGAAATCTACGTTATGCATCAACATGAAGAAGGTTAATGCAGCCACAATTCGAGATAACTATCCGCTTCCAATTACTGAGCATCTACTAGAACGGGTAGCAGGCAAGGAAGTGTACAGCTTCCTTGATGGATTTTCAGGCTACCATCAGGTAGCCATAGCTCCACAAGATCAACATAAGACAGCTTTTGCCATAGAGTGGGGCATATTTGCTTTTCACATAATGCCATTTGGGCTTACCAATGCGCCCGCAACCTTTCATAGACTAATGTGCCATGTGTTTAAAGAGTTCTTGAGGAAGAATTTGGAAGTCTATGTTGATGACCTCTGTGGGCATTCCAGCATTAGATAGACACACATACCTGAACTCAGACAAATCTTTGACAAATGTAGAGAATATCAGGTTTGCTTGAACCCAAAAAGTGTGTTTTATGGTCAGGCAAGGCAAGATTCTAGGACACAGTGTCAAAGAATGGCATATCCACGGATGAGGAGAAAGTGAAAGCTATAGCAGAGCTACCTAGGCCAAAGAATGTCAAGGAAGTGCAAGCTTTCATGGGGCATTGTGGTTATTACCGACGCTTTATACACATGTATGCCATTATTGCAAAGCCTTTGTACGGACTTTTGACTAACTTTGAGTGGACTGATGAATGTGAGAATTCTTTCAATGAGCTTAAAAGGAGGTTATGTTCAGCACCAATCTTGATTACATCAAATTGGAACAAGCCCTTTCATGTTCACGTGGATGCATCCAATTATGCTATTGGATGTGTACTCACACAACCTACTGGTGAAGGTAATATGGATCTTCCAATTGCCTATGCTAGTAGACAATTGAATGCAGCTGAACGAAATTATACCACCACTGAACGAGAAGGATTAGGCATGGTGTATGTGGTTTAAAAAGTTTAGACACTATTTGCTTGCAAATAAGTTTAAATTTTTTTACTGATCATCAAGCACTGTTGTACCTGGTAAACAAGCTATGCAATACAGGTAGATTGGTAAGATGGTTCCTCTTGCTAATGGAATACAACTTTGAGGTTGTGGTGAGGAAAGGGAAGACTCATTTGAGAGCATATCATCTCTCTAGGCGCACATCCAGAGAGGCCCCACAAGGAGTATCAGATGACCTTCTTGATGCTTACTTGTTTAATTTGGAGGTTGTACCTCAGTGGGCTAAGCCATTAGTGCCAGTATTGACATACGGGCCTAACCGCCCAGTAATAAACACTCAAGATAGGGAGGTCGTAAAAGCTCAAAAGTACCACATCATGGTAGGGAGTATGTACAAGCATATGGATCAAGGAATATTAGCTTGTTGTGTGGAAGAGGATGAGTACACTAAGTGGTTTCAATTAGCACATGTAGGTGCATTAGAGCAACATTACTCAAGGCAAAGAACCCTACAAACACTAAGGAGACTCGGAGTGCATTGGCCGACTATGGAAGCTGATGTCCATAAGATGTGTAAGGAATGCCCAGTCTGTAGTATTAGACCACCTGTGGAGCACGCTACTTTGTACCAAGTGTCTCTAGTACCAGATTGGAGTGAACCATTAGTAGCCTTTCTGAGGATGAAAACATTCCCTCAAGATATGACTCTGGCTAGGAAAAGAAGTTTGGAATAAGAAGCCCTAGACTACTCACTCATTGGTGATAACTTATACAAGCGTGGCCAAGATGGTTACCTCAGCTTATGTGTCCATGAGAGTGAATACCTCAAGATATTGGAAACTTCTCACCAAGGTGTAGCAGGAGGACACTTCGGTCCAGATAGGGTGATCAAGGCAATACTTTTTGTAGGCCTTTGGTGGCCCACACTTCACATGGATGCACATACCTATGTGAAGAGGTGTGATGTTTGTCAGCAAAATCAATATCCTATACGCAAAGATGAGATGCCATTGAAACCTATGATGGGTGGATGTGCATTCTCTAAGTGGGGAATAGACTTTGTAGGCCCTATTAATCCCCCAGCCAAGGGTTCACATGCTGAATATATCATTGTTGCCACTGATTATTTGACCAAATGGATAGAAATGAAAGCCACAACGAAGAACGATGCTCAAACAACAGCTAAGTTCTTATTTGAGAATGTGTTCATAAGGTACGGGCTACCTATAGAGCTAGTCAGTGATAGAGGCACTCACTTCTTGAATGAAGTTATTGAAAATCTTCTTCAAGAGTTCTTGGTAGTACACAAGAAGTCTGCCCCCTATCACCCACAAGCTAATGGGCAAGCCGAAAGCACAAATAAGATTCTATGCAATGTGCTCACCAAATTAGTGAATAATAAAAGATCTGATTGGGACAAATAGCTACACCATGCTATTTGGGCATACTGAGTTGCCTATAAAACGGTACTCCAAGCCACCCCCTTTCAGATGGTGTTTGGCCAGAATGTAGTGCTACCATTGGACTTCTTGATACCTACATTGAGAGTAGCACAAGAGCATGATTGGACATGCCATGAGCTTTCCTCTAGAATATTTGATCTTGAACGACTGGGTGAAACAAGGTTGAGGGCGGAAGCAGGAATTTATGCAACCAAGAAAAGACAAAAGGCATATTTTGATGCACATGTGAAGGATAAGGGCTTAAAAGCAGGAGACCTAGTTTTGGTCTACACTTTGAAGCAACATGCACGGAAACTAGAGAAGAGAGGCTATGGACCCATGATTATCAATAGGATCTCCACAAGTGGATCAGTTCAATTAGCCACTCTAGAAGGCGACATCCTACCAAGTTACATTAGCGGATGTAGAGTCAAACTATATCAAGAACCCCTCACTGAGGAAATGCTCAATCGACTCAACACTGCCAAGAAACATACAGAAGAGGAAAAGCAAATTCGAGAAGAAGCACAGGTAGAAGCATTGGAACACATCCGAAGAATGAAATTGAGGAGACAGGGTAGAGACCAGCCCAGGACAGATACCTATGCAAATCTAGGATATCATATGGCTATGTGCGAAGTCTCAAGTGTAAGTTCCAATAGAATAATTGACCGACGTCCTTTTGTAACCTTAGAGATAGGACAAGGAAATAGTGCAAGAACCATATGAGCCTTGATTGACTCAGGTGCAACTACTAGTGTTGTCAAACTTTCTTACTGTCAAGAATTGAACTTAAGTGTCAATCCTGTAGAAGCATATCTCATAGGATTGGGAGGTGTGGAAACCCCTTGCATGGGCGAGGTGGAACTTCCTCTCTCCATTCAAGATGTTCTCTTAATAGTTAAAGTGCTAGTGTGTCAAGACGAGGATCTCACTGAGCCTCTTGTCTTGGGTCAAGACTGGATCTATGATCATGCAGTCAACCTAAACCTAAGAAGTGGACTTCTTCACATCTCGGTCAATCAGAACCGTATAACACTTGAGTTAGAAAATGACGCACTCAAGGAACTAGGAAAAGCACAGACTCCTGTTCCTTCTAGGAGTACACATGAAGATGGTGATGCTATCCTTGTCCAAAACTATGTGATGCAGAAGGATGATTTTCTTAGCAAAGAAGTCACGGATACGACGGAACTCCCTTCTTTTCCAAAGGTGATCCAGACATGGCAACCAAAGGAGTATGGAATGCAGAGGAATCAGGCGGCATATGCTCGAAGCCAAAAGAAAGTACAAAGCACGACGTCTCAACCACCAAAACAAGTGTGGGTGCGAAAAGGCGATCAACCTGTTGCGGTCCAGCCACAACCACTGGCTAAACTTCATATTAGTGATCCACGACAGGACACTAATAAGAAGTCTTTCAAAAATTCGTCTACTAAAGTGAAGTCTATCTGGGTACCCAAGAAGTCGATGAAGGCTGACCCACAATCAAGACAAATTTGGGTGCCTAAGGCTTGCTTACAGGCTCAAATAGCTACACACAGACCACACCATGTACAACATGGTTCACTCACTCAAAAAGCTGATACCCACTCTTATTCAACACACACGAACATATATTCGCCCATGAGCACGAGCAGAATCACTTGTAAATGGGTCCCTAAAAAGCCTCACTTCCAAGCAGACACTCTTATAAAGCCCTCCAGAGTCTCCACAAAATCAAAATCAAAAGCCATCCACTGTGTTTGGCAGCCCAAAGCGTGTAATAGACCCCCCGAACCCCATTTATAAATTCATCTCCACCTACTAACTGCATCATCCTTACAGTGCATCTTTCCATTAGCTCATAGGACTATTAATTCACTAACTACACATACAATCACCGAGCACTCATTGACCTACTAACCTATCAGTAACCTCATGTTTTTGTTGTAACGGGGACAAAAATTGTTCTATCTTGTCCATTACAATGTTAACACATGCTTCTATATTCTCACAGAACCAGCAAACACGAAGTAACATCGCAGAAGCAGCAGGAACTAGCTCCCAAGTGGGGTCAAGTGCCTAGATAGTGGACATTGAAAATCTTCCCCTCGAGACCCAATTAACTGAGAGACCCCAAGAACACAGGGCAGTCCACGTGATCCCGATTCAGGACCCTCTGCAAGGGCATACCTCACAAGTTGGAAAGCATGCACATTGGTTCAGTGATGTTGCAGGTCCCCTCGGAGAAGGTACTTACTTCTGGGGGGCAGAACTTGAATTCAATGGCAAGTGGGGAAGATACCACTTCTTTACCCGTGAGTTCGAAAAATATCAGAACGCAGAAGTAATGAGATCTGTATGGACCAAAGCGGGCTTGGATAGCTACTTTCGGGCGCTCTTACCTAAGCCAGATTTCTTGCGTTGCTCCTATCTAATCAGTACGATAACCCCAGTAGAGCCAAAGGAGGAGATAGCACGTTTGTACTTCCCTCCCTTACAATAGGTCATGAGCTCAAGAGGTTCAAGCTTACCCTCAACTTAGTAAGGGAGGCACTGGACATGAAGGGAATGCACATTCCTACCGAAAAAGAAACTATGATTCTTGGGAGGATGAAACATAAAGATCTTAACAAACTAAAGAATATGGTAGCTATGACACCAACCATCGCCCTCCACCTACGCACGATCATGCAACACTTCGCCTTTCCTACTCAAGAACGCTTCACTATGCCACCAAAAAGAATCTGGTTTAGCTTGTACCTCGCAGAAACAGAGAACCCCACACTCAATATACCCCATTGGATCATCGACCAAATCCACTTGGCACATCAACTGTGGAATAAGAAACATAAGAATGTGCTTCATGGCTGCTGCGCGCTAACAAGGATCATTTACAGATGCTTAGCGTATGATGTGCCTATTCAAAGGGCACTGGTGTGGTCCAGAGCTCAGGAATTCTAGAGAAGGCCATCAACAACAAGGCCCCCATCTAAGAAAATGAGAGGAACAATCCAACTATCGTGTGCACTGACAAGGGGTGCCACCCTCACACCAGAAGTGACGCCTCCACAAACAAGACGTGTCCATCCGTTTACTATTCATCTTCCCAGGCTAAGTGCAGAGGGGCCCAATCTAGTTTTCCCTCCTGTCCCACTTGGAGTTTCCACAAGGTTACACCCTGGAGGATTTGACACATGAAGAAATTGCCCGAATGATTAATGAGGCCAATCTTGAGATGGAGGAAGCCCAAACCCAAGGACCACAACCTACCACAGGGACTTTAGCTCATTCCCAACCGGAAATAGTGGATGCCGAAGATGAAGAAGAGGCTGATGAAGAGGAGGCAGATGAGGAACATGACCAAGAGCAAGAAGAAATTACAGAACTAGCGAGTGCCCCAGCATATACTACGCAGATCAAAAGATTGTATGAAATTATGAAAAGAGTCCAAGAGCACCACAAATTGTCACTAGAAACAAGGAAGATGCTAATAAGTCAGATGTTGGGAGAAGAAGGGATTGACGACCAATTTATTGAGTCTTTAAACCTTCATGCGGACGTGTTGGGCCTGAATTAACCTATTCATTTGGCTCTTGCTTATATTCATCGCTTTGAGAAATGAGTGCCTACCCATTCCATGCGCTCTAGCAAACAAATTCACATAGATGTATCGGCACCAGGAGATACCACATAGATGGAAGAACATCAGGCGACACCATCATCACCACACTCCTCACCCATCACTACACAATTCACTTTGCCCCATGACACGACCACCCCAACTTCCACAATCACCACATATGTTATGGGAATTCCCCTCTCTCCAGGCATCCATCTTGGAGGGGTTACTATGCCTACCTTCACAACACTATTCACGAGCATCACATCCACCCCACCCACTATCCCCATCTACACGGTCACACAATTTTGACACCATGGAAACATCACCAGCCACAGCACCAATCCCTCCCCACACACAACCACAATCTCCCATACCCCCTCCACCCACATCACCACTTGATTCCCACCTCATTCACGATTCCCTTTCCCTTCCCCATTCCCCCTGCATCCTCTCCTTTCCCAGTATTCTTAAATGTAAATAATGTGTTTTCTACTTTACATCAATGTGTATATAAACTACAGAGCGAATATCAGACTCTCGAAGATTGCCATCGTCAATTAACCATGGACCACCAACAACTACAGAGGCGGCTTACGACCATAGAAGAAGAAAAAGCTGACCTCAATCAATGCTACACCACACTTGAACAGGCCCATTAAACCCTCCTGGAGACACCCCAACCATCAAAATCGTCAGACGTCAAACAACTCGAAGCTTTACTCAAACTCTACCAAACTGATAATCTTAGAGTCCGGTGTAATTTGACCCTACTCAGAAAACACATGGCCACGGCACTTGAAGAGAACAAGAAATTGCAAAAGCAAAACGAATAAAACCTAGAAGTTGTGATGGAAGGCTCCCCCCACGAGATCAACCCAGAACAGTTTAAAGCAGTCCCTTCAAAGACTATGAAGACCATCCTTGAGAGCTATGCCGAACTTTTGGAAGCACATGATGATGTGGAAAAAGGACGAGATACACTGCACCAACAGCTACGAGAGCAACAAGAACAACCCCATCTCACAGAGTCGGCATCTACTTCAGAGGAGGTAAAAGCGCTAAAAGAGCAGGTCGAAGAATTGCAAAGGAAGCTACTTGAGTATGAAAGACAACCCTCTCCAGTTATCGAACAAGAGGCAGACGAATTGGTGCCCATCGAAGTGGATGAGTCGTATGAGGAACCCTATGTTCCTATGCCTATGCCGAGCGGCCAACAAACATCGAAAGGAATGGACACCCTGGAAGTCGAAGCACCCGAATGGCTTCAGAAACTCGAAAAGACAGCCAAAACCCATGAAGATCGTGTTGCAGTCCAAATCCAATCAATGGCTAAACTGAAGAACACTATCATAAACTCCGAGTACTTTAGGCACATGTCACATCACCACTGGATAGGAACAAACAATGCTCAATATGTGCCTTACTATGTGCTCTTAGCAGATTACAATGCAGAGATTCAACGAAGGTGTGGCAAAGCCCCGACTTTTGCCACCCAATTTGGTCCTGAGATCTACCTGAACGTGCGAAAAAAGGATCAACCTTCCAACCCACCTGGCGGATTCGTCTCCTTGAAACAAATCCAAAAATGGTCCGCACATGGAACAACATGCCACTATTTGTCAAGTTTAATCCATGTTACGTTCTAGTCCTCCGAAGACGCACCTGGCCAGAGTTTGCCATTGCTGTCAAGAACGTCAAAGGCTGCGCAAAGTGGTTGAATTATGTCTATCTAGCACCACCACAAGGACAACCCTCGATTGTATATATGATTTCTAATATTCGTCACTGGAGTCTTAGACTACGGAACACCCCTGATGTGATGGCTCAAATGTGTATGAAGATATTTGAACTAATGCTAGTCACATTCAGAACATTCAAAAACATCAAAGACCCACAATTCTCAGGAGTCGACTTCACTACAGGCAACCTAGACCTGGTATATGACATGAGCACCATCCCCCCAATCAAGGTAATATATGCTTGGCACGCAAGAATAAAGTACCTCCCAGCTTGCTTCAAACAAACTTTCGAGGAGATGTTCGTCATAGGGTTCTGGGAATACCACTCTGAAATATTCATACCCAGACCCTCACATCTCCTCCAATTGTTTGTTGTGGAGAGGACCTTACACTCTGATCAATTTCGGCTGCCACATCCGGACATTCCAGGGCCAGTAGATTGGGACGCTTTGTTAACAGACCTAGCACGGGGGCTACGGCTGGAAGAACATCACCTCACTTCAGATGTGGTAGAATACTATGTCAAACACTCAGCCAAACAAGGGTCTGTCAGAGACGATAGACGCGAGAGAGGGGGGAGTGTTGGCAGTGGTCAGGGTAGTCAAGGACTTACAAGACAAGGAAATCAAAGAAGGGATTCAGAGCAAGGAACAAGTAGGCAAAGTAGTCAACACAGATCTGGCAAATGGGCCCTAGAATTTTTCAATGAAACAATACTTCCCAAATAGTGATTTTAGTCACTCCACACCATTGTAAATACCATTACACCTTTTTTTAGCTCCATTTTATGCAAGCGAAGGAGTCCTTGGGACCATTAGAAGTACCTACCTAATAATTTTCATAATTTTATGAGCTCGTTTGATCCTCCAAATTAGCATGGGAACCTAATTTTTAACTAAGCCGTACACTAAGTCTGGACAGGACCAAAGCTAGTCAAAAACTATAAAAAGAGCTAGAGAGCTCATTTTTGGGGTTAGCTTGTTGTATATTTGAACTTGTATGAGAATTTTTGAGTAATCTAAAGAACTCCATTGTTTCTCTCTTGTCTTGCCTTGTGTGTGCGTGTGTGTGTATGTGTGTGCATGTTAGTGTGCTTCTCACTCACACATTTGTGCCATCACTTGTTCGAGGTCTTCATACCATCCTCATGTCTTCCCCGATTGACATTAAAGGAGGTGCTACTCATCACTGAGCTACACCTTGAACATTGCCTAAGCTAGTTCCACCATTTCAACATAGTTTGTTTCTCTCAATATCTAATTTGACTCTTAAGTAACTCTTATCTAATTCATATGCATTCAACCCTTCTCAAAGATGAGATTGATATGCCTTGAGCATTATGTCCAAGCTTTCTAGGGTAGGATCTATGAAAATTGATCTTACTTTTGGCATGGAAAGAGCAGATGATAGGGTTTAAGGAGATGGAAGCCTTGGTTTCCTTGAGAGTTCCTTCTAGAAGTACTAGCTTCTTTGACCACTTTATTTTCAATCTTATTTATAGTTTCTTTCCAAGATCTTTCCTTGTTTTTAATTGGTTCGCTTAACTCACTTCAGTCTACTTATTTATCTTGCTGTAGAGTATTGGGTTTGTTAGGCATGCCAGTGTATTTCCTTACTGCATATCCTTGTATTTAATCAAAAGATATCACCAAAATTGTAAAGGGATTCTGCCCCTTCAAAGCACCTTTTTGGTAATGAAATATGAAGTATCAACCCGATGCCAGAAGAACCAATGAGGGTGGTTTTGCTAGTGGTGATTTAGGCACAAGAAGATCAAAGTTTTATGTAAATTCCTATCTAAGTATTGTGTTGAATCTATATTCTATCTTGAAGTGGTGTAATCTTGAAACTTCATAGTAATTAATCTTTGTGAATTGTGGTGTTAAAGAATTATGTCAAACTTGAAGTGGTGAAGATACTCATTCAAGATATGGTATGAATATTATGAATGTTAGAGGGTACACGTTCCTATGTTTACAATGAAAGCAAATGAACCCTCCTAGGATCCTAAAGTTTTTTTGACATAGGCTTTGTGTTTTCTAAGTTTCTCTAAGTAAATGCAAAGAATGGAAATGAAACTTTTCAAATTGAAACTAGACTTGGAGATCTTTCAAATGATAGCAAAATCGCTCCATTTGGATACTAGATGGTGCCTCAAGCATATGCAACAAAAGAGATAACTTGATCTCTTCACAGAGATTAGTTAACTACATAGACACTATTCTGGACATTTCTTTGCACTTGTGCAAATAGTGATCCAGAGACTTATATCAATCAATGTAGAGCTTATATGATTTCCAACAAGACAAAAATAATTGCAAATGGATCTGGGATGAAGGAGAAACAACAATTACAAGATTAGGGGGTCGACCACGAACGTCTAGAGAGATAGAGTATGTAAAAGTTAAACTTTTGCAAAATATGCAGAGAACTGTTAGTAGGGGATGTGCCTAAAAAGGGGGTATCTTGGACATGTATTTCCACGACTCTAAGTCATACAAAACTCATTAGAGGCTTGAAAGTTCACATATCAACATCTTTAACCAATCAAAAGCATATACATGTCAAAAGGTGAGGTCCAATCACACAAGAGGTGACCTAAGTCTTCTCTAATCAACTTCTTTCCATTATAGACCTGATTTGATGGCTCCAACTCATGGAAATTATCCTCCTTTGATTCTGGATGATGTGGAAGCTTCAACTTGGGGCATGTTACCACACTTTTAAGCTTGAAATAAAAAACTTTTAGCACTCCCCCTCAAGCTCAAGTCTTTTTCCTTCGTTGCTCCATCCTATGTCTCTTATGTTGATTGCTTCCTTGAATCCTCCAAGATTTGTACCTTCAAGAAACTTTGTTTTCATCATGTATGCAAAGTTCACTTTAGAGTTTACATACCTTATATCTAGCTCCTTTTCCATCACCTTTTCTCTAATGAAGTGGTAATGAACCTCTATGTGCTTGCTCCTTGCATGAAACATGGGATTGTTAGCTAGGTAGATGCTTGAAAGGTTGTCTCCATAAAGAAGAAACTCCTCCACTTTCACTTCAAGGTCCTTAAGTAGCTTCTTAAGCCATACTAGCTCACATGTAGCTAATGCTAAACTCTGTACTCTCTTGAAAGAGCAACATTTTGTCGCTTCTTAGAGCTCCATGAGATCACTTGTGTGCCTAGCATGAAAACATAACCTGATGTACTCCTTTGATCATCTTTGCTACCTACCCAAGTAGCATCACTATATCCCTTGACACTTAGGTCAACATCATAAGAGTAAAATAGACTTTGGTTGATGGTGTGATTGATGTATCTAAGCACTTTTCTTGCCGCCATAAGATGATCATGAAAGGGTGCATGCAAAAATTGAGAGAGTACACCTACTACATATGCAAGATCAGGTCTAGTGAATGTAGCATATATTGATGAACCCATTATGCTTCTATATAGTGTAATATATTGTATAGCCTCTTCTTGAACTGTAACCAACTTTGTATTGGGCTCCATGGGCTATGACAGTGGCTTACAACCACTTATACCAAACCTATATCGCACATCCAATAAGTATTTTGTTTGAATCAAGAAAATGCCATTGTGTGCATAGATTACCTCTATTCCCATAGTAGATAGAACATAGCTAGTAAAGGAAAAGTTTAAGAATGTGTACTTAGGGTTCCTCCAACCAAGAACCCTCCATTGACCTTCAAACTATAGAGTGTAAGGTAGGTGCTTTCTCCAACTTTTTTTGAGGTAAGCAATAGGAGCCTTGTTCCTTGCCTGGTATAAAGTGGTGAGTGTATCCTAAGCATCCTTCGTTATTTTACAAGAGCGAATGTGAGGAATAATGGCACATTTGATCGACAAGGCTATCAATGCATGTGTTTGAGCATCTCTGCCATCCCAACAAAGTTCACAAGGCTATCAATGCATGTGTTTGAGCATCTCTGCCATCCCAACAAAGTTTCTGTACATTAGGTGTAGCAGGAACTCTAGCACGAATATGAACCTGAAGAATATCACCAGCTTGAATGCCATATACATCAGCTTCAATAACTATATTTGCAGGTGAAATAGGATGTTTTTCAGCACCCTGCATAATATTATACAATCCTTTTACAACTAATACATGATGCATCATATAATCCCATAATGGGTAATTGGTACCATCCAAATTATCCTCAATAGCCAACGTATGGAGTACATCACGACTTTCAGCCATGGCCACTCACTGAAATACCCTAATGTAGAAAAATGATTGTATCTCAAATTCTTGAATAGAACTACCCTATCAGGTTCTATTAAACATGTAGGAGGCTTCGAGACGTTGATACTGGCAAACCAAAACCTATATATATGTTTGGCACAAAAAGAAAAAATTGCCCACACATGCACTATGATAGTGCGTTCAGAGGCCGAAATGAGCTCAGATCACAATTTTGACACTACATAGTGAAGATGTTTTGAACTGCTAATCAGCCTCAATATGCTCACCAATTTTCATTGATTCTGAGACTGTGATTGAAGGGGTGTTGGTGATTCCCTAAATGAAGCAACTACCTGCTCTGATACCAATTGTTTGAGTTTGAGGTCTATGGAAGCATGCAAACAACACAAGGAAGAAGAAAAAGCTTGGTGAACAACACAAAATACTCAATGTGTTACCACGAGAATGTACAAAGATAAGTGACCCATTAAGGTTATAGGCATATATACAAGCTAGGGGAAGAAAACCACCTAAAGAGGGAAAAAGTTCCCCAGTGGTCCTAGTGTGTTCACACACATCACTACCTAAATATATCAGCACCCCTCAAGCCTCCAATTTGCTTAATCTAGAAAATTGTGGTGATCTTGAAAACTAGCTTTTGTGCTCTTTGACCCTCCAAATATGTTTTGATGAAGATGAAACTTTGTAGGGCTATTTTTTTCAAAACTCTCCTTCAAGAATATGCAGTGTATCGAAAGCTCTGATACCTTGTAACTTTGTACAAATGTTTATGCACGCTTATTGGATTAATTTTTGGCAATGTTTGGTGTTTCTAAATTGTGCATGGCAAAAGATATCAGTGGTTTAGAATACCAAGTGGATTAATTTATTTTGCTCTATCATCCAAATTTCCAAAAGCATCAAAAAAGAAAATTATAGGTTCTATCTCATACCGGTGTCTAGTAACTACTAGCCATAATTTTTGGTAGTTTTTGGTTGATCAACTTCTATCATAATTTGTTATGGTGGAGGTGTTGATGAAGAGGTAATTTCATCAAACAACACTGGAGGGACTTCCAATGTCATTACGAGATGATGTTTGGCTTCAGAGATAGGAATATGAGATGCCTCGAGGTGTCTGTTTCTTTGTTTACACACATTTTGGGGCTCCCAACTAGTTTTTTATGGTATGATGTTGTGTATTAGAATTTTATCTAGGGTAATTTTCCCTCAAATTCCACATTTGCATGTGTCTCTGGCCAATGTCTTACCTAATTTCTTCACTAGTGTCAATACTAGTGCAAAATCTTTGGTTTTGTAGTGCCAATCATCATCAAGATGGTCAATCTTAACCTCTCATCTAGTTACTGCACCTTGAAGTGAAATTCCTTGAATGAAGGAGATTCCATGAACAATTTTTTTGATAAAGATCAAAGATTTGAAGGAGCATTTGATTTCTGCGGATGAAGTCTTTCCTAACAATTCACTTGTGCAGACTGTTCGAAATGGTCTTCCAGATTCATATCAGAGTTTTTCTCCTACTTTTTTATTATTGATGAAAGACAATCCAAATACCTTGAAATTTGAGGAGCTAGTCTCTCTTTTGTTGCATGAAGTTCAGTCTAGGCAAAGCATGCCCATTATGCATGTTGCAGATCAAGCTTTCTTAGCTAGTCAAAAGGACAAATGTAAATGGAGCTCGTCTACTAGTAAGCAAAAATTTGCTAATTCTACACAATCAAAGAACGATGATTGAGATGAGACAAAAACAAAAAATTAGAAAGTCTTCTGCAAATACTGTAAATGAAATGATCATGTCATAAAGAGTTGTCCAAAATTGGTTGTAGAAGAGACAAAGAAAAAAGAGGTTGGAACCAGGTTTGTGAGGCACCTAGTAAACATGTTTGTGAAGGCTATATTTTGTGCAAAATGCAGCATTCGTCATTCCCAAAAGATGGTTTAGTTTGAGCTAATCAGAAATTGAACCTTGTTAACAATGATGTCTATGGTCCTATGCAGACACCCGTCTTTGGGAACTACCTTCACTTCGTGACTTTTATTGATGATTTTTCCAAGCATGCATGGGTATATCCACTAAAATCAAAGTCCAAAGTCTTTATGTGCTTCAAACAATTTTTGGTTTGGCTAAAAATGTGTGAGCGTGTAAAGTGGGCACCCTCCATTATGTTCGAGGTGGGGAATATATGTCTTCTAATTTTAATGCATTTTTGGCTGAACATGGGATAAAGCATCAGTGTACAGTGCCATATTCACCTCAACAAAATGGAGTTGTTGAAAGGAAGAACATGTCACTCATGGAGATGGCAAGGTGTATGATCAAGAGTCAAGCTTTACCACATAATTTCTAGCTTGAGGCTGCTATGTGTGCATCATATGTATTTAACAATTATACGACTAAAGCATTGGAGTCTATCAATCCATATGAGGTTTTGCATGGTCGCAAGACATCTGTTGCTCAATTGCGTGTCTTTGGTTGTCTAGTATATGTATTAGTGCTTGAACAACAACACATGAAATTGGATGATAAAGTAGTGAAATGTATTTTCTGGGTACGATTCTAAAAGCAAAGGCTATCATCTATATCACCCACAAAATAAATCAATTTTGGTTAGTGATGATGTTTTTTTGGAGATGCAATTCAGCCATTACCTTCATGTACTAAGGAGACATCAGTTAGCTCCAAAGATGTGTATGACACCTTGTTGGCTCTTTTCACAGGTGGAGTGTCTAGTGTTAGTCCAAATGAGGTAATTTCTTAGCCTTTTCAAGTTTCACATGATGATGTAAATCGTTCCATTTCTGATGCAAATTTGCATGATGCACTTGTTGATGATAGAACTTATATAGAGGAGGCAAAGACTATGCCAAAATGGCCGGTGTAGACTTTGCGAGATAGCAAATTAGATGCATCTCTATCATATCGTACTAGTTCAGGCTCTCATAGTGCTTCTTTTGCATCAGATTGCTATGCTATAATTGTGCCTAGTCTTTGTGATGAGAATGAGCCTGTTTTGTTTGATGAAGCACAAAATTGAAATTGAATGGCTGTTATGCAATCAAAATATGATGCAATTATGAAAAATGGCACTTGGTCTTTATGTGACTTGCCTCCTGGCAAGAAGGCCATTGGCACTAAGTGGGTATACAAACTGAAGTGTACGCCTAATGGAGTAGTTGATAGGTATAAGGCTAGGCTTACTGCAAAAGGTTATGCTCAAGAAAGACATTGATTTTGATGAGACCTTTGCTCCTACATGCTGAATGACTACTGTTCGTAGCATTTGTGCACTTGCAGCTCATCATGGTTGGAATGTACATTAGTTGGACATTAAATTTGCATTTCTAAATGGTGACTTGCATGAAGAAGTGTATGTTTTTCAGCCCTATGGTTTTGTGCAGAAAGGGCATGAAAACAAAGTGTGCAGGTTGAAAAAGGAATTATATGGTTTGAAGCAAGCACCAAGTGCTTGGTATGAAAAAATACGTGTCTACTTTATTGCACATGGTTTTCAGAATAGTCCAACTCAGAGCACCTTTTATGTTAAGCGTGCAAATGGTGTGCTTTTGATCTTGTTGTCTATGTTGATGACATGCTCCTCACTAGACCTAACGAGAAGCATATTGCTGATTTGCATGCCTCATTTGAGATGTCAGGTTTAGGGCGATCATCAAGAGATGAATCCAATTGCATGGCAGCATAACTTCTTTTTGTTGGAGATTCCATAGCTAGCTCTAAATTATCCTCCAATTCAATTTACACTCTTTGACACACTTATCCACAATAGAGCATCTTTTGATAAACACTAACTTTAACATCTCATGATGAGTTGGTCCATCTATAATTAAAGAAACCATCTTTTCTATTGAGGGTCATTCTCTACTTGCGCATCTTGAGATGTATTGTTTGAACCGTCTCGTGGTTAATCTCACACAATCCAAACTTGATTGTTTGAAACAATGGATTAGTGAAGAGGTGTCATGTCTAACTCCTTGTTTAGAAAATTCTCCAATAAATTTATCAAACAATTGATCCCAATTTGCGAATTTCTCAAACCGTAAGGATTGTAGCCAAGTCAGATTTGATCCTTTGAATGTAAGCCCAACGGATCCACAAAAATGGTCAACTATCTCTAAATGGAGAATTTATTTAGTTTACATGATGTGTTCGTGAGCATCTCGATGCCCATCGTATAGATATCTTGTGTAGTTGGATACATACATAGGCCATAACCTCTTGCCCAAATCAAATCTTCTTATTAGTATTTAATTTCCTAAAGGGCCTTGCCTATGCATCTTAGGTCTTCTTGCTCCTTGAATGAATGGATGAGGAGCATTCTTCCTATTTTTATTGAATCTTGGATCCTCGTTATCTTGAGAAGGTCTTGCTTGGTGACTAGAGAACCTAGGAGTGATATTCTCTACTCTACGCACAACATCCACAAAAATAGGCTAGCCTTGGTATAAATACTTGTCCATAAGGTCTTGGAATAGGACCCAAAACTCTCGTTTCATTGGATCCTCGTATACTACCATGGTTGGAACTTTAGATGACCTACCTTCTTGAACCTTTAGGAAGGACGTGTTGACGACATGATTTCTCCTACCTCATTTCCATTTGTATCCGCATGAGTGCATCTCTATTTTGTATCTATGAGACACTCCATTTTAGTTTTCATTTACTTTTTATATTGTATCTCATTGTATTTGGGAACCTTTCCATTTGTTTCTATATTGCATTCACTCTCCTTCAAGGGGAATTATCGCACATATGTTGTATTTTGGAAAGCCCCCTCCAACTCTATATAAGGAGGGTCTCTCCCCTAATTTGTATTTTCTTAGAAGCTTGAGGAGCCTACTCCATGCTCTTGGAAAGCTCATTTCTAATCCACATGAGTTTACCCATTTATTGGTCTACTCACTTTGAGTCTCACTCTTTCATTTTGTAAGTACACTCTTCTTTCAATTTTGTGTCCATGCATGTACTCTCTACATGGTAATGGAGCATTAGGTGGAGGTCTTGGTGATTATTTAAGTGGTGATTTTGGAGATTTTGGTGGTGGTAGTGTTTGAGTGTTGGTGATTTTGCCTTCTCATCATTGAGAGAAGCTTTTGCCATCATTCACACTGTTTTGGGACTCATTTTGCCCATTTGATCATCCTGACACCCTTGCTTTCATCCATTATCTCACACTCTTTCCCCATTTTCCCCTTCCACCCACCCTCTTTTGTGGTAACCTTTGATGGTTTCTTCCATTGTCGTAGTCATTTTGAGGATTTGGTCATGCAATTCCAATATTTGAAATAGTTATACACACATTTTACTTCCATTTTAATAGCATGTGATGCATCTCCAGTTTTTGGAGTGTTCGTAAACACTTTTGTAGACTCTATTAAAGGTTCCTCCTCCATTTTGATGGGCTCCTGCATTTTTGGTGATATCTTTATAGTCCCTTGCATTTTTGTAGTCTCTTAGTGGTATATCATGATTTACTTTGGGCGTTGCATATGTATTGCTTCCCTCTATTTTGAAGCTCCAGCTCCTCCACACGAGAGGATTTGCGCCATGACTGAGTAGAAAGTTGAGAAAGCCATGCCAAGGACCTGAGCAAGCGGCTGCTATTACTCTCAAGCTGTGTATTCATCTCCAGAGTGCAAGAACAATATAGTGCTCCGTATCGACAGCTAAAAAAGCTTTATTCGATTTATACAGCTCTTTTGTACACTTGCAGCAGTCCATGCGCATGCAGCAATACCTAAGCAGAAGTGCAACAGCAGACCAAGTCATCCTTTGCAACAGAAAAGGAGCACGTGGTTAGAGAGATTGAGCATGTCTGCTTGGCCTCATACATGATGAGAGCAGCAGCTTCCCTTGCTTTGGGGGCATCGTGACGAGCTCATCGTATATGGTCTGATCATACAGAGAGAGGAGAGCCGTAGTGTGCCACACAGAGCCAACTCTGAGCTCGTATATGGTCTGATCATACAGAAAGGAGAGCCGTAGTGTGCCACACAGAGCTAACTCTCTTCGGATTTCTAGCTCCCTTGTTTCACATCATCCCTCCCTTGTCTTACAGCATACCTCACGTTGTGCATTCATCTGGCTAACAAATAGGAGGACATCACGAGAGCTCATAAGACTGAGGTTGTCGGCAACGAGCGAATCCAGCTACGCAATTGATATGTTGTGGCGCTGTTGAGCTCATCGGCACTAGGCTGTCCTTCTTTATTAGTGACAGAAACAAAGAATACAGCCATGTGCCATCTCAGGAAGAGAGAGAGAGAGAGAGAAAAGAAAGGGTGATTCTCATCGGCTTTTCTACAGAGAACAAGACGTAGAGAACTGCTACTTCCATCATCTACAGAGAAGAGCTTCGTGCCATTCCTCTTGCGCACAGGGAATAGACAACTCGTCGAAGAAGAATACTCAACGTAGACTACACTGATCTCGAGCATGTATCTTTGGCGCGTAGGCATAACCGACCACCACGTGTCTTTCCCACGTACCCATAACGGACCGCCACAATTATGAGGCTTTCATTGAGGCTTAGGGATGGGGGACCACGACTTGGAATGACATCACATACGATGTCAACTCACTTGGTCTTGGAATGACATCACATACGATGTCAACTCACTTGGTCACCATCTTCCCACATATCGTTTCTCATGTCTTCAAAGAACATTTTTTTTTTTTAATGGAGGTTCAGCCCATACCTACTCCTCCAGGCTTTACCTTTGAAATCGCAATTGAACAAGGAAGGGCATAGTACCCATGGGACCCCCTTATCCCACAAGAACAGGGGTTTACATAGCTAGGTTAAACAACGGTCACAACTACCGTGAAGCAGGACAAACGGTGGCACATCAGCCACAAGATACAAGTTTCCATGATAACATGTCCCTTACATGTTGCTGGTGGTGGTTGAACGTTCGCCCCTGCCTCAAGAGATGAAAAGCCCAACCACTCAACCGAATTATACATCCTATAAGGCACTTTTTTTTACTAAGTCCCTTGAAAAATAGGGGACTATCTCTTGAATCTGTAGTAATAACTTTGTATTTTCCAAAGTTATTTTGATCCTTATTTGGACTCCCTTGGCGACCGAATTATTGACACTCTTTGACCGTTACTATATTCCAATAATAAGAATTTTCTCTCAAGAGCATTGACCCTTAATTTACCAACCCTCACTAGCATTATCTCTTGTGTCCAAGGTATTACTTATTTTTGTATATTTCCAAGAGTATCTTTGACTTTCAACTTGAGCACACCTATTGGCCCCAAGAATTCAATTATTTTGTAAGACTCAAGGGACATTTACCCTCATTGTGGAAACATTCTTGACACCCATTGTGGCACTCAATTTGGCGCTCTTCAAAAGAGTTATATCGTGTTTTTCAAGGGCCCAACCCTCTTTTTAGGCATCTCATTTGGCACTCCAAGTACTCAAGTACCCACTTTGTAACAAAACTTTGTATTCTCCAAGGGGATTATTTCTTAAGGTACCACATCCGCACTTTGACTCACCATTTGGCACAAAATACCCATATTTTGTAACTCAAATAATAAAATAAGAACTTTATGTGTGTGCTCTGGGAGGCTATTCTAAGCCCCCAAAGTGTGTCTATCTCATTATAATTTTGGGCTATGCTAAGCCCCCCCTCCAATGTGTCAACAAATTTGGGGCTAGTCTAAGCCCTCCCTCCAAGCTTTCAATAAGTGCAGGGCTGCTTTAAGACCCCAAGGGTTCT
Organism: Ceratopteris richardii; assembly: GCA_020310875.1. NCBI lineage: Eukaryota > Viridiplantae > Streptophyta > Polypodiopsida > Polypodiales > Pteridaceae > Ceratopteris > Ceratopteris richardii. The sequence continues at coordinate 133,459,002 of CM035433.1, forward strand.
AATTTTTCACAACAACTACTCTACCCCCTCCCCACCCCATTTCAAATTTCACTGCCAATTTCAACTCCATTTTGCAAGTTTCATTTGTGAAGTTCTCTTTTCAATGACAACCATGTCTACAATCTCGAATGTAACTTCTTCAAGTGAGTTGTACTTTCGTTCATTTACGATGATTTTCATGCCAACTGATGAGAGATTAAATGACACCAACTATAATCTATGGAAGGATACAATTAGGGTAGTCCACGTCCCGTAGGACAGTTGGTTGAGCTTTGGCCTCTTGAGGCGGAGGTCTAGGGTTCAAGTCCCGAGCTGGACATGTTATGGCTTAGGCCAATTAAACCCAGTTGTAACCATGTCTCTTTGAGTTGTAACCTTGTATAACCCCTACTTTGTGGGATACGGGGGGTCCCGCGGGTGCTATGCCCATTCACTTGTACAATTGCAATTTCAAAGTTAAAGTCCGGGGGAGTAGGCTTCAGCTGAACCTCCATTAAAAAAAAAAGGATACAATTAGGGTGTATCTATATACCAACTTCTGTAGGTAGTTGATGCTATGGAACTTGAGCCAGACAAGGATAGTGGCTTAGTAGCCTAGAACATTTGGAATGTCAAAGACAAGAGAGCTTTAGGACAGTTACTTCCAGTCTGTGATGAGTTCACCAAAGGTCACACTACCTTTTGCAAAATGTCCCACAAGGCTTGCAAAATCCTGCAAGGTCTTTATGAGGATAAATAAAACTCATTCCAATAGAACCCAATTTACACAGCCTCTCCATCAGGCCCCACGATCCCATTACCAAAGTCATCGCCACCTTTGAAGATTACCAACGCAAGCTTTTGTTGTGTGGGTGAAAAGTTTCTAGGGAGGACATGGCCATAAGATGTCTTAATAAGCTTCCTAGGTCTTATGAAACCTTTGTCACAACCCTTTACAACTTCGGCCAAGTGTTGACCTGGGAGGAATTATGATAACTTTTGATCCTCCATGACTCTCGAGCTAAGTCATCATCCTTGCATGAAACTATGATGCTACAACTATTATGGTAAAATAGGACATCTCAAAAAGAAAATTTATAAAAAGAAGAAAAATTATGAAGTCTCTACCCCCACACACCAACCTAAGTCCTCTCTGCATAAGTCCCACTATTCCAATGAAGATCGATTTATCTCAATAGAGGCCTATGCCCTAATTATTTTTAGCTCCTCACAAGAGTGACTCCTTCATAGTGGATCCACATCTCATATGCGTAAAGATCACAAACCATTCAAAGATTTAGAATATCATACCAATGAAGCCTATTTAGGTAACAACAAAATTCTTCCAATAGAAGGTAAGGCAAAGTTCAAATTACGAATCACCAAGGGGAATGTAAACCTCCTCTTTGTGCATGAACCTCCTCTTTGTTAAGGCAATCAAACTTGTGCATGAAACTTGTGCATGAACCTCCTCTTTGTTAAGGCAATCACTCACCACCACAAACAAATGTTATTTGGCAACATAGCTTTGTTGATATATTTAGGTAATGATGTGTGTGAACACACTAGAATTGTCGGGGCACTTTTTTCCCTCATTAGGAGGTTTTTTTTCCCTCGGCTTGTATATATGCCTATTGCCCTAATGGGTAATAACTTATCTTTGTACATTCTAGTGGTAATACATTTAGTATTGTGTGTTGTGCTCCAAGCTTCTTCTTCTTCCTTGTGTTGTTCACGTGCTTCCATAGACCTCAAACTCCAACAATTGGTATCAAAATAGGTCGCTGCTCTATCTAGGGCATTATCAACACCCCTCCGATCATAGTCTCAGAATCGCACAAAATTTGGTGTGGAGGCCATTTCATCTTTTTGTGCCAAAGATATATATAGGTTTTGGTTCCCCAGTATAAGCCTCTCAAAGTCTACTACAGGTTTAGCAGAACTTGTCACGGTAGTTCTGTTCAACTTTTTTAGATACAATCATCTTTTCTGCATCAGGGTATTTTAGTTAGTGGCCATGCTTGAAAGCAGTGATGTATTTCATATGTTGGCTATTGAGGATAAGTTGGATGGTACGAATTATGGGATTATATGATGCATCATGTATTGGTCACAAAAGGATTGTGGCATATTGTGCAGGGTGTTGAAAAACATCCTATTACACCTACAAATATAGGCACTGAAGCTGATGCAGTCGGCATATGTTGGGAATCGAACTCACAACCTCTCGGTTAGGAGTGCGATGGGCTAACATTCCTTTCCCCTTAGACTGAGCATTGTCCTCAATGCTCACTTGTGGACCCTCTAACTCTTGGACCCACTTTCCATGCATGAGCGCTTCCACCAACCTCAAACTCCAACACATGGATCAGATTTGGACCTATCCCACCCTCTGTGGGTGCCCAAATGCCCATGCGCCTTCATCCAAGGCCAATTTCACACTCACCACGGATAAGCGCTTTTTCCAAGTGCCCACGAATGAGGCGCGAACCTCCGTCTCGCCCAATTTCTCAACTAAGCTCTGATACCAATGTTGGGAATTGAACTCACGACCTCCCGGTTAGGAGTGCGATGGGCTAACCACTTGCCCCAAAAGCCATGGTTGAGGATTACTTCCTAATACTCTCTCTTAAGGCGTGGTTCAACCATCTCCTACTAGGATTATTGACAGCATTGAAGATGATGATATTCTTCATGTTCATGTTCATGCTGTAGTTTTTGTTGCACCTATTGTAGAGAAAATTTTTTGGGATGGCAGAGATGCTCAGACACATGGATTGATAGCCTCGTCTCTCAAAAGGGCCATTATTCCTCACATTTGCTCTTGCAGAATAGCCAAGGATGCTTGGGATACACTTACCACATTGTATCAGGCTAGGAATGCGGCTTGTGTTGCCTACCTCTGAAAAAAGTTGCAGAGTGAGCATATGAATGAAGGTGATTCTATGGACAGTTTTCTAACAAAGATCAAAGATTTGAAGGAACAATTAATTTTTCGTGATGAAGTCTTGCCTGGCAGTTCACTTGTGCAGACTGTTCTGAATGGTCTTCTTGATTCATGCAAGAGTTTTGCTTCTACTCTTTGTTTGATGATGAAAGGCAATCCAAATGCCTTAACATTTGAGGATTTAATCTTTGTTTTGTTGTAAGAAGATCAGTCTAGGGAGAATAGGTCCATTATGTGTATTGCAGATCAAGCTTTCCTGACTAGTCAAAAGGGCAAAGGTAAATGGAGCTCTTCTATTAGTAAGAAAAACTCTGTTAATTCTACACAATCAAAGAAGGAAGAAAAAGAAGAGAATAAAACAGAAAAGAAAATATTATTTTTCAAGTACTATAAAGCAAATGATCATGTCATAAAGAACTATCCAAAACTGGTTACAAAAGAGGCAAAGAAAAAGGAGGATGGAATGATTGTTGCAGAGGCCTCTACACCGAAAATAGAGTCTACTAATCTAGTGTAGAATGAAGAATGGGTGTTTACTACTGTTTGCAGTTTTGACCCATCCTCTCTTGAACAATGTATGTGTGCAGTAGATTTAGATGTTTGGTACTTTGATAGTGCGGCAACCAAACATATTACCTCGCAGCACAATTTCTTCACTTCACTCGAGCCTGCCCCTACATGGAATACTGTCAGATGCGGCAACAACTCCTCTTATCCTATCGTGGGAGTTGGAAAGATCATTTTGACTACAGCTAATGACAGTTCTTTCACATTGTCGAATGCTCTATTTGTGTCAGGGATCAAGAAGAATTTGTTATCAGTTTCAACTTTACCCAAGATTGGCTTTGTTGTGAAATTTGTTGATGATAGATGTACAATTCATGATCTGTCAAATGGCGACATGATTATTGCTTCTGGCATTTTATGTCATGGGCTATATAAGGTCATAGACTATGAAAATCTATGAATGATTCAGCATGTGTAATACATGATCCTTAGGCTATGTCAGATGCAAAGCTTTGGCATGCATGCTTTGGTCATCTAAATTTTGCTAGTTTGCTATGCCTGTAGAAATTTGAAATGGTGTCCTCTTTGCTAAAAATTGAGGCACCCAATAAACATTTTTGCAAAGGCTATATTTTGGGCAATGTAGCGTTCATCCTTCCCAAAAGATGGTTCAGTTCGAGCTACTTAAAAATTGCAGCTTGTACATAGTGATGTATGTGGTCCCATGCAAACACCTTCTTTTGGAAACTATCTTTTCTTCATGAATTTCATTGATGATTTATCTAGGCATGCATGGGTATATCCATTGCAAGAAAAGTATATGAAGTGTTTATGTGCTTCAAATAGTTTCTGGTTTTGGTTCAAAATCTATCAACATGTAAAATGGGTACCCTCCATTCTGATCGAGGGGTGCAATAAATGTCTTCTGACTTTACTGCATTTCTTGTTGAACATGGGATAAAACATCAATGTACAGTGCCATATATGTTGGAACATCAAGCTTACACTATGCTTGAGGTGGATTTGATCTACATCAAAGGCCATCACGTCGAAAAAATATCCATTGGAGAGTTCCTTTTCTTATGCTCACTTATTGTATTTTTAAAAGGATTTTTTACGGACCTTTTACCATTGTAAAGCCTTGAGCTTTACACATGTAAAAATATAAAGATAGAGATCAAATCCCATGAATTTGTGGTGGTTGAGTTGCATTCAATCAACCAATCAATCACCTAAAAGTAGATCAATCTAGATCTTCACTTTTCCTAGATTGTAGGAAAGTGAATTGATTCCCTCCAACAACCATTCCCACCTTCATTTGAATTCAAAATTCACTTGTAAAAGTCTTGGAACACTTCTAGACTCTATATAAAGACTTGAAATCACTTGTACAATACATGGGAGCAATATGCATACATTTGTCACCATCATTGTCTTGCCCCTTCAATTTTTTGCATCATCTTCTTCGCCAACAATAATCTTGCAGAGGTTGTTTCTCTCTCTCCAGAGGTCAAAATTGAGTTTAAGATGGCTCATTGGAAAGGTATTAGTTTTTAGTTTATGCATACAAATTGTCATAGCATTTGGTCTAGTAGACTGGGAGAAAGCTTAGTTTTTCAGTCTCAGGGTCCATCTCTACATATTCCTGAAAAATAGGAAGTACCACTGGTTAATATTTGATTCATTCCTATAGCATGTTTTGCCTATTCCTTATACTTTTGTGCATTCTATACACTCAACCCTATGTGTATCACTCCCATAAAAGGATTTCTTCTAATTGTAATCACGCTGGTCTCTATGGGCATTTGAAGTTCATTACCTCTTCCATATATAGTAAGTTTTTTGAGCTACTCACTGCAGGAACCTACCTATTTTGTATCGGCTCTTTCTCCTTGATGATCCAAAGTACATAGTGCATTTCTTTGCACTTATCGCATGCCTATAAGGTCCATTTGAGTGTCCATAATCTCAAGGGCTGGTCTTATGGGCATTTGAAGTTCATTGTCTCTTCCTTTGATAGTAAGTTTTTTGAGCTAATCGACGCGCGAACCTATCATATTTGTATTTACTTTTGCTCCTTGATGCTCCAAAGTACATAGTGCATTTCTTTGCACTTATCGCATGCCCATAAGCTCAAGGGCTAGTCTTGTGCCGGTTGGCTGGACCAAACTTCATCGCTTCGAAATGCACTTTTCTGCCTCCTACAAGATTCTCCAAGTTTCTTTCAATATACACCTCAATAGAATGGAGCTGCTGATTAGAAGAACAAGTCACTCATGGAGATGGCAAGGTGTATGGTCAAGAGTCAGGCTTTACCACATAGTTTCTGGCTTGAGGCCGTTATGTGTGCAACATATGTACTTAACAGATGTCCCACTAAAGCGCTCCAGTTTATCACTCCATATGAGGCTTGGCATTGTCGTAAGCCATCTGTTTCTCACCTTTTTGGTTGTCTAGCATATGCATTAGTGCCTGAACAACATCATAGGAAATTGGATGATAAATTAGTAAAATGTATTTTTGTTGGGTACAGTTCTGAAAGCAAAGGCTATCATATGTATCATCCACAGACTCAACACATTTTGGTTAGCTGTGATGTTGTTTTTGTGGAAGATGCTATTCAGCCTTTACTTTCATGTACAAAGGAGACATCTGTTAGCTCCAAAGACACGTATGATACTTTGTTGCTTGTTTTTACAGGTGTTCAGTCTAGTGCTTGTCCTAATGAGGCAACTTCTCAACCTTTGCAGGCTTCATGTGATGATGCAGATCATTCCATTTCTAATGCAGATTTACATGATGCACTTGTTGATGAGACAATTGATATTGAGAAGGCAAAAATTATGCCAAAATGGTTGGTGTAGACTTTGCATGACAACAAATTAGATGCACCTCTGTCATACCATACTCGTTCAGGCTCTCATAGTGCCTCTTTTGCATAAGATTTATATGCTATGGTTGTCACTGCCTCTAGTCTCTGTGATGAGAATGAGCCTGTTTTGTTTGATGAAGCACAAAATTCTCAAAATTGGATGGCTCTTATGCAATCAGAATATGATGTTATCATGAAAAATGGTACCTGGTCTTTATGTGACTTGCCTCTTGGCAAGAAGGCCATTGGCACTAATTGGGTATACAAGCTGAAGTGTAAGCCTAATGGAACAGTTGACAGGTATAAGGTTAGGCTTGTTGCAAAGGGTTATGCACAAGAAAGAGGCATTTGTTTTGATGAAACCTTTGCTCCTACATGCTGAATGACTACTATTCATAGCATCTCTGCACTTGCAGCTCATCATGGTTGGAACGTACATTAGTTGGACATTAAAATTGCATCTCTGAATGATGACTTGCATGAATAAGTGTATGTTTTTCAGCCCCATGGCTTTGTGCGAAAAGGGAATGAAAACAAAGTGTGCAGGTTGAAGAACGCATTATATGGTTCAAAGCAAGCAGCACGTGCTTGATATGAAAAGATACATGCCTATCTAATTGCACATGGTGAGAACAGTCCAACTCAAAGCCCCTTATATGTTAAGCGTGCTAATGATGTGCTTCTTATCATTTTTGTGTATGTTGATGACATGCTGCACACTGGTTCTCATGACAAGCATATTGCTGATTTTAAGGTTGATTTGCATGCCTCATTTGAGATGTCTAATTTGGGGCATTTGCATCATTATTAGGGCATTCACTTTATGCAAGTTGATGGTGGCATGGCTTTGTGTCAAACAGAATATATTGACACCTTATTATATTGTTTTGGCCTTGAAGATTGTAAACCTATTGCCATGCCTATGGAGATAGGTTTGCGATTCAGTCTTCATGATGCGAGAGATGCATTTGATGTTGTTCTCTATTAGCAAGATGTTGGATGATTGATTTACTTATGCATTACTCGGCATGGTATTCATTTTTCTATCTCATGAATGAGCAGGTTTATGCATTGCCTAGGTGTCAAGCATTGGTAGGTATTTAAGCACATCTTTTGCTACTTGAGTGGTACCCGGCTACTTGAATTGTTTTATCCCAAGGGGGGGAATCACTACCACGAGATTTACATGCTTTTTTTGACTATGACTAGGCTAGTTGTTATGACACTCGTGTGTCCACTAGTGGCGTTTCCTTCATGCTTGGTAGTTCATGTATATCTTGGTTGAGCAAGAAGCAGACTACTATGACCACTTCCAGTTTTGAGGTTGAGTATAGGAGAGTTGTCATAGCGATTGTTGAGTGTGTGTGGCTCAGATGCCTTATGGTTGATTTGGGTGTTGGTCAATCCTCTGCCACCACCATCTTTACTGACAGTCAGAGTGCATTAGCAGTTGCGAGGAACCCTGTGTTCCATGCTAGCACTAAGCACATTGAGGTGCATTATCATTATGTCAAGGAGAGGTTCTCTACTGGAGAGATCAGCTTGGCATATGTTCCCACGCAAGAGAACATTGGAGACCTTTTCACGAAGGCTCTGCCAAGGGAGAAGTTTGAAGCTTTTTGCAAAGCTTTGGGCTTACTTCCTTTTGTGGATTGATTCCACATAGCTTGGCACTTCCTTATACATGAGTGATAGCTCCTTGTTCACCGCATCACTCCTAGGGGGAATTTGTTGATATATTTAGGTAGTGATGTGTGTGAACACACTAGGACTGTTGGGCCACTTTTTTCCCTCTTTAGGAGGTTTTTTCCCTCCGTCTTGTATATACACCTATTGCCCTAATGTGCAACTTATTTTTGTACATTCTAGTGGTAATACATTCAATATTGTGTGTTTTGCTCCAAGCTTCTTCTTCTTCCTTGTGTTGTTCATGTGCTTCCATAGACCTCGAACTCCAAGAAACTATAAAGGTGATTGATCCTACAAATAAACATATCATAGCACAAGGAATTTAAGACAAAGGCCTTTACATGCTTTAATGCTTTGTGTCTAAGGAGTCCCTTTCTAGCCTTTTGCACCAAAGATACGGGCACATCTCATACTTAACCAAAATTTTAGCATCACAAATGGTTAAGGTCTTGCCCAAGATTGAGAAAGTACATGATATGTGCCAATATTGCACTCAACAAAAGCAACACAGGGCTCAAGATCCCAAAGAGGCTTCCACCCATGCCAAGAACCCTCTAGCCCTAGTCCACATGGATCTCTATGGACCATGAATACCCCTTCACTAAGTGGATCAATCTACATCTTTCTCCTAGTAGATGATCACTCATGATATATTTGGGTATACTTTTTGAAATCCAAGGCAAATACCTTGTTTAAGTTTTGAGAATGGATTTATCAGGTTGAGAATGAAGCATCAAGTTCAATCAAGACTACTAGATCAGATGGAGGTGGTGAATTCATCAATCACAACTTTAATAATTTCTTAAAGCAAAAGGGAATCAAGAGGCAAATCACTCAACCTCATACTCCATCCGAGAATGGAGTAGCTAAAAGAAAGATATGAAGATTCATGGAAATGGCACGCACTATGCTTCACAACATCAATCAAGGCTTCACAAGTGCATTACATATCAAAAATCCCTTTGAATCCTACTATGGACGCAAGTCCAATGTCACCTACCTTAGAGTTCTTGGATGTGGAGCATTTGTACATGTGCCCAAGGAATATCATCATAAGTTACAATCTAATTCCGAGAAACATCCTTTCATTGGCTATAATGAATAGTCTAAGGCTGATAGATCGTATGATCTTGAGAACCACTCCATCACCATCTCAAAGAATGTCATATTTGATGAACCTTCAAAGTACTCAACCAAATATCCAAGTCCAATTTTGAGCCCACCCATCTACACTTCAGAGGGGGGACACAATTATCTCTAAGAAAAACTCGAAAGCAAGTACTTCTCACCAACCAAGGAGGTATCAAAGAATCATCGAGAAGAAACAACATGAACAAAGTCACAATGTGAACTATGCACTTATGCATCAGATTCAGCAAATCCTAGAGGCCTCCAATTTTAAAGAATCTCAAGGTCAACTTGAATGGGAACAAGCTATGCAAAAAGAGATGGATGTAATTGAAAAGAACAAAACTTGGACACGTTCCAAAGCCTTCAAATCATCAAGCTATTGGAGTTAAGTGTTTGTAGAAAGTCAAGTAAAAATCAGATGGTACATTGGACAGCTATAAAACAACACTTGTAGCTAAGGGTTATAAACAAAAGCATGAGATTGATTATGAAGAAACATTTTCCCCCACTACAAGGTTTACAACTATAAGAGTCATTCTTGCACTAAGTGCATAGTTCAAATGGTGCATCCACCCAATCAATGTCAAAAGTGTTTTCCTTCATGGTGATCGTCAAGAATAGTTCTATGTATAACAAACTAAAGGTATCATGATCAAAGGCAAGGAAGATCAAGTATGCAAGCTTCAGAAAGCACTTTGTAGACTTAAGCAATCTCATAGGTCTTGCTATGAAACGATCCACAAGTTCTTCAAAGCAAAAGGATTTCAAAGGAGCAGTGTCGATGCTAACTTATATATCAGAAAGATTTTGTAGTTGCAATTGTTGAATTGATATTGATAGGTTAAGATGAGGAACACATCCAATTCATCATCACACATTTTCACTTTGAGCACTCCATGACATATCTTGGTGTACTTCACTACTTCTTAGGCATGGAAGTGTGGAAATCAAAAGAAGGTATATTCCTATCACATAAGAAGTACTCATTTGATCTTCTTTCTAGATATAACATGGAACAGTGTTGCTAAATATGTACACCTCTTGATCCAAACATCAAACTCACATTGGAGGACTCCTATTCACGTGTGGATGTGCATACTTATCAACATCTTGTTGGATCTTTACTTTATCTAGCCAACACGAGACCTGATATTGCATTGCAGTTGGTATACTCAATAAGTTTGCACATTAGCCTTATCAAACACATCAGGATGCTGGTCAGAGATTACTTCGATATCTTAACCTCACCCAACATCATAGTCTTTGGTATAGAGGGGGCATCAAACTTTCCAGATATTCAAGTTTAGATCGAGCTAGTGATCTTGATTCTCGATGGTGTACTTCTAGATATAAATTCTTGCTTTGATCAAGACACATCTCTTGTGAGGTCATCTAGCTTAACTGATTATTAGCTGACATTGGTGTTTTGCAAGCTACTTTGACATGAATCCGTATTGATAGCAAGTCATCCTTGGCCATCACCAAGGGTTGGAACCAAGTTAGAGCCAATCCATTGAGTGTAAGCCCAAAGGATTCATATTGAATAACAAAATGGTCAACTGGCTCTTAACGGATAATTTGTTTAAATTCCCTGATGTTTTCATGAGCATCTCCATGTCCATCATATAGATATCCCATGTAGTTGGATACCTACATAGGCCTTAACCTCTTGCCCAAATTAGGTCTTCTTATTGGTATTTGATACCCTAAAGGGTCTTTCCTATGCCTGTTAGGTCTTCTTGCACCTTGAATGAATGGATGAGGAATGTTCTTCCTATTTTTATTAGATCTTGGATCCTCCTTATCTTAAGGAAGTCATGCTTGGTGACTTGAGAACCTAGGAGTGATATTCTCTGTTCTAGCCATACCATCCACAAAACTAGGTTGGCCTTGGTATGAATAATTGAGATGATTTCTCCTACCTCGTTTCCATTTGTATCCACATGAGTGCATCTCCATTTTGTATCCAAGAGGCACTTCATTTAATTTCATTTCCTTTTCATATTGTATCTCATTGTATTTGGGTACTTTGCCATTTGCTTCTATCAGTGTATTCATTCTCCTTCAAGGGGAATTATCCTACATATGATGTACTTTGAAGAGCCCCCTCAAACTCTATATAAGGAGGGCTTCTCCACCACTTTGTACTTGGTTAGAATCTTGAGGAGCCTACTCCATGCTCTTGGCAAACACATTTCTAAACCATGTGAGTTTACCCATTTCTTGGTCTACTCACTTTGAGTCTCACACACTCTTTCATTTTTTGAGTACAGTCTTCTTTTCATTTTGCTTCCACACATGTACTCTCTATAGGATGCACCCGAGTCAGCTATGAGAGGAAGGATCTGAAATGCCTCCTTGGCATCCATGGAGTAATAAAATTCTACAAGCTAAGAATCCAACAAGATCTTGGTCAAGAACAAAGTTCTTTCCATATAAATTTGTTCCTGGACATCGTTCCCTAGTGTCTCTCGATGGACACCAGAAATCCACTAGGACCAACACTAGAGATAATTGGAAGTTTATCAAGGAATTCATCCAATTTCTTAAGATGTCCAGGAGGACATATAATGGGCCTCTCTTATCCACATAAGCATTACCATATCGCTTCATAGCAAGATGTTGACTTGACCTTTTCATAGGTCAAGGTGGTGTTGTACTCACCATCAACCTTGAATATGAATGCAAAATCTTTCTGAAGTTCATGTCTATTAATGGAAAATGACATGGCTTCTAACTCACGTTGTGATTCGCTAAAAGTATTGAATAGAGATTTAGTAAATAGAGTAGAAGGACTTAAAATATCTATATTTAATAATTTTCTATTAATGTTCTTATTGCATGCTTCACTATAGTGTCTTTGTGCACTAGTAGTATGTTTCTTTCTTAATGTAGTTTGTAATTGTAAAATCATATATATGACTCCTTTTGAGTGCATACCTATGTATGGATCGCAAGCACTTTAATTGGAAGCACACTATGGTCAAAAGCACAATGATGCACAACATTCCTTTTATTTTGATGCTTGAGAAAGAGTCTGCATTCACAAAAAATAGTTGAGATAATTTACCAAAGAATTATCCCAAAGAGGATGGGTGTCCACTTGACGAACACCAATTACCATTCTTAATAATAGCATCATATTTTGATTGCATAACAACCATCAAATTTTGTGAGTTTGTGCTTCATCAAAAGAAATAGATGCATTCTCATCACAAAGACTAGAGATAGCCATTGCATAATAATATGATGCAAAGGAAGCACTATGAGAGCCCGAACAAGTACAATATGAGAAAGGTGAATCTAATTTGGCATCTCTTAAAGTTTTCACCATTCATTTGGGCATAGTTTTCCACTCTTCTATGTCAATTTTCTCATCAACAAGTGCATCTTGTAAATCTACATCAGAATTGGAATGATTTGGATCATCATTTGACACTTGTAAAGACTAAGAAATTGACTCATTTGGACCAACACTTGACTGTCCACCTAAAGAAAGATGCTCGAAAGTGTCATACACATCTTTTGAGCTAATTGATATCTCCTTGATACATGAAAGTAATGGCTGAATTGCATCTTCCACAAAAACAACATCACAACTAAACATAATTTATTTACTCTATGGATGATACAAACAATAGTCTTTGCTTTCAAAACTATACCCAATAAAAATACATTTCATTGCTTTATCATCCAATTTTCTACGTTGTTATGCAGGCACTAATGCATATGCCAAATAACCAAAAACAAATAGATGAGAAATATTAGACTCAAGAATGATAGGCATGAGATGGTTCAACCATCTCCTGCCTGTCATTCTTAAGTCTAACATTTCTCTTCATTGGTACATCCAAATTGAATGTTTTTTGTTTCATATGAAAGCCCATGGTTGAGGATTACTTCCTAATCCTCCCTCTTAGGGTGTGGTTCAACCATCTCATGCCTCTCATTCTTGAGTCTAACAAGAAATACATGGTTTGTGACCATGCCAAGCCTCATATGGAGTAGTAAACTGCAATGCTTTGGTGGGATATTTGTTTAATACATATCTTTCACACATAATCACATAAAGTGAGAAGCTATGTGGTAAATCCTAACTTTTACCATAAACCTCACCATTTCCATGAGATATTTTTTCTTCCTTTTATCAACTCCGTTTTCTTTAGTTGTATACAACATTGTACACTAATGTTTTATCCACGCGCAGACAAAAATGCATTAAAATCATAAGACATATATTTCGCCCCTTTATTAGGATGGAGGGTGAGCATTTTACATGCTGATAGATTTTCAACCATAACCACAAACTCTTTAAAGCACCTAAATACCTTGGACTTTTGTTTCAATGGATAAGCACTTGTGATCCGAGAAAAGTCATTGATGGAAGTCATTAAGTATAAGTAATTCCCATAGGACCATAGACATCACTATGAACAAGATACAATTTATGTGCAACTCTAATTGAACCATCTTTTGGGAAGGAGGGATGCTACATTTTGCCCAAAATATGGCCTTCACAAACATGCTTAAAAGCCGCCTCAAGTTTGAAGAGAGAGGTCTTCTTGCAGAGGACTTAAGACAAGGAAGAAAACGAAAGAAGTAATGACAATCAAGCCCCAAAAGATTCAATGAAATGTCCCATTGTCTTTTCACAAATTCCTTTGTAAAATATGGAAAAGCCTTGTAATGGCTTTAGAGGAGTCCTCTAGATGCATGATCTGTGAAAAATGTAAAATTACCCTTGTACAATAGTAGGAATGTATGGATTCATAGAAAAAGTGCCAGTCTCTTATGTGAAAGGAGTAAATTTAAGGCATATGTATATAAGTCACTTGTGACTCTTTTTTAAAGACTTTTGCCATTGTGAAGAACTAACATTGCAGAGTTTCAAAATTGCTTCTTCTTGTTTGTGTATCTTCTTCTTCTTGAAGTTGTATGTGTGTTTGAGGCGTGGAATGTGTGCCTAGAGGTGTTGTCTACCCCTTCCCCATCTCTTTTTCTTGTATTGGTGTGTGTGTGTGTGTGTGAAGTGTAGGAAGAGTAGAAGCAAGAGTTGGTGTTTCCTACCACTCTCTTTTTTTATCATAGCATGAAGCACACAGATCCAATCGAGTTGAAAATAGACCATTGTATGCATCTTCTAGAGAGCTTCAAAATAAACCTGATATTGACCACATTCGAGTATCTAAGCTAAGAGAAATCACTTGAATCGTGTATGCCGCTGCACTAAGTATCACGATGCTAGTGTGTAGGAGGTTTTGTATGAGGTATACTTAGCCCAGTTTGCATGCATTACTTATCCCAATTGAACATTAACTATCACATGAGCACATATCTTCATACACTTGATGTGGGTTAATTCACAGATTGATAATTTAATGAGTGTATCAATCCCACCACTATATGCACTTGCTTGATGATAGAGATTTAGTCTCCTTCGTCACAAGTCCCTAAGACATTGTGAGCTTAGGTACACATGTTCTTGTGTCATTGCCAGGGATCAACCTCAATCAAGGTGTCTATGTGATGGTTAAAGAGTAATTGTGAAGGTAGTGAGTGTGAAGAAGTGATATCAATAATTTGGCAAGTCAAAACTTTTCCTGCACTTGTTACTTCATACAGTCATGTGTGTGTGAAAATTTTTTAGGACTAGGTCAAGAATGGAGCAATTATGGTTAGGAAGTACATAAGAGAGTGTGGGAGTAGAGTAAATCAATCATAACTAAAAAAAACTAAAAATCACTTCCTTTAGCTAGTCATTGGCCTTGGTCAAAGACTAAAATACCCAAAAACCACCACATTCATTTCACTTGTATTTGCAAGTATTGTGGAGCTCCCAAATGATCAGTATTGTAGAGCTTGTATCGCATGGAACTCGGTGCACAATTAGGTTCTAGTGCAAAAAACTAAGCAGAGTACTCTTTGAGGTGAGCACTTCATTGTGCATGATTCAAATTTTTGATTTAACACTCACAAGGGGTGACACAACAACTATAAAGTATCTTGAGGGACAAATAAAATTGAAGCAAGAGAATTTGCGAGCTACAGGCACATACGATAACAAGGAGAGCACAAGGAGCACATAGACACAAAAAGTTTAAAATTTGGACTCAAAAAAGTCCAAGTATTGTGGACTGTTGAGTTTGGTATCATGACACCAAATTCCCATGTGTCATGATACTTTGCAGGTATCATGCATCGCCACCTAGCTTATCACGATACCTAGGTATCATGTATCATCTAGTTGAGTATCCTGATTGCTTGATATCATGTATCACCGATACTTCCAATAATCATGTATCGCGAGTAGGGCTTGTATCGTGTAACGTGGATCACATATCATCATATTTGTGTATCTATATCATGAAGTCTAAGTGTCATGTATCGTGGAATTTTTGTGTATCATGTTTTTCCATTAAGTCATATCATATCATGAGAATCCAAGTATTATGCATCGTGAAGGAAAGTATCCAGTATCATGGTCCCTCATGTATCATGTATTGTGACAGAATACAAGTATCGTATTGTCCCTGTCAATGTCATGTATCATCAAACCTCAAGTATCATGTATCATGGCAACTTGGAAACAAACCCTAATTAGATTGGAACTCAAATTTGGTGAAGACATCTAGCACCCAAACATTAGTATAACCAATCCCAAGACTTGAGAAGATACTATAGAGGTAAATTAGAGAAACTACACTCACAGGAAACCACTTGAGACCCTAGACTATGAGTGAACCTCAAATATGGACATGTCATATAAGTAGATGAAGTGTGATATCCTCATTGGGGAGTGTAACCCAAAAGAGTGTTCACTCAATTTACTCACACATCTCTCGTGAATCAAAAGGAGAGTCAATCATTGCCTTAGAAGATATGCATAGCTTAGCGCCTTTGGATGGGATTATGTTGATGATAGAAGGTGATTATATGACTTCCTTGCAATATTTTGCTACAAACATGCATGGAATCCCTATTTACCTTGAAGGTCTTAACCAATCAGTGGCAAGGCTTAAAAAGACCACATATTCTGAAATAGTACCAAGACTAGTAGTGAAATTCGAAGGAGGAGTTTATTTGGATAAATGAGGATAGCTATATGTAGTTACCGAATATCCAGATCAAAACAATGAAAGAGGAGAGAGTGAGGAACCCATTGACACCACAAGAACTAATAATGGATATATAGTGACAACTCCTAGAGGAAGGTCTCTAATAACAAATGTTTGGAAAGGATAAAATTCCTCAAGACGATGACTTGACGAACTTTTATATGATAGATGGAGTGGACAAGTTATTACAAGCCACTTCACCTTTAAGGGGAGAAGGCATCAACCCTTCTACCATCTATGAGCTGCATGACAAAGAAGACTCCTCTAGAGATACTTATTTGGATCTGAACAAAAGAAGGTACTCGATAGTTGATGACTTGGAGAAATCCAGATTGAGATACTTAGGTTTTCTAGTTTTTCCTCCAAAGGATTAGGCAAACACCTCTCACACTCTTCTAGGACAATAACATAATTATGAAAAGGCATTTATAGGACAAACTAGTCAACAAACCATGCTAGTGAGGCCACATGTGCAATTTTCTATGTCTGAGACCAATACCATGCATAATCTCAACGGAGGAAGTGAGGCTTTGAACCAACTACCTTTTCCCCTAAGACCCCCACAAGGTAGAGGACCAAGGATACATCCAATGATTCCTATAATTCCTTGACCTCTTGAGGTAGAAAGAAGAATAAGACCTATTCAAGTAGCCAAGTGTGTAAGAAGTCATTTTGATGGTTCAAGAGACCCTTATGACCACATTTCTAAGTTTAAGCAAGTGCTACGTGTTGAGCCAATTGAAGACTTCTTTGCCCAATATGAATCTTTTGGTCTCACTCTTACTGGAACTTCTTTGACTTGGTTCCAACTCTTGGATCCCAATCGCTTTGTGAAGATAGAACAATTCTTTGAGGAGTTCATTGGTGAATCCACCAAGAGGGGTATCAGACATAACTCCTCTTCATTATTCCATAGATTCAAACAGGATCCAAATGAGTCTGTGAGGTTAGCAGCGAGGAGATTCAATCAATATGTTGACTGATGTCGTATAGCCTACCCAAAAAAAATGATATCTTTGGTGTTGGATGGTCTACCTAATCGAAATTTGAGAACCCTAGTATACGTGAAAGGATTTAAAACTCTCAGTGAATGTTTATGGGAATGCATAGATTTGGAAGATAATCTAGTTGATGATCTAAGGATCCCACAAACCCCCACCAAGTTTGAAGACCCATCTAGTAATGCAACATCACAAACCAATGACGTAGAAGAATTGGTAGACTTAGTGGCCAAAAAGCTAGGTGTCCAAGGACAAAAGAACTATCAAAACCCTCCCATGAGGATGCTAATGCTAAGAAGGCATGTGCATTGTTGATGTGGCCATCCATCTCATGCATGTGCAAGAGGAAAGGTTCCCCCACAACCATATCAATACAATAGGCAATAGGCCTAAGGATCTAGTCTATATTGTCACATTGAAAAGAAGTATAGGAATCATAACACTGAAAATTGCTCGTACAATAGACAATCAAGGCCAGTTCCACCACTGTAGTATAGACCAAATGGATACCCACCAAGAGAGCAAGGTAGGAAGGCTCTAAGATATGCTCCATATCAAGGACCACCCATGATTCCAAGACCATATGAGTATCAAGCCTATAACCAACCTCAACATGTGCTAGGACAATAGCCCCCACATCCACAAAATGTTATACCTGTCAAATATCCACAACTTGAAGAAAACCTAGAGAGAGCTATAGTGTCGGTGTCACCATTGACGAGTGCAGAAAATTTAAGTCAAAGCTATGAACATGTCTATGGAGATTACTATTCTTACTACCAAAATCTTATAGAATATGAATCTTCTTATGAACAATAGTATTATGAGCATGATAGTTATGAAAACACTTATGGACCTGAATACACTAATCCGATGTATACTACTTCTAGCGTTCAAGCCCCCGAAAGACCTACGACAAGACCACTACCCCTAGAAGACCATGTTGTAGATGTGGATGAGAGCATTGTATTAGGGATTGTATGATGCCATACCACCCACCATCCCCTAGAGTCTAGGAAGGGTATTGTAGTGACCACAGAAAAGAACATTTTGTTCCAAGACTACCCCAAAACCCCATCCAAAGAATTATCCACATCTCAAATCAGTGTAATAGAAGTAATAGAATAATAGAATCCTCAAAGAGTGATAAAGATTATATTGTGCCATTGAAAGCCATCACAAGAGCCAAAGCAAAAGAAACATTGGAAAATCTAAGACCTAATAGCCCAAGAAAGGGAAGCAAGATAGAATCTTTACCCCAAATAGTAGAAGATTCAAAAAGATCATTTGATACCTCAAAAAGAGAAAAATTCAAAGATGAAAAGACAGATGAGAAAAGACTAAAAACAAGTGGATGAAAAAATTGGTTGAAGAGCGGGAAAAAACAATCAAAGACCACGAACCTGAGAAAACTAGTCTAGCCAATCAAGACACGAAAGTGGTGAAAGAAATTAGACTAAGGAATCGGTAGGACTGATTCTAGTGGATCCCATGCCTAAAGACTTAAACATGTGGTTAAAAACATATTAGTCTAGAATAGAGACAGGATCTAGTCTAGAGCAATATGATCAAAGCTATCCAAGAGGAGCTCTCAAAAAATAGAAACTTGAGATATTGAATAAATCAATTGATGTTGCTCAAACCATGCTATAAAAAGCAATACCTAGCCTCCCTAAAATGAGAATCCTCGAGGAAACATTTTAGGGATGTTTAGAAAACCAAAAATCACGATAGAGGAAACTAGAACAAACTAAAGACATTGAAGAAGACTTAGGTTTCAAGAACATAGTTAGAAATTCAATTATTGAAAAAG
Organism: Ceratopteris richardii; assembly: GCA_020310875.1. NCBI lineage: Eukaryota > Viridiplantae > Streptophyta > Polypodiopsida > Polypodiales > Pteridaceae > Ceratopteris > Ceratopteris richardii. Next base: position 133,478,056 of record CM035433.1, read on the forward strand.
TGGAAGCAAACTAGCCACATGATTTGTGGACCAAAGTGCAAGAAGAAAGATGAAAGGAAATTGAGAAGGATGTCCCTCTATTTGAAGAACTAGATGCTTCTAGGAACCTAACTAGGATGGAGTAGGAAGAAAACTATGAAGAATTATCCAATCCAGATCAAGATAGGCAATTAGTCTAACTACACTTCCTAATTATATAGGAGAATATGAGCAAAAATTAGATTTCTTTCACATCCCAACAATAAGATATGATGAGAAAAGAAAGGCAGAAGAAGTATCGACCACCTTACAAGAGTTAAAGAAAGACAAAATTACAATTGTCTATAACCCTAGAAGAATGTTTACAAGTCAAACCTCATATGTAGAAGAAACTAGCTAATTAGTTGAAAGTGAATGAACAAAACATATCTATTAAAGAAGAAAAATTGGAGAAAGCAACAATTGTCAAGATAGTAGTCAATAAAGTTGCATCTTTTAGTGAGGGATATGAAGGAAATATGTGCCTTCCAATCACATTATGAGGATATATGACCAAATCCATTCTAGATACGGGAGCTAGAGTTAGGATAGCAACCAAGGAAATTTCAAAGAAATGGGGAAGACCAACTCTAGGACTAACTAGAATGAAGCTACATCTAGCATACGATCATGTAGAACGACCTTTAAGACTTCTTGAAAATGTAATCCTAACAACTGGTGGAGTAGAATTTGAACCCACTTTAGTTATATGCCAGTTTTGAAAGATGAGCAACTATGAAATGATCCTAGGTAGACCACTCACACAATAGCTCAAGGTAGTTCAAGAATAGGGAAGGCATGCATTGTATCTCCAACACCAAGGCACTACTACTAAAATAAAGATGAAGGAAAGTTACACCACCCAATTGCCTATGCCAATAGATAGCTTAATCAAGCATAATGCAATTACACTACAACTGAATGAGAGGTCCTAGGTATGGTCTACGTAGTAAAGAAGTTTAGACATTACCTCCTGGCCGACAAGTTCAAGTTTTTTATTGTTCACCAAGCTTTATTATACTTGTTCAATAAACCTTATAACATAGAAAGGCTAGTTAAATGGTTCCTATTGCTAATGGATTTTGACTTTGAGGTAGTAGTCAAGAAGGGCAATACACATGTAAGAGGTGACCATTTGTTGAGAATGAAACATGGAGAACCGCCAACCAAAGTAGCAGATGAGCTACCTGATACTTATTTATTCACCCTAGATGTATGTCCAAAGTGGGCTGAAAATTGATATATTTACTCACACGTGGACCAAACCATAGGATCAATTTGATTGGAAGTGGAGAACTCTCGAAAACAAGAAACCTCCACATTATGGCATACAATTTGTACTTCAAAGATTCCAATTGAATACTTCTAAGATGTGTCGAGGATGAGGAGAGAAGTAGCTTGATCAAACAAGACCACGAGAAAAAATGGAGAATGCATAAGGGAGTTAGTGGAACCACACAAGAATTAAAAAGAGAAGGAGTGTATTGCTGGAATATGCAAAAAGATGTACATCAATACGTGACAAGTTGTCATGTATGTCAAGAATCTATACCCGAGGAAGATTCATGCCTAAGTTATTCGACTATAATGCTTGAATGGAGTAAGCCACTTGTAGATTACTTGAAATCACAAACTTATCAAGAAGGAGCGAGTCTAGTAAGGAAAAGAGCCCTAGAAAAGCAGAGCAAGGATTATGGAATTATGGGTAAACAACTATTTAAATGAGGAAAAGACAATCAACTATGACTATGTGTGCACGAGGGAGAATATTTTCCCATATTGGAAATGGCCCATGCTAGAACAATAGGAGGACATTTTTTACAATGACAAGACTGCTAAAATGATTCTCTTTGCATGCATGTGGTGGCCAACACTACATATGGATGCCGAAACTTATGTATGAAGTTGTGACATATGCCAACAAACCAAGTATCCAATATAACAAGATGGCATGCCTTTGAGACCAATGGTCAGTGCAAGAGCTTTCTCTAATTGGGGAATAGACATCATTGGACCCATTAATCCGCCAACAAGAGGGTCTCATGCCGAATACATCATAATAGCCATAGACATCTTGACTAAGTGGGTAGAAGCTAAAGCCACTAGGAAGAATGATGCCCAAACCACTATAAAGTTCCTATTTGGAAAAATCTTCACCAGATTTGGACTACCTATAGAGATTATAAGTGATAGAGGTATGCGCTTCATTAACAAAGTCTTTGAGCCACTCATGAATGAATTTCTAGTGATTCATAAAAATTCAGCACCCTATCATCCACAAGCTAATGGACAAGCTAAGAGTTCAAATAAAGTGTTGTGCATAGAACTTACCAAGATAGTCAATAATGGAAGATCTGAGGGATAAACAATTGCAAAACATACAACTTGGGCGTTCCAAGTTGCTTATAAAACAATGATAAGAAGGATGCCCTATAATCTAGTTTATGGTCAGAATGCAATTTTACTAATTGATTTCTTGAGCAATATCAGTCATCTATGCTACTACCCAAAGGCAAAGAGCTTACTATGACACACATATCAAAGATAAAGGTCTTAGAGTTAGAGATTTTATGCTTGTTTACACTTTAAAACAACACACAAAGAAACTTCAAAAAAGAGGATATCATCCCTTGATCATAAATAGAATTTCCTCTGGTGGAGCCATAAATTTAACCACTCCTGATGGAGATACACTACCAAACTATATAAGTGGATGCAAAATGAAAAAATATATGGAACCCCTAACAGAATAAATGTTGACTAGACTTCTAGGAGTGCAAAACAAGAACAAGGAAGAAGAGAGAATAAGAGAATAAGCAAGACGAGAAGCCCTAGAGAGAATACAAAAATGTAAGAAATGGATTAGAGAACGTGATGAGAGATACATACACGGCAAAGAACCCATTCCCATGGCAAATTGTCACACCATCAACATCAAAACCCTAGGAAACATACCAAAACAACTTTATTTGAACCTAGGGATTGAAAATGAAGAATATCATTTGGTTGAATCTTTAATTGATATCGGAGGAGCTCTGAGTAGTGTACGTGATTCTTTAATTGAGAAATTGAAAATGTCACTCTTTCCAACTAAGGCCTACATGGTAGGGATTGGAGGTAATACCATTGAATGTCTAGGAGAAGTAACTCCTATCATTACACTTAGGAAACAATACCATGCAACAAAGACTTTTGGTCTATAAAGACTCTAATCTTCTAGAAGAGCTAGTCCTAGTTGAAGATTAGATATATGATTATGAGGTCACGATACATTTAGCTCAGGGATACATATAAGCCAAAGTAGGACATAGGGAATTCTTTAGTTTACTAGATGAAAAACCACTAAAGACAATGGAAATGAAGAGCCCTAATGTACCAAACCAAAGTATGCATGAATTAGAATCCCAATCAAACTCCATATCCCAAGATTTCATGCTTCAAGCCACTGTGTGTGTCCTACAAGATTCTTGTCCTACCACAAGCCCTCCTCAAGAAAGTATCCCTGAGAGTTCTAGTAAGTTCATTCATTCTAGAGAGGAAAGTGGAGAGTTATCTACAATCTTAAAATCAAAAGGAAAACAAAAGCCTTGCAAGGGGTTATTTGAAATTTCCAATTTATAAGCTAGATTTTGAACGTTGCACACAAGTCATGAACATATTGCATCCCACTAGATTCAATACCAGAGGCTAGAGTCATGGACCTAGAAGAAAATTGGAAAACAATATGCTTCAGTCATGAACTCATTAAAGAAGCAATTGGATGGATCAAAGACGGTACTACTAATCTCAGGGATGAAAGTCACGAAGAAAGAAGAGAACTTTTTTGGACATTAATCGAACGGACATCAAGGACGAAGTGCAGTTGGTGCATCAACATTTTTTTCCCAAACATGCATAGGTATACAACACCTCAAAAAATAGTGGTTCAACTACTCTTTCACATGACAAAATAGATCGTGAACTAGATCAATGTGAGTCCTTATGTCCAAGAAAGATTATTTGAAGCAAAAAAGCAATGGAACATCAAAAAATTCTTGAGCAACAACATCACCTTGATGATATTGATCTACCATGCATCGAATATTTGTGATTATCTAAGGGAAATGTCATCTACATTGGATATGGTGAAATATTTCAAATCAACCACAATACCAAAAAAGAAGCATGGTGTTGTGATCATACCAGTACCCAACCTACTATGAGAGGCTCAAAGAGGATGAGAGATCTTGACAAGGTAGTTGCAAGCCCATCGGCTAAATGAGCTCACACGATTCCAAAATCAAATCTAGCTCAACCACACTCTATCATCGAAGCTGAATTGGAAGAAGCCCTTTAGGCCACTCACACATATATGGAAGTACAATTGAACCTCATAGTTAAAGGTCACCATTATAGAAAAATTAGCGAGGCCAAAGGAAAGATACAAGCAGGAAAAGGGTTATCCAAAATGGATCATTACAAGAAGTTGGGTCTAGAAAACTCAATCTTGTGCTCAGGATCGAAGTGAAAAGATGATCAATCCACTTTGAATGTAGACTTAAATAATGATGCTAATGAGTATTTAAGATGATGATGATCGAAGTGAAAAGATGATTAATCCACTTTGAATGCAGACTTAAATATTGATGCTAATGATGATGGGCGATGGGATGAACTCAATCAAATGGTGGATCAATAAGAAGTGGCTAGTGAACCAAAAGATAGGGAAGAACATGTTGGAGAAGAATAAATTGTAAGGACACCTAGGCCTAGAAAAACTTTTACACTTCAAATCAATGATATGAAAAAGCTACAATTTAAAAAAGCAACTATTCAAGGTACCAAGACCCTGGTCCACCCAAAAGAAGAAGAGCAACATGAAGCAGAGGGTCCAAATGACGTACCCATCATTTTGATATGGGTGATAGCAGAGCACTCTCTTATGGAAGTGCTTCATGAAGGTAGCAGTTCAAAAGAAGCTCAAGAGAAAGAGGTTGGGCCACATATTCAATTATAGATCCAGCAACCATTTAATGAAATGGTGCACACTAATAAAGGTAAATATGTTCTTACAGAAGAGATTCCAATCATACCACAAACTTGGCTCAATGTGGATGTAGCACAACTCAAACCGGTGGTCAAGCACATCACTTGGAGTGTGATGGACACACAACAACAAGTGAAAGCAAAACACAAAGAATATGATCAAGCACACATAGAGAAACATCAATTCAAATCCTTGAGCGAGGAGTTTTCTAATCAGGTACTCAAGACCCAACAAGAGCTTGACAATATGAAAGAGGAACTGATAGTAGAAAATAAAGAAATGAACACATTAAAGATTGAGAATGCTACTTTAAAGGCTCAAGTGGATGAATTGATGAATGATAATACAAGATTCCATAAGGAGAGCACAAAGATACAAAAGAAACATGATGAGTGTGAAGTTGAAAAAGAGTGCCTCACAACTAGAAGCACGATTTTAGAAACACAAATTAAAGGATACATGGAAGATGTCGATTCTCTATGACTCAAAAATAAGGAATTGATGACTTCATTATTATTGAATCAACCTATAAAGGCATCAGCCACATTGAATGAGGAGATTCAAGAGCTAAATTCTCAAATAGATATGTATGCAAATCAATTAAAGATTGAACAAATGATGTGATCACAAAGGGAATCAAAATATGCTCAAGAAACAATGGAGCTAAGAAGAAAATGGAAAGAAGCATTTGACAAATACACAAAACATTTTCAAGAAGATGATGATCAACTTAGAGAAGTATGCGGGGATAAAATCAGAGTCGAAGAAGATCGAAAAGAGGTAAATAAGTAGAATTTTGATAAGGATCACATCATTGCAACACTACAAGTTCAAGTAATGCAAATGCAAAACGAGTGAGCAGCTCAGTAGATGAACATGGGGACAACAATAGTGCAAGGCACAACTCTAACCACTGAGGAGATTGAGGTACGTCCTCTTTCTCCCCCCATTGTTCATTCACCTATCAAAGATCTGCAAGAGACAACAACTGACAAACATCCAATGTCATACACTATAGAGTTAGGTAAGAGAAAGTGGGAACTAATGGTGTCTCGCCTAACCAAAAACTTTGAAGATGTAGTTGTGTGATTCATGAAAGAAGAAAACATAAAAATCAAGGATTGGGATGGAATAATGAAGCCATTTAATGTACCTTATGGCATTATGGAGGAACATGTGGATCGTTATATGAAGAAAACTACCCAAAATGATCCGGACCACAATTTGAACTTTACAGCTAAACCTTCAACTACACTCAAGAAGAATTTGAAGCGGTCAATCCTTTCTGGCAAAGAAAATTTCTGGAAAAGAATCCTACTCTATGGATGCATTGACAAGAATCACCTTACTTATTATATGTAAACCCTTCATTTTACCTGGTGCCAAGGCATTGCCCATGCCCATAATTTTGGGAAGCACAAACTAATGGCAGAATCAATGAAAAGTGGCTAATTCTTCCCCTACTATTGAGCCCGCCACATAACTACCTACCGACATAAGAACATATGATAATAAGGATCAAATTTTGGCTATCTAGATATGCACTTGTACCAAATCTTACAATCAAAATGACAAATAAAGTACGCAACATGATACTCATAGTTTTGGAAGTATTCAAGCATGCAAAATACACATTTTTTAATTTTATCCACATTAGCCAAGGCATTGATGCCTTATCTTTTGATGTCTCTATCACACCGAGCCACCTCACCATGATGGCATACTACTCATGCCTAAGGTTCTTACCAAGTCCATATCTACAAGCATTTGGGGAAGTATTTTTCATAGGGTTTTTTGAAATAGATTGAGAGATCTTTTTGAAAATGTCCTCGAATTTAAATGCTAGATTGGTAGCATATAAATTAAGCTTTTTTGCCGATCATTCCCAAGCACAAGATGATGGAGTTAAGTCAGTCCAATGGAAAGAATTCATGATCAGAGAAGCAAATATGATCAATAAAAAAAAACAACATATATACCAAACCTATGCATGTCAACAACAAAAGCATGTCGGGGATGACAAAGTTCAAGAGGAGGGATGTGTGGAGGGAGAAAGCAATCAAAAAAGAATAATAAGAAAATCAAAGAAAAAGATTATTCATTAGAAACACTACTCTCTACTCAAAGCCCCATAGGGGCACGAATCAGGCTACAATAATGCATAAGGAAATTAAAGACACAGGCTGAAAGAATGCAACAAGTACCTTTGAAGCACCACCCTCTAAGAGACATATGCAATCCTAGCCAGGTAGCATGCATCACAACCAGAACTAATGCAACAACCCTAGTGTATTAATAAAAGGAATATCAAGGGCAAAATGGAAGCACTAGATTGAGGCTTGGATAAGGTAACAAATTGCCTTATAGTCTTTAAGGCTTCCTTGATCATTGGTTGCGTGTGGTTAAAAGAAATATACACAAGGAAATTATAGCATTGGGTTGGAGAAGAACAAGTGGGAAAGAGGTGAGACAATTGGTCCATCTCCAGCCACCAATTACATGTCAAGAAAACCCGTAGAAGCCTGTCAAGGGATGACAAAGACTAAGATGGGGAGAGTGTTGCAAAGGACTGAAGACAAGGAAGAGGAGAAAGCAGTCAAAAAAGAAGAAGATAAAAATCAAAGAAAAAGATTATTCATTAAAAACACTACTCTCTGGCCAAAGCCTTGTAGGGGCACGAATCAAGCTAAAATGAGGCATAAGGAAAATAATGACATGCACTGAAAGAATGCAACAGCTCTTGAAGGATGTAAACAAAGAATTACAACATGACCTTTGCAGCAGCGATCTCCGAGAGACAGATGTAATCTTAACCACTGATAGCATGCATGGCAACCAAAATTAATGTAGCAACCCTTTATGAATAAATGGAATATCAAAGGTGAAATGGAACCATTAGATTGAGGCTTTGATATGGTAACAAATTTCCTTTGATTCTTGAAGGCTTCCTCGATGTTTGGTTGTGTGCACTTAAAAGACATATACACAAGGAAATTATAGCATCAGGTCAGAGAAGAACAAGTGGGAAACAGGTGAGACAATTGGTCTATCTCCAGCCACCAATTACATGTCTAGAAAACCAATAGAAGACTATCAAGGGATGAGAGAGGCTAAGTGGGGGAGGGTGTTGCAGAGGACTGAAAACAAGGAAGCAGAACAAAGAGGTAAAGAAATAAAGACTCCAAAATTTTCAATGAAATGGTCCATTTTCTTTTCACAAAATCCTTTGTAAAATATGGACAAGCCTTGTAATGGCTCTAAAGGAGTCCTCTAGATCCAAGATCCCTGAAGAATGTAATATTAGCTTTGTACAATAGTAGGAATCTAGGGACTTGTAGAGAAAGTGCCGATCTCTTATGTGAAAGGACTAAATTTAGGGAACATGTATATAACTCGCTTGTGACTTTTTTGTAAAGACTTTTGCCATTGTGAAGAACTAACATTGCAGAATTTTGAATTTTCTTCTTCTTGTCTACATATCTTCTTCTCCTTGAGCTTCTGTGTGTTTGAGATGTGGAATGTGTACCTAGAGGTGTTTTCCACCCTTCCCCATCTCTTTTTGTTGTATTGGTGTGTGTGTGTGTGTGAAGCATAGGAAGAGTAGAAGCAAGAGTTGGTGTTTCCTGCCACTTTGTATCTTTATCATAGCATGAATCACATCGATCTAATCAAGACCATCTGATGTGTCTTGTCAAGAGCTTCTCAATGAATCTGCTATTGACCATATTCAAGTATCGGAGCTGAAAGAAATCACTCGATTATTGTCTGCTACTGCACTAAGTATTGCGATACATGTCACTGTGTAGAAGGCATCATGTGAGGTAGGTTTAGCCAAATTTTCATGCAATATTTGTTCCAATCCTACATTAACTATCACGCAAGCACATGTCTTCATACACTGGTGAGTTTTAATTCACAAATTGATAATTTAACGAGTGTATCAATCCCACCAATATATGCACTTGCTTGATGATAGAGATTTAGTCTCCTTCATCGCAAATCCCTAAGACATTATAAGCTTAGCCACATAGGCCACCATTTCAAAATTCTATAGGCAAAGCAAACTAGTAAAATTTAGATGATGAAAGCATGCATGCCAAAGCTTTGCATTTGAGATAGCCTAAGAATCTTGAACTACACATGTTGAATCATTCATAGATTTTGCATAATTTATGAGCTTATACAACCCATGACATAAAATGCAAGAAGCAATGACAAGATCACTGTTTGAGAGATCATGAACTTTACATATGTCATAACAAATTTGACAATGAAGCCAATCTTGGTTAGTGTCGAAATTGATAACAAACTTTTCCTAATCCTTGGTACATATATGGCATCTTACAATGTGAAATGACTCCAATTAGAAGAACTCAAAATGATTTTTCTAACACCCATTAGAGGATAAGAGGTTTTGTCAACACATGTCATAATACTCTGTGTAGGAGGAGCCTCAAGCGAAGTGAAGAAATTGTGCTATGAGGTCATATGTTCCACTATCAAAGTACCTAACATCTGAGTCTACTACAAACATACAATAATCATGATAGGATGGGCCATAGCTACAAATAGTAGTAATTTGAAACAAGATTAGCAAACTCTGTTTTAGGTGTAGAGGCCTTTGCAATAACCATTACAATCTCTTTCTTCTTTGTCTCCTTTGCATGTAGTTCACAATAGCTCTTTATGACATGCTCATCTGCCTTATAGTACTTGCAAAAATATTTCTACTTTTTTCTTTTCTTATCATCTTTGTATTCCTTCTTTGATTGTGTAGCATGAGAAGATTTGTGCTTACTAGTAGTTAAGTTCCATTTTAACTTTTCCTTTTTGACTAGCTCACACATAATTGATATGTTCTATCTAGATTGACCTTCCTATATAAAAACACAGACTAAATCCTCAAAGGTTAATGCATTTGGATTTCCTTTCATCATCAATTGAAGAGTAGAACAAAAATTCTGATATAAATCTAGAATACCATTATGAACAGTCTAAATAAGTGAACTATTTGGCAAGATTTCATTAAAAAAAATCAAATTATCTTTTAAATCTTTGATCTTTTTCAAAAAACTATCCATTGATCTCCTTCATTCATATGATCATTCTCCATTTTTTTCAAAGATAATCAACATTGCAAGATATCAGGGTCTAAAATCCTTGCTTGCACTTCTGACTACAAAGTCAGTTACAGGTATCTTTTTTTAATGGAGGCTCAATCGAATCCCACTCCCCCGAGATTTAACTTTGAAATTGCAATTGTACAAGTGAATGGGCATAGTTCTTGTGGGACCCCCCATATCCCACAAACCAGGGGTTAGACAAGGAAACAACTTGGTTTACAACTGGTTTGATTGGCATAAGCCATTACATGTCCAACCCAGGGCTTGAACTCTGAACCTCAGCCTCAAGAGGCCAAAGCTCAACCAACTGCCCTACGGGACATGGACAGCTACAGGTATCTTGAGAGCTATCATTTCATTTGTCTTTAAGTACCACATTGATTCAAGCAAAAAAAGGGGGGGATTTTTGCCCTCTCATCATGGGTTGACAAGCATAGAAAGTGAGTAGGCCTTGCCTTCAAAAATCAACCTTGAAAGGCAACAATATTTACACATCTTATGTGTATACATCGAAGAGAGATGTAGCACACATTTGTATCCTTGAAAACACCCATGCTAATGGGGGGAAAACCAATTTAAAGGAGTCCTTCATATATACTTCCATAATGAAACCTTGAAGCTAAAGATATGCTAGCACTAATTTCTTCTTCTTTCCAGCTCCTAAGAGATCTCAAAGCCTCATTGTCCCACATGGACTTATTAGAAGGCACTTAACTATATAACATATCGTGAAGCTTTGAATACACCTATGTTAGTGCCTTTTTTTTCACCCCTCCCAATCTACGGTTCTCATATCTATAACATGACCTAGCTTTTACGCCTGATCTAGAGGGTTCTACACTCTAGGGTTTACTATCCAAGTGTGTATTTGGAGACAACAAATGCTAAAAATTTAATGTTGCATGTGGAATCATCTATTTGAAGAAGCCAGTGTGAAAGTCTCCATGTGGTGATGCTACAGAAAAGATCTTGAGGTGGCCCTTTCTTGTTCATCACTATTCTCTATGCAAAAGCTATTGTTATTAGCATATGAGGTCTACGTGCTCATTCATAGAACACCAAAAGAGTCCCTTCAGTCACTTCTTCCCTTCTCTCCATTGTCTATTCCTCCATAGGCAAGCTTCTATAGAATTCCATTTCAAACCTTGAATGGTGTGTTATATGTGCATCAAATCCACAAGTTCATACCTTTATGAGCCAAGACTCCATTGATTTTTTATTTGTAGAAGAACCCCAAAAGAGGCTTATTTACACATGATTGAGAAAAAGACACAAAGTTAATAAAAACATCATGTATCATAGTTGGGAGATACAAAATAGTCGATAAAATATACAATCTGACAATATCTCCACAACCAAAAGTCCTATTGTCTCGGCCCTATGGGCTAGAGGGATAGGCCCCCCGACCCCGCAGAAGGGGGCAAGCCCCCTTCTGCACTCCCCCCATTAATGTTCTATGTGGAAACCACATGATGCCATAGGGCCTTTATTTTCACGTTGAATGGCAACCCAATGGCCCGAAAGTTTATGCCCTACCTAACCTGATGGCTAGGCTCACAAAGATCATCTATAACCATCAATGATCACACATAGACCTCATCTAACTTAGAAGTTAGATTTCCACAAATGTTTGAGCTCTCACAATGGCGTCTCCTTATAATGGGTGCCTTATAACTTAGAGAAATGTCCACCCTGTAGTGAACTACCTCCTTGGTCCAATCCCAAGCTTTGGAAAGTGTCGAAGAAGTTGCTCTCTCCCAAGAGCCTTGGTGAAAATATCTGCTCCATTTTCTTCAGTTGGACAATAGCTTATCTCCATGAACCCATCCTCAATCAACTCACACACATACTGATACTAAATTTCTATGTTCTTGGTATGTGCATGGAAAACAAGATTCTTTGTGATGGCCATGCAATTTTGGTTGTCACACTTCAACTATGTTGCCTCCTATCCTTGTATTCCTATATGCCATAGGATTCTCCTCAACCATATTGCTTCACATGCTGCAACATATGCAACTTTGTACTCAGTTTCAGTAGAAAATAATGCTACAGTCAGTTGCCTCTTTCTGATCCAAGAGAAAATCCTTAATCGTAAAGAAAATCAATATCTAGAAATTGATTTTCTAGTATCAATATCTCATGTTCAATCTGAGTCATAGTATCCTACTACAGATTATCCTTCTTCATAAAGAATAGCATAATTAGTGGTTCCTTTCACATACTTGAGTATCTGCATGCTTGCCTTCCAATCAGTTTGGCAAGGCTTATTAGAGAACTTGCTTACCACTCAAAAAGCATAAGAGATATCTAGTCTATTACTGCACAACTAGATGAGACTTCCATTTAATTTCTTGTATCTTCCAATATCCATTGGAGATGAAGTATCTTCAATAGATATTTTTGTGTTGACCTCCATAGGTGTAGAAATTTCCTTGCAATCCTCCATGTCGAATGCCTTCAATATTTGTCTTGCATACTTTTGTTGAGAGACAAAAATCTTCCCTGGTTCCTACCAAACTTCAAGGCCTAAGCAATAATGCATTAAGCCCAATTCTGTTTCAAATTCTGAACTCAGGGCATCTTTTGTTTGTTGAAGAAGAACACCATCATTTCATGTAATCACTAGGTCAGCTACATAGAGTACAAGCACAATTCTCTTCCCTCCTCTCTTTAGAACATACAATTTAGCATCAAAAGCACATCTTTTGAAACCTAGATCCAAGAGATACTTATCTATCCATTGGTACCATGCCCCAGGGGCTTGTTTCAACCCATATAATGCCTTGTTTAGCTTACATACCTTGTTCTCTGAATGGGGAGCCTCAAACCCTAGTGGTTGAGACACATATACCTCCTCCTTGAGCTCTCCATTTAGGAACATTGATTTGACCTCCATGTGATAGACAAGCCAACGCTTATGTGCAGCCACTCCTAGTCCCACGCGGATAGTAGTCATCCTTGTAGTCGGGGAAAATGATTCACAAAAGTCAATGTCTTCAACTTATGAGAATCCTTGTCCAATAAGACTTGCTTTGTACTTTTCCAGAGTACCATCAGCCTTGTACTTTAGCTTCTAAACCCACTTGGTTCCAATGACTTTATGCTTAGGGGGTTGATCCACTAGCTCTTAAGTTCCATTCTTCATGATATTGTTGTACTCTGTTTGCATGGCAGCCCTCCAATTTGGATCGTGGAGTGCTTCTTCCACATTGCTTGGTTCCTTTGCTTGTTCCTGAATGAGATCAGCCATCAAAGTTGTGTTTACAATATGGATGTTTGCTTGTCTCTATTCCTCTATGCTTTGTGATCGCCTAGGTCCATATGCAACATGTTCTAGTGATTGTGGGATGGGATTTGCAAAATCATAGAGCTGCTTCATCCAAAATGGCAATGGACTTCCACTTCAGTGACGATAGGTTGGTGACTTTCAAAATCATCATCTAAAGATGATACTTCCTTCTCTTGTGTAGAAGGGATAGCTTTTGGGCTAGGTTCATAGTGGATTGCCCCTTCCCTGATGATAAAGTAGAAGCTCTCTTTTCCTCCTCCACTGCATGTGGTTGCTCCTCCTTAAACACCACATCACGACTCACCATGATCTTCTTAGCCTCAAGGTCATAAAGTTTATAAGCCTTCTTATCTTTGTTGTACCCTATGAAGATACATTTGATGCTTTTCGGTTGAACCTTGTTTCTCTCCCTTTCTAGAACATGTACATAACATTCACTTCCAAATACTTTGAATTGGGAAACAGAAGGCTTTTTACCAGTGTAGGCTTCTTGTGGAGTCTTTCCATCAAGTGCCTTGGTGTAGCTTTGATTCAAGATGTAGACAGTAGTGTTGATAGTCTCTGCCCAAAATTGGTTAGACAAATCCTTTCCCTTCAACATGCACCTTGCCATCTCCATGATGGTTTGATTTTGATGTTCTGAAACACCATTCTGTTGAGGACTATGTGCCACTGTGAGTTGATGCTTAAGTCTTGCAAAAATCTTCAAACTCTATTGATGTGAACTCACCACCGCCATTTGTCCTGAATTTCTTCATCTTCTTCCCTATTTCAGTTTCAACATGTTGAAGCCATTCTTTAAACTTACCAAAAGCTTGAGCCTTAATGCCAAAGAAGTACACCCACATCTTCCTATTATATTCATCGACAAGTAACATGAGGTAGGAAGATCCACCCAAAGCCTGTGTAGGCATTTTTTCACACAAATCAGCATGCACCAACTCTAGAGGATAGCTTGCCTTCTTCTTGCTTTCTTTTGGAAATGCCTTCGTCTCTTGCTTGCCCATCATGCAAGCTTCACATGGTTCCTTCATTTCTACAATCAATGGTAGGTGTGCAACCATACCCCTGTGATGCATCTCCTTCAGTACAAGGTATCCGATGTGGCCGAATCTCTCATGCCATAACTTACTTGTGCCCACACGTGTAGTGGTTGTAAGAGACAACTCATACAAGTTGTTCCTCCTTATGCCAATCCCAACAATGTTTTTGATACTGTCCATAATCTTAGCTCCTACCTTACTGAAAGATACTTGATGACCTTGATCAATTATAGAAGCTACTGAAAGTAGATTTCATTTGATCTGTGGAACATACAACACATTTGAAAGCTCTCTAACATCTCCATTAGAGTTAATGAAAGAAATCGTACCTTTGCCCTCTATAGGGCATCTTGCATTTTTGCCTACCTTTACTGTGATGGGTTCCTTTAGAGGCTATAAGGAACTGTAAAGGTCTTTTCTGCTTATCATGTGATGAGATGCACCAGCTCTAATTCTCTATAGTATTGACATCATGATCAACTATTTTCTCAAGCACTAAGATTTCAAATTGTTCTTCAATTAAAGGAGGGTCATCAAGAAGTGGAGTCAATGGTAAAGTTCCTTTAATTGGTTTAAGTAAACTAATATGAATAGAGTTATGTATATTCCAATGTATATCTAATCTGAATCTAATCTGAATCTAATCTGAATGAATTATCATTAATTTTATGTATAATGTGAAACGGTCCATAATAGCATGGTGCAAGTTTAATTTTAGGATGTTGCAAAATATTTTTGAGATGTCTTTTAATAATACATAACCATACTATATCATTCTCCTTAAATTCCTTGACTAATTGTTTTGTATTGATATTATGTGTATAACATTTTTTTACTTTTCGTAATGTGCTCGTGAACATCGTAAACTATAGAAATGTGATCTTGAGCAATAGAATCAGCCATCAAAATATCAATTTGGGTGAGTGACATGGGAGTGGAAAGCTTTTTATCATAAACAATTTCAAAAGGTGCACTCCCAATAGTGGTGTGTGTGGTGTTATTGTAAGCAAGTTGAAGCAATCGAAACTTTTCATCCCAATTAGTGGGATTATCTAATGAATAACAACGCAATAAATCAAGAATAATACTATTTGTATCATCACTTTGTCCATTACTATGAGGATGAAATGCAGAGATAAAATCTATTTTTGAACCAAAATGTTGAAATAAGGCAATCCAAAAATGATTACAAAATCTAACATCACGATCAGATAACATTACTTTAGGAAATCCATGATGTGGGAAAATGCATTTAATGAATAATTTTGCAGCCTAAGGTGCAAACAAAGTTTTTCAACAAGGAATGAAATATGCATACTTACTAAAACTATCAACTATTGTCCAAATCATATCGTTATGTGATGAAGTGATAGGAAGACATGTGGTAAAATCCATAGAGATTTGTTCCCATGGTTCATTCAGAATGGGAAGTGGCATTAATAATCCAAATGGTTTACAATGATAACGTTTTATATGCTGATATACAATGCATTGAGAAACATAATGTGCAATATCTTTTTCAATGTGTGCCCAAAAGAAGAATTTTTTGCAAGTAGAAATGGTGCTCTGGACTTTTCAGGATTAGCATAAAGTGTGTTCTCTCATAGAAAATGAAAAATTGTTTTAAGATGCTTTTCATGCTCACTATCATTCTTACTATAAATAAGTATATCATTGAAGAATGCAAGAACAAAAGCTTGGTAATCAAGAAAAATGTTGTTCATCATTCATGCAAATATAAGAGGGGCATTAGTTGTTGAAAATTATGGAACATGTGCAAGATCCAATTGTGAGGCTTGACACATACTCACCCTTCATTATGTACCTCTTCATCATTTATGCATTTGTTGTAAGCCCAAAATGAATCTAGACCCTAAAAATATAAAGGGCACACTCATAACCTTAGAATAGAGTGTTGAATTAAAAAGGGCAAATGTATTTATGGTTTATATAAAAGCCAAAATATTTTTAGATATATGGAATACACAAAAAAGTCGTGTCCTTATCCATATGGAGTGATTTGGAACACCAAAAGCCACCCAAGCAAATGGAAGGACAAAAGCCAAGAAGTGGAAAGTCAAGAGGTGAGAGAAGATGCAAGGGTAGGTGGAAAGTCCCATGCCCATAGCTCTATATAAAGAGCTCATTTGAACGTGAAAATTTGTGGAGATGACAAGGAGATGGAGAAGCATATGCTTGTCATTCTCTCACCAATGAATATCAGAAGGTACCTCATTTGGATGCTAAAAAGCACAAAGGTATTCCAGCCGCATACCTTGTTTGTACACAACCACCTTGTGAAGGTGATATCTCTCTTTGTACTTATCCAATTAATGCATATGATATTGTGTTGGCAAGCTTATCTCTTCTACTCTCTGTATCTCAAATATCTCTGTCAGATCATTCTCCAATAATTACTGGTAACATTTCTTGTGAACCTCAATTTTCTACATAACCTGAGATGACAGGTAGTCTAACTTTGTGCAGTCGGTTACCTGGTCATATGAACTCCAAATGGAGTGTTCTATAGCTTGTTAGAAAGCTATAAGAGTTTACTGTGTGTGGAAAATATGTTCAGAGCCATTGGATCTCTGAGTTGTGACTGAATCAGGTTTTAATAAGCATGTGTCTTACAGGGCAGATTCTAGAAGAGATTCTCTAACTTCCGCTGCATGTATTGAAGTGTAATGGAGTCAAATTTCTCCACATTTTGGTATCAGAGCTTTGGTTGCAGAGCATTGGGAGTGGAGCCCATGGATGTGCAAAGTGATCTTGAAGAGGATGCAGAGATGTCAAAGGAAAGCTTGGAGCTATCATGCTCATTGGAAAGCTATGGAGATGAAGCTTTTGTATGTAAGAGAATTTTGTTGCTTTATGTTATTTGAAGTGATACACTCTCTTGTCCTACTCTCCAGTATAGATTCTTGATCATTGAGCCATGCTATAAGTGATACAAATCACTTTGTTGAGGATGTATGAGCAGCCTATAGAAGGAGATGAAGATTCAAGCAAAGAATCTTGGATGAGCAACTACATATAGTTGCATATGAGTATTGTATGCATGCTCTTGATAGTGCACTCAATTGAATGAAGTGCAAATTTTATATTATGTACATGGCTGAAGGTTTAAGCTTTTATGTAAGCTTGATGGTAGCATTATATGCTTATGCATTGGTATATGCTTTTGTATGCATGCTCATGAAGTTTATGATCAATATGAATGACAATTTTGGATAGCCATGTGTAGGCTGAATATAATTTGATTTTAGAGTTGACAATTGATGTCAAAAATGAAAGAATGTATGCACGTGTGGTCAATGAGTTTATATACACATGTTTGATAATGTGTGGATGAGTATGAGGCTATTTTATAAAGCCTATACAAGCTGAAAATTTGCAGGTTTATGTAGCCATATAAACTAGCACAAACTGAGCTGAATATATGCTCAAAAGATTGGTAATTTTGCATACATGATTTTTTGAATTTGTTAGCATGATATTGAAGCATGAAAGGTTGCTCATGTTCAACCATAGATGAGCTGAAAGAATGCATGTTTGGATACCATGAATATTGGTAAGATGCAAGGCTGCCATGTATGAAGTTTGTGGATGTATCCCGTCTCTCGCGTCTCTTTTTCATTGCTTTATATAAGCTTTTACAAGAATGCGCGTAACAACCTTTCGCGCGTGTTTTCCAAAGATTTCCGTTATGCGAGTCTCACTCCGGCGGCTGGCTAACAGGCTCCTTCTTTCACTTTGGCTCCAAGCTTTGTGTCCTCGCTTCATCCAAGCTTTGCCAATTTTTTCTTGGCTTGTGCAAATGGGAGCTTTGCATTAACTTGATGTATCTAAACTCAAACAATCAAATCATTTTAGTCATCATAACATGAGGATCTGGTGTGAATATTGCCACTACTGCGCTATGCAAGAAACTAGGATGGACTAAAATAGAACCG
The DNA here is from genome assembly GCA_020310875.1 of Ceratopteris richardii. Lineage (NCBI taxonomy): Eukaryota > Viridiplantae > Streptophyta > Polypodiopsida > Polypodiales > Pteridaceae > Ceratopteris > Ceratopteris richardii. The sequence goes on from CM035433.1 coordinate 133,496,514, forward strand.
GTTCAATTTTTTGTTAGAATGGCTGACCAGTCCAGAGTCCACCCAGTGGGGCTTGTTCGGAACATACCAATAACTTTGCAAGGCACCACATTTAAGATGACCTTTGTCGTCTTAGAATTACCGGAATCCACCCTGGATTACAATCTCCTTTTTGGTCGCCCTTGGCTGAAGCAAGCTAAGGTGATACAAGACTGGTCCGCACAGGAGCTCACGTTCAAGGATAAAAATCGAAGATGTGTTGTAAAATTAGACGCTATACAGCCCTGTGAATTACATGCTAGACCATATTTCGCAGAGCCCGTTCATATGCTAGACGGACTATCAGATGACGAAGAAGAAGAGTTTTTAAAGAACAACATTGATTTGATTTCCTTAGGAACCATTGACCTACAAGCTGCTGTAGATAATTGGAGCCCATCAGTCTGCTCAATGACACCTGTAACAGAAGGAGATAAGAAAGAAGATATTGCTGCTTCAGACGACGCCGAACTACAACGACTTTTCAAACCAGTAGACGACACCGAGAAGCCGCGACAATTTTATGTGCCAGAAGATCAGTTAGTAACTTATAATTTGGGAGATACAAACCACCCAAGCCCAGTCAAGATAAAAGAAAACTTACCAGAAAAATTTCAAGTAGAATTACTTCAGCTTCTCAGGGAATTTTCTGACATTTTTGCTTGGGATTATAAGGACATGAAGGGTCTGGATCCGCGCATCTATCAACACAGGGTTATGCTCAAGCCGGAGACAAGGCCAATCAAACAATCCAGCTATCGAATGAACCCGAACTACGCATCACAGGTAAAGGCAGAATTGGATAGGCTATTGAAGGTTGGATTCATTGTACCTATAGAGCACGCGGAGTGGATATCACCAATTGTTATTGTACCGAAAAAGAACAAGCAGCTCCGCATTTGTGTAGACTACCGGAAGCTGAATGCAGCTACGGTTCCAGATCCATTCCCATTACCTTTCCTAGACACCATGCTTGATAGGGTGGCAGGGCACAAAATGTACTCATTTTTAGATGGATACAGTGGATATAATCAAGTTAGGATGGCTGAACAGGACATTCCGAAGACCGCCTTCATCACCAACTGGGGTGTGTTCGCATGCACTGTTATGTGGTTTGGTTTACGAAATGCTCCCAGTACTTTTCAAAGATGCATGCAAGAGATATTCTCACCTTACCTCACTTCATTTATGCAAGTTTATCTCGACGATTTTTCAGTATTTGGCAAAATGATAGTACATCTGTTCCATTTACGGTGCTGTTTTGAAAAATGCAGAAAATACAAGCTCTGTTTAAATCCAAACAAGTCTGTATTCGCGGTCTCCTGTGGAAAATTACTTGGTCATATTGTATCTGCACAAGGCATTCAGGTGGATCCCGATAAGATTTCAGCAGTATTAGAAGCGCCTGCACCAACAATACCTAAAGAAGTAATGTGCTTCATGGGCCAAGTTAGATGGCATGGACGACACTTACGGTGGCTTGCCCATTTGGCAGTACCATTGAACAGAGTAATCACCAAGACCCCACGACAATTTGAATGGACTGAGGAGTGCCAGATAGCGTTTGATCGATTAAAGTGTTTATTAACACAGGTTCCCATATTACAACCCCCCGACTGGGATCACCCCCCACCCTGAGTTCTCAACGATAATCACTATATCTTAACATGCATTGATTATGCAACAAGATGGGCAGAAGCATGGGCTTTATGATCAGCTACAGCTGTTGTAGTAGCAAAGTGCCTACTGACAGATGTTTTTCCAAGATTTGGTTTACCCCTCGAACTGGTAACAGATCAAGGCACTCATTTTGCTAATAACTTGATAAAGGTACTTACACATTCGTTCCAGATTACTCATAAATTTAGTTCTCCATATTATCCGCGTGCTAATGGTCTGGCCGAGAGTACCAACAAGTCTTTGCTAAATATACTTCGAAAATTGATTATGGACGCACCAGAAAGATGGGATCAACTGTTACCTGCCGTACTGTGGGCATACCGAACAACTTATAAGGTAACCACAGGACTGACTCCTTTCAAATTAGCCTTTGGAATCGAAGCTATAGCACCAATGGAAATAGTGGTGCCAAGTTTAAGAGTAGCCATCAACCAGAAATTACTACCGGAAGATTCTCTGTCATTTCGGTTGGAGACCCTCAGAGAATTAGACGAACATCGATGGCACAGTTTTATGACTATGAGGGAAGTACAGCTAAGACAAGCCAAAACACATGATAGACATCTACGAACTCCAGTTTTTACGACAGGACAGCTTGTCCTCTTTTACAATGCAAAATCGAATCGCTCTGCAGGCAAGTTTAAGCTACGATGGTTTGGCCCTTATCGAATAACGGAACAGGTGGGCCCTGCAACATTTCGGTTGACCACATTAACCGGAATTCCCTTGCCAAAGGTAATAAATGGTTTGAAGCTCCGACCATATCGACAAGCGTCACATCTGCGATAAGACGTTACGCGGAGTGCCGCGACTCTTGACGCTCTTTTTTTTCAGTCCTTCTGTTTTTCTTTTAATTTTGCATAATCAATAAAATAAGTGTAAATATCCGCGTCTTGAACTCTATTTATAGCTAAAGCCGCTCGGTCTTTTTCAAGCCGTTCATGCATGCAATCCATAGTTAAGAAATTATCATATCCACTTCGCGGGATAATTTATTATGATTGATTTCTCTTAGTTGCAGTGCATTACATAATCTTCACCAGTCCGCCGAAAAACGCTATCGTATTTGTGTAATTGTAATCTGTGATTACCCTGTGTTTGCGTGATTGTGCTTACTGACTGTATCGCGCCATGGAAGCTTTGGCAAACTATGCCGCTTTCCATGACGGACTCCCTACCGATGTAGGAGAGTACCTGCGCATCCGGGGATTATCCAACTTCGCTGAGCTGCCATGGCACTCAGTGGAGAATCACCCTTTCTTTGCCCGAATAATCTCCACCATCGCCAACACACCTGCGACAGAGAAAATGTGGGCTATCACCTCTTTACCCTCCCGAGTAGTAATCACATTTCAAACATTCGCTCAGTCGTTTCGACTTCCTGCACAAGGCAAACAGAATGGCACAAACATTCCCATAGCCACCATGAAACAGTTATTTCCTAGGTATTCGTCGAACGAGTACGCCATTCTTTGTAGACCTGAACCGGAGAGAACCGCACTCCAATTCCTAGTAGCCATATTCAACCTCCAGAAACGAACTTATGGAATATCACGCGCATTCTACTCAGCCCTCGACTTAGCTTCACAAGAACCAGTAAACTTTGCAACATACTACTTCAGCCGTATACACAAAGAATGCGTAGCCATTATGAAGCAGGTGAACAAAGGAAACATGCCAAGATCTAGGTTGCCACATATCCTGTCATTTCTCTTCCCCACCATCCTTGCAGCTCAACCACCACCGAGAGGTCCGGTCCTAAGACAGGAAGAATCCGTACAGCTGTTAGAAGACGATGAGGAAGACGAAGAAGAAATCAACCAGCTATTCCGAAAAAAAAGAATCAGGATAAGTTCCTCTGAAAGCGAAGCACTAGGCTCAGCCGGAGAAGATGAAGAAATAAATAAAGAAGTAGATCCACGACACCAACACCTCGATGCAACATGAGTCATCTGCACAAACATCAGCATCGGAGCAGAAATAGCAACAAGACTAGACCAAAACAAAAACAGTCTCGACAGAACAGATATCTCAGCAACAAACGGAGCCACAAAACCAAGAAGATATACAACAAGTAGCTAAGGAGCTTTAGAAACACTGCTTAAAGTAGTTGAGTCCGAAGCAACCGAAAACGCAGAATCGGAGCAACCGACAAAAGAAAAGGTAATACAATCTAACCCTATCCTCCCTCCTCCCTCACCGAAACATCCACTCAAACCCATCTCACCTATCTACCCCACTCACCCTGCTGAAACCACTGCATCCTCAACCTCATCACCCACTTACTCGCCACCGAACTCCCAACAACTCAATGCCGAAACCTCTTCGAAACCTCCACTTCCGGCCATCCCAGCAATTTCTGATTTAGCTGCAATAGGACATATGCTCATCAACTTATCACAACAACTACCGCGACAACTGAAACAGCTCACAGACTCTGTGCAAGATGATTTTCAACACAAACTAGAAGTAATGGAGGCAGACATCACACCCCTCCAAGAGGAATTACACACAGTAAAGGCCGAAAACCATGCACTTAATGAACAAGTTAAGCAATTACAGGCAATAATAAGAGAACAGGAAGATATTACCACCCAACGAGATGAAGCATTGAATGCAGTACACGCAAAGGAAGAATTGCTGATAGCTGCAGATGCAGAACTCACTAACCTAAAGCAAATACTCAAGGACGCCGAAGATGTCATATTTGCCTTAGGTAACCTGCTGGAAGAAACCAGACTTCAGTTACAGGAGAAAGACCAGCAAAACCAGGAACAACAAAGAGAACTTAAAGAGATGAAACATGAGCTTCAAACGACAAAAGAACAGTTATCAAGTGTAAATACTATACTTCACAAGTATCTGATAAAAGAGCCGCAAATACAGAAGCAGATAGTAGCTATTAAAGCAGAAAGAGATGCTTATTACAAAACGATAGAATTTCAGAACCAACAATACGAAAGAATGGATAATCAAATACGCAATAAGAAGGACCAGATCATTGATCTACAGAAGCAACTAGCTGACATGAAATCATCCCGGGACGCTACGATGGCCAACGACTTCTACTTACAGGAAACATTTTTACAAACCCAAGCCGAAATTTTGCTCACCGAAGCCATAGCCCTAAGCTCTGTTAGAACAGATGCACAACTCCTAGAGCAAGATACACTTAAACAACTATTAGAAACATTAAAGAAAAAGATCGCCCGTACATTTAGATTAGCCCGAAACATGTATTTAGAAGGAATAGTCGAAGAATAGTAACCCTGTAAGAACTTGCGGGTTCGGGTCTACCCGTGCGTGCCAGTGTTAGCCGGCCGCCGGAGTGAGACTCGCATAACGGAAATCTTTGGAAAACACGCGCGAAAGGTTGTTACGCGCATTCTTGTAAAAGCTTATATAAAGCAATGAAAAAGAGACGCGAGAGACGGGCTTTGTTTTGGAAATTCACCAGACTGTTCGTCTGTGTGTGAACATTAGTTAATCTTGTTATTTCTGAGTTGTCTAAATGACATGTGTATCTGTTGGTCTGATCTTTGTCTGCATTTGTTCTTGTTGATAGTCGTGCGGTTGCAAACTTGTCCCGTTTCAGCAACTTATCTACCGTAGGTCCGATGTTTTGTCTGTGAATCCTTATTGGAAGTGTGGTTTTATGTATTGGGCGAATTGATCGTCTTGGGATGATCCACCAGATGGTTAACAAGTTCTGTGCGTAGAAGATCGTAGTTCTGTTACTACGGAGGAGTACGTTGTTTTAATGTTTACTCTGTCGTGGTATGGTAAGTTAATGTCGTAGTAAGAAGCTTAAGTGGTACAGATAGTCTTCAGAATTTCGGTCCTTTGGGATTGTATTCGCTGTGACGCCGATTGTAGAATGGTTGCGATATCTATCTGAACGAGTGACTTTGATCCTTGTGTAAGGTCTCCAGCGAATTAAGTATTGAAGTAGTTGAGCATAAGCGAATCTTGTTAAGTTCCAGTAGACCCCTGTATCCGATGTAGTTGTATTGGGAAAACTAGTATAGGGCCTTTGTTCTTACAGACCCCTTCCACTCCCAAGAACCCAAGGACCAGGTAAAACGCATTTCCGATAGTTGGAAAAGGCGCTTTACCTACCACCGATTAACAGAGCCCAAGCTAAAAGACATTTCAAGTTTGAAGACTTGAAGATTAGAACCCAAGCTGAAGGTGGCCAACAAAGGAGGAGTAGAAGACCCCAAGGGAAGGGCTGCCATGAAGTGTTGAAGACTCAACAAGGACTTGAGGATACTCCCCATGGTTTGAGCACAAGAAAAGTGCAAGATAGAAGGAAGAGTCACTCATGCAAAGTGTGACAAATTGTCTGAAGATAAAGGAGGTAAAAGAAGTGCATTTGTAATGCCAAGGGCTGAGGTAAAGGTTTTGAAAAATCCACATTATGTGTGGTGGTAAGTTCCAAGCATAAATCATGTGAATGTATTGTGAAAGTGTGAGGCAAGTAAGACCACCAAAGAGAGTGGCAAGCAAATGTGAAGGCAAGTAAGACCATCCCAAGAGGAGTGGCAAGCCTTGTTAGGTGCAAGAAGCACCATAGACCAAGTGAAGGTCTATTGAAAGGTTGAGGCAAGTAAGACCACCTAAGAGAGTGGCAAGCCTATGGCAAGTAAGCCCATTCAAAGAGGAATGGCAAGCCTATGTAAGGGAAAGTAAGACCATCCCAAGAGGCATGGCAACCCTTGTTAGGTGCAAGAGGCACCATTGTTCACATTGAGAATTTCTTGTGTTGGTTTGTAGGTGATGAAGGAAGCTTGGAAGATGTGGAAGCTAGAAGTGCTTCACATGAAGAGGAACTCATGAAAGAGTTCATGTATGATCAGCCCATTGTTGATTTTGTAGGTATAAGCCAACCATGAAGAATGAAGTAAAGATTATGAAGCAAGGGGGAGTTAGCTTGCATGGATTGGAAGATCCAAGAAGATTCCAAAGAAGAGAAAGTGGAGTCAAACCAAATTTCAGATTTGGACGAGAAGAAGCCAAGCTCCAACAAAGAGCAAGAGCAACCATGAAAGGTAAATTGAAGGATAATGAGGAGCCACCTACATTGAAGGAGTGCTTAGAAGGCAAGGAGCAGCCATGATGCACAAAAGAAGTCATGAAGACTAGCTAGAAGAAAGCATGACAACCATGATGATCACAAAAGGTGAGCAAAGAGCAACCATAGAAAAGGTTGAAGATGATCCAAAGTCAAAGAAGGATCAAAGCAAAGCATGCAAGCCTAGAGGACATGAAGCCATGAAGGTAAAGAAGAAGAGAGATTCTCAAAGAGAGGACAACAAGCAAAGAAGAGAGTGAAGCAACGAAGATAAGTACAACCAAGGTGATCTCATTTAATTCTATGAGTTGTATGAAGCATGTTCTTTGATAGGGATTGAAGAAGACTCTCATGAAGAGCCAAAGAAGCAAAGCTAATGCTGAAAGGAAGCCAAAGAAGGTTCAAAGCAAAGGAAGATAGATCACCAAAAAATCGAAAGAAGAGATACAAGGGCATAAGAAGCAAGAGACGAAGAGGAGAAGAATTGGAGAGTAGCATGGACTCCCAATTGTAGCTTGAGGGGGAGTCTTGAAAATTATGGAACATGTGCAAGTTCCAATTGTGAGGCTTGACACATACTCACCCTTCATTATGTACCTCTTCATCATTTATGCATTTGTTGTAAGCCCAAAATGAAGCTAGACCCTAAAAATATAAAGGGCACACTCATAACCTTAGAGTAGAGTGTTGAATTAAAAAGGGCAAATATATTTATGGTTTATATAAAAGACAAAATATGTTTAGATATATGGAATACACAAAAAAGTCGTAGCCTTATCCATATGGAGTGATTTGGAGCACCAAAAGCCACCCAAGCAAATGGAAGGACAAAAACCAAAAAGTGGAAAGTCAAGAGGTGAGAGAAGATGCAAGGGTAGGTGAAAAGTCCCATGCCCATAGCTCTATATAAAGAGCTCATATGAACATGAAAATTTGTGGAGATGACAAGGAGATGGTGTAGAAGTATATGCTGGTCATTCTCTCACCAATGGATATCAGAAGGTACCTCATTTGGATGCTACAAAGCACAAAGGTATTCTAGCCCCATACCTTGTTTGTACACAGCCACCGTGTGAAGGTGATATCTCTCTTTGTACTTATCCAATTAATGCATATGATATCTTGTTGGAAAGCTTATCTCTTCTAATCTTTGTATCTGAAATATCTCTATCAGATCCTTCTCCAATATTTCCTGGTAACATTTCTTGTGAACCTCAGTTTTCTACATAACCTGAGATTATAGGTAGTCTAACTTTGTGCAGTCGGTTACCTGGTCATATGAACTCCAAAAGGAGTGTTCTATAGCTTGTTAGAAAGCTATAAGAGTTTACTATGTGTGGACAAAAGTCCAGAGCCATTGGATCTCTGAGTTGTGATTGAATCAAGTTTTAGTAAGCATGTGTCTTACAGGGCAGATTCTAGAAGATGTTCTCTAACTTCCGCTGCGTGTATTGAAGTGTAATGGAGTCGAATTTCTCCACATTATTAAGTCCAAAGGGAATTACCATAAATTCATAATGGCCGGTTTGAGTTCAAAATGCAGTCTTAAAAATATCACTTTGTGTCATACGAATCTGATGATAACCCGATTTTAGATCAATTTTACTAAAGACATGAGCTCCTCGTAATTTATCTAAAAGGTCATCTATTCAAGGAATAGGGTATGTATTCTTTATTGTGATCTTGTTAAGGTCTCTATAATCAATGCACATTTTATAAGTTTTATTTTTCTTGTCTACTAAGAGAATTGCTGCTCCAAATGGGGAAGAACTACGCCTTATAAGTCCTTTGTGGAGTAAGTCTTTGAAGTGGTTTTCTATTTCCTTTTGATGTAGTGGGCCATGCCTATAAGGTGCTTTATGAGGAGGGGAACTATCAGGAATTAAGTCTATGCTATGGTCAAAGGATCCTCTTGAAGGTGGTAATTCAAATGGATAACCAGACATAAAACAATCCTCATAAGTAGTCATGAAAGGTTTATGTGCATCGGGAAGTGTATGAGTATAATCATTTATGACATTGACAAAAACAGTGCATGAATTGAATCCTTTCCTAAATGCATGTTTTACTTGAGTATGACTAATCAATGGAAATGGCTGGAAATCATGCTGCACAGACAAAGTAATGATTTGACCTTTAAATTCAAAGTTAAAGGTATGTGTATGGTAGTCAATGTGTGGGTTATAATGATGATGAAAAGGAATATCGAGTGTAACATCATAAGATTGCAAAGGTGTAATTAAAAGTGTTTGTGCATCTACATATAGGCCTATGCTAATCGTAACATCTTGCACTTCTAGTGTTACATTATAACGACTACCTTGAAATGCAACTTTCACTTTATACAAGGAAGGAAATGTTTTTAATTTAAGTTCTTGTACTAATAAATGTGAAATGAAATCATGTGAACTACCATCTTCATGTAAAATATTAACCAGCTTGTTATTGATAGTACCCTACATGCAAAGTAAAGAATGAATTGAGATATCGCCACCCAAGGTACTTAAGTCCTTCTCCAATGCTTCCTCTATCGAGACAGGAGAAATCTCTTCATTATGGGCCTCCATGTTATGCAATTGAGATATAGTTGGTTTCATGTGAACAGATCGCAATCAGCACTTCATTTTTGTATGTCCAAATTACCACAGTTCCAGTAGGTGATATGTGGTCGCTTCTGTTGGGCATCCATCGCTGAAGTTTGGAGTGTAGGTGGTTTGGTAGGTTGGAGAGATGAAGCAACAGGTGCAGTTGAGTAATTGGATTGTGGAGGACGAGAAAAACTAGAGTAAGATGGGGCATCAAAATTACGTTTCATAGGAAACGTGGGTTTAACAAAAAGTGGTCGTTGACATGATTGTTGTAGATGGATTGACTTGGTTATGGACTAGAATTCCTTCTCTGCATCATAGGCAAAAGAGATATCCTTGTTGAGGGTTGTAGGCCGTAGGGTGTGAAGCTTGGCTTGGATTCTCACCTCCAAACCATCTTCGTATTTCCACTGCAAGCTATCCTCTGATACATCTTCGAGAATTTGAACCAATAATAATTTTTGCTAGAACCAGTCTGTGTAGGTAGTGACCGTGTCACCCTCCTTCCATGTCAAGGTTATCCATGCACGTCAAACATGTAGATGATATTGAGGAGGAAGAAAAGAATCCTTCACTTTATCTTGGAAAGCCTTCCACATTGTTGGACGATCTATATTGTGGCACAAGACATTCCGCTTTTCCTACTAAATAGTTAGTGGCAAATTTGACTTTTTCACTTTCAGCATATGTTTCATCAGTATAAAAATTGTCAAAACATAGATGTTTTTGTCATTTTAGTAATTTATTCACGTGATGACTATAGATCAATCATAACAATTACTTGCTTTGTTATGTAGACTAGCACACATTACAAATGGTCCTTCTATCTTTGGTTGCTTTCATGAAAACTTATAAAGATTGGCTTGTTGACTCAAAAGTTAGTGATCTATATAATACCTTGAATGAGCATAGCACCTACTAGTATCCAAGGGGCCACTTCATCTCCCCAACTATTTTGGATCCACTCTTTGACATTATGTTGGCACCTCTCAAAGAGATATTGTGTATTTTTCCAAGGGTTTAACCCCAAGTTTTTGCCACTCCAAGCACATTGTAAGAAGGTTTCATTTTACTAAGGATTTCAACTACTTCTTGGCGATATACATCTCATCATGGATATTGTCAAAGCTTTGGAGATTCCCCCATACCACATGAAGTCATCCTATCTATCTCGCATGAAGGTGATCTTGTCTAGCAAGATCTTGTTTCGTTCCTATACCTTTTTGGTAAAGTACCTATGGAGGATCTGCTTGATCCATTTGGTGGGCATCTTATGGAGTACCTAGAAATCTTGCATGGTTGATACCACTTGGTGGCTATGGATTTCCACATGGATACTTCCTATCTGGTGCTCGTGCTGCTGCTTCGACATTCTTGGTGGACCTTTCTCACATACCCTAGCAGCCTCCATACTCTACAAAATGGAGTTGCAAAGGGTGTTGAGAATATGAGAGTGCATCTCCCTTTTGTATCTTGGAGTTACTCTATTTCTATTTCCATTCCATTTTCATTTTATATTATATCCTTTGTATTTGGGTACCTTGCCAATTGCTTTTACAAATGTATTCATTCTCCTTTAAGGGGAATTATCCCACATGAGATGTACTTTGGAGAGCCCCTCCCAAATCTATACAAGGAGGGCCTCTCACCCCATTTGTACTTGGTTAGAATCTTGAGGAGCCTACTCCATGCTCTCGGCAAGCTCATTTCTAATCTATGTGAGTCGATGGGCATGCCAAGTGTTACATGGAGAAAGAGCTTGCACTCCATGTACAAGGATTGAGAGAGATGGAGAGGGAAGAGAGTAGAATTGATATCACCATTTTTGCATGAAAATCAAGAACAACAAGAACAATATAACTAAAGTGAAACAATAAAAAGCTAACTAACCATACATTGGAATCCATGATAGGTGATGCAAGAAGAGAGAGGATTTGCTCATTACTTTGAAGCCATATTTATACAAATTTGTGGCCTTAAAGGCTCTTCACATCCACACTTCTCTCATCCTTCAAATGAACCTTAGCATAAGATTTTTCCATACAAAATATATGTCCCAATGTGCTCCTAACAAAACCCAAATCTTTGTGAAAATGTCAAACTTCTTAGAAGGCGGAGCCTTGTGAAAGAGTCTACAACATTATCCTATGTGGGAACCTAAGCCAAAATAATCTCTCCAACAAAGATTCTCTCCCTAACAATATGTGTTACTATATTTCGATAGTGATGTGTGTGAACACACTTAGGACCATTGTTAGAAGCACAACTAAAATCAATTCTTTTTCATCATCAGTTGTACATGTTGTTACATTTTTCCACTTTAGATTAGTTTAGATTGATCTTTTCATACTCATAAGCACTCATGTATAGTGATATGAGAGTGCTACACTTTTTTGTATTTTAGAATCAATCTCCATTGAGCAAAATAATACAACATAGATGGGAAAAGTGGCCAAAGTGTATACAAGGAGGTCACTAGTCATTGTAAAGGAGGTCCATTTTGGCTCATAAGAAGATGCTGCTCTTTTGGAGAGTGCATGCTTGTGTCTTTTGAGTCTCATGGATTTCTTTCTTCTTCCTTGTTCCTCTAAGCTTATGACCTTCTTCAAGTGTGGTTCACATGTCTACATGTGTGGTTGACGTTGAGTGTGCTTGCTTGTTGAGTGATTTCCTTCAATCTTGCATCTGGATTTGTGCCATGCTTGACGATGAAGATCCATTATGTCTGCATAGGTTCTGCCCACATTTAGGTCTTATGAGACAACTCATCAGATTGATAATTGTCACTCTAGTACAATGGAAAGTACCAATGTGAGGAGCTCTTCCTCGTAATTTTCAGTCCTCGGAGAGGTTAGGCCGATATGAAGATCAAGAGCAAGTGATGCACATGAAGGTGATGATGCAAAATACAATTTGCACACACACACATGTATATACACACACACACACATACAATGAAAGTAGCGATGGAGATCAATGGAAGGCAAGGAAAGAACTCATACTCATATTCATCATCCACTAATTACAATAGCTCTTCTAAGTACTAGCTGATAAGTTCTACAATAACAAAAACAACAAAATGAGCTCTCTAGCTCTATTTATAGTTTTTGCCTAGTTTTGACCGGTTTCACATCTAGTGACCAACATAGTTAAAAAATAGGTCCTACCTCTAATTTGAAATATCTAACGGCTTCCAAAAATTACAAAAATTGGCATGAGCTTTCTACTTAGACTCCTCAAGCTCGAGGACTCCTTGCCTTCCATAGAATGGAGCCGCACCTGCGGTAATCGGATGTATATACATATATTACATTATTTTAGTGATAAAAATCACTGTTCACATAATAAAGTAATCTGTGAGTAATTTATGTGCTTCCTCTTCTTTTATGATGAGAGCTGGTGCTCAATCCTTTGCCTTCAACACTCCCCTCCTCCTCATTTCTGTCATCCCTAAGAGAACCTGATTGCACGTGAGTAATGTAGTTAGTGAGAAGGTCTATTGCCATCGTGATGCGAATTCCCCTAATAAGGTCGCATTTGAGCTTCTCCCGATCGATGGGCTGAGGTTTGTCTGGATTTGGACACAGATAATGCTCAGAATACATGAAACGTTCGTAGGCAAACAAATGAAGCAAATGCGTGGGACACTTCTGAGTGGTATTCCCAGAAGCCGGTTGTGAACATGTCTTCAAACGTCTGCTTGTAGTAGGCAGGCATATATTTCAGTCTGCAGTGCCAGGCATAGCATACTTTGAGGGAAGGTGTGGTGCTCATGTCATATACTAAGTCCACGATAGCAGCAAAATATGGTGATTTCAAAATAACCTCTTTGATGTTGGCCATCGCATGTAATTGAGCATCGACTTGCGCGGAATGGGTCTTGCCAAGTTCTTCTATTGTCTTTAACCAAGCTGGAGGAGGTAGTTCATATGTATCATGTCCTTCTGGTGAGGAGCGTCCTCCAACAACGGGCAAAGGTACATATTCTTCTTCAAATGTGTCCTCAACTGGTATGGGTATCATCTCGTCGGGTTTCGGCAAGTCGGATGGCGAATCCGGTCGAGGGGTTTCCGTCATCTTGGATACCTGGGTCGGTAATTCCTGTACCTTCATATGTAGCACATTTAGCTCATCTAAGAGAGTTGGGGGGTGCGACTTCCTGTACAATAGTAAGCCCTAATGAATCTTTGAGCAACAAGATTTTATTTGTCTCTTTAAGTGTGGGGCATTCTTCTTGTAGGCAATCATAATCCTCGAGCACCCGTGCATGGTCTTCTAGGAGAATCTTCATTACTTCCAGAGGAACAACTTATAAATGAGAGGGACTAAGAGGCATCTCCTGATTATCCAAGGTGGCTTCAAAGTTCTCCCGATTTTGTTGTTGGAGATGTTGATTTTCCTCCTTAGTTGCATTGAGATGTCGTCAAAGGAGCGCCATATTTAGCAACAATTGAGTGTTGCACATCAAATAAACATCTAATTGTGATTCAACTTCTTTGACACATTCTTGTACTTGAGCTTCAAGAGTTTGTTGTTGCTTCTGATGCTCTGTTTCCAAGTTCTTATACTTCATATTGAGGTCCTGGTTCTGTAAAGTGAGTGCATCTAAGCGTTTTTGCAAATCCTGTGTAGTTTGTTGAAGAGCCGAATCTTGTTGCCCTAGCGATGAATACTCTACATTAATTTATTGAATACATTGTATCATCTACTGGATGGCAACATCAACAGTGGATGATGATGACGATGCAAAGGTGGGAAATGACACATGCGGGGTGGTTTGTAATGCAATGGGAGTGGGAGTTGGGGTAGGGATGGTGGATGTCATGGCAAGTGATGTAAGAGATGTGCGAATAGGTGGCATGTGAAGTGTGTTGTGTGATGTGGGTGATGCATGTGAATGTGCATGTGGTGAAGCAATGGGTGATATGTCTATGTCACTGGTGGTACCTTCGGTGATAGCAATGTGAAAGAGTGATGTGGGTGCGATTGTGTGAGGTTGTGGGTGCAATTGTGTGGTGAGAGGTGAGTGAGGTGGTGTGTGTGGTGGCCATAAGAAGGGGGCTTGTGGATGGATTTCCTGAGAGGGTTGTACAAATGGAAAAGGTGGGGATCATGGGTGCAAAAAGGAGGTGAAAGAGGAATAGAATGAGGTCGGTGGTGTAGAGGTGATAAAGGAGTATAATGGGTTAATGGTATACGAGGGGAAATGAGGGGGCGGGGAAATGATAGGTGGCGTAAAGATAGGTGGAATGGAGACAAAAGATATGGGAGCAATAGTCGTAATTGGACTGGATATCAGGGGCCACAGAGAAACGAAGGATGGAATGCAATCATCGAGACTATCGACAATGTCGAGGGAGGATGGGGTTGGTGCTGGGTGAGAAGGGAGGGTTTCACTAAGGGTATATACATGGGAAGTGTCTTTGCTCGTTGTTAGGTCAATAGTAGAGGAACCCACAAGGGGTGCTCATGTGATAGGATCGATTGGTACACAAATATATGTGCCTGGTTGTTTAAGAATTCGAACCCTCAGAGGGTCAAACCTCAGTAGGGGCTTTTGTAGCAAATATCTTAAGGCTTCCGACACACCTATTGATTGAACCAATTTGTGCATGGCTGAAATGAACGTTTCCTCGAAGCTATCGTTGACCAACTCTTGCTGCAAGATGGCTTGGCTTTGTTCTTCAGCCACTTTGTCCTTGCCCAAACCTGATTCGTAGTTTTATGGAGCCGTCGAATGGCTATGGTGTATGCAGCTACTTTTGCCATCTCTTCTTCATACATACTAGCTTCCCCTTGAGCTTTGGCTTGTACTTCCGATTGATGTGCTTCTTCCTCGCTTGCTTAAGTGTCAGCATCTCCATCATACATCACCGTACGGTTGTCATCTTTGTCTTCACAATCAGCGTTCTCTCCCTTTGAGGGTGTTGTGGGGTAAGTGGGGCATTCAAATTCTTGAGAAACAACGTGTGTGTCTGAAAATTGAAAGTCGTTGGACAACACATCCGGGATCTCAAAATCAAATGTAGTGTGGATTTCTTCCATGCCCAAACTAGTAACCGGGAAGGTAAAAGAGTCAGAGACAAATGTAGAAGTTGCCATGAGAGCTTCAACAATAGTGGTGTCAGTAGATAATATCATTGAAAAGTTTATGAAAACAAAACATACCTATGAGCAGCTAGCTCTCTTCCTGCATGTGGAGCCGCAGAAGAGCCCTCGTCTGATTGTTGGGTAAGCATCTTGATCGTATAATCCAGCTCCTTATCAGACACCTCTGCGTAATCACGCATTATGGCCCCTAGAGTATCAGACAGAACTCTTGCTCTCATAAGACTTTTTATGAGAGTGAGTTTCACCTTTCTCTCTCTACTGTGATCCATAATACCTAACATATAAAACAAAATGGTTAGAAATCAATATATATACGTGTACATATGTAAGTGTGTATGCATTAAGTATGTGTATGTATGCATGTGTGTGTGTATGTATGTGTGTGTATATGTGTGTATGTGTGTATGCATGTGTATGTGTGTGTATGCATCATTATGTGTATATGTATCTATGTGTGTATAGGTGTGTATATGTGTGTGTGTATGTATCTGTATATGTGTGTGTATGCATGTATGTATGTATGTATGTATGTATGTATGTATGTATGCATATGCATATGCATTATGTATGTATATATATGCATGTATGTGTATGTGTGAGTATGTCTCTCTATGTGTGTGTATGCATATATGTGTGTATGTATGCATATATGTATGTATGTGTGTATGTGTGTGTGTATATGTGTTTGTATGTGTGTATGCATGTGTATGTGTGTTTATGCATCATTATTTGTGTAAGTGTCTATGTGTGTTTATGTGTGTATATGTGTGCGTGTGTGTGTGTCTATGTGTATGTGTGTGTGTCTATGAGTGTGTATGTGTTTATGTGTATGTATGTATCTATGTGTGTATATGTGTCTATGTGTATATGTGTATGCATGTATGTATGCATATGTGTGTGTATGCATGTGTATGTGTGTGTATGCATCATTATGTGTGTATGTGTCTATGTGTGTATGTGTGTGTATATGTGTGTGTATCTATGTGTATGTGTGTGTGTCTATGAGTGTTGATGTGTTTATGTGTATGTATGTATCTATGTGTATGTATGTGTCTATGTGTGTATGTGTATGCATGTATGTATGCATATGTATGTGTGTGTATGCATCATTATGTGTGTCTATGTATGCATGTGTATGTGTGTATGCATCATTATGTGTGTATGTGTCTATGTGTGTATGTGTGTGTGTGTGTCTATGAGTGTGCATGTGTTTATGTGTATGTATGTATCTATGTGTGTGTATGTGTCTATGTGTGTATGTGTATGCATGCATGTATGCATATGTGTGTATGCATATGTATGTGTGTGTATGCATCATTAGGTGTGTCTATGTATGCATGTGCATGTGTGTATGCATCATTACATGTGTATGTGTCTATGTGTGTATGTGTGTATGTGTGTGTGTATATGTGTGTGTGTCTATGTGTATGTGTGTGTGTCTATGAGTGTGTATGTGTTTATGTGTATGTATCTATGTGTGTGTATGTGTATGCATGTATGTATGCATATGTGTGTGTATGCATATGTATGTGTGTGTATGCATATGTATGTGTGTGCATGCATCATTATGTGTGTATGTATCTATGTGTGTATGTGTGTGTGTGTATCTATGAGTGTGTATGTGTTTATGTGTATGTATGTATCTATGTGTGTGTATGTGTCTATGTGTGTATGTGTATGCATGTATGTATGCATATGTGTGTGTATGCATATGTATGTGTGTGTATGCATCATTATGTGTGTCTATGTATGCATGTGTATGTGGGTATGCATCATTACGTGTGTATGTGTCTATGTGTGTATGTGTGTGTGTATATGTGTGTGTGTCTATGTGTATGTGTGTGTGTCTATGAGTGTGTATGTGTTTATGTGTATGTACCTATGTGTGTGTATGTGTATGCATGTATGTATGCATATGTCTATGTATGCATATGTATGTGTGTGTATGCATCATTATGTGTGTATGTGTCTATGTGTGTATGTGTGTGTGTGTCTATGAGTGTGTATGTGTTTATGTGTATGTATGTATCTATGTGTGTGTATGTGTCTATGTGTATGCATGTATGTATGCATATACATGTGTATGCATATGTATGTGTGTATGCATATGTATGTGTGTATGCATCATTATTTGTGTCTATGTATGCATGTGTATGTGTGTATGCATCATTACGTGTGTATGTGTCTTTGTGTGTATGTGTGTGTATATGTGTGTGTATCTATGTGTATGTGTGTGTGTCTATGAGTGTGTATGTATCTATGTGTGTGTATGTGTATGCATGTATGTATGCATATGTGTGTGTATGCATATGTATGTGTGTGTATGCATCATTATGTGTGTATGTGTCTATGTGTGTATGTGTGTGTGTATGCATTATGTACGTGTATGTAAGCATGTGCATTATGTATGCATATAAGTATGTAAGTATGCATATGCATATGCATTATGTATGCATATGCATTATGTATGCATATGCATATGCATTATGTATGCATATGCATATGCATTATGTATGCATATGCATTATGTATGCATATGCATTATGTATGCATATGCATTATGTATGCATATGCATATGCATTATGTACGCATATGTGTGTATGTGTGTGTATGCATTATGTATGTGTATGCATTATGTATGTGTATGTAAGCATGTGCATTATGTATGTGTATGTAAGCATGTGCATTATGTATGCATGTAAGTATGTATGTATGCATATGCATATGCAATATGTATGCATGTATGTGTATGTGTGTGTATGTCTCTCTATGTGTGTGTATGCATATATGTGTGTGAATGTGTGTGTACATGTGTCTATATGTGTGTATGCATGTGTATGTGTGTGTATGCATCATTATGTGTGTATGTGTGTATATGTGTGTGTATGTGTGTGTGTCTATGTGTATGTGTGTGTATCTATGAGTATGTATGTGTTTGTGTGTGTGTATGTGTATGTGTGTATGTGTCTGTGTGTGTATGTATCTATGCATGTGCATTATGTATGCATGTAAGTATGTATGTACATTGTATGCATATGCATATGCATTATGTATGCATATGTATGCATGTATGTGTTTATGTGTGTATGTCTCTCTATGTGTGTGTATGCATATATGTGTGTCTATGTGTGTATGTGTGTGTATATGTGTCTGTATGTGTGTATACATGTGTATGTGTGTGTATGCATGTGTATGTGTGTGTATGTGTGTGTATGCATGTGTATGTGTGTGTATGCATGTGTATGTGTGTATGTGTGCATGTGTGTGTGTCTATGTGTGTGTATGTGTGTGTGTCTATGTGTATGTGTGTGTATCTATGAGTGTGTATGTGTCTATGTGTCTATGTGTGTGTATGTGTTTATGTGTGTATGTGTATGCATGTATGTATGCATATGCATGTGTATGCATGTGTATGTGTGTGTATGCATCATTATGTGTGTATGTGTCTATGTGTGTATGTGTCTATGTGTGTATGTGTTTGTGTATATGTGTGTGTATGTGTGTGTGTCTATGTGTATGTGTCGCTACGCGTCTATGAGTGTGTATGTGTTTATGTGTGTGTATGTGTCTATGTGTGTGTATGTGCATATGCATTATGTATGCATATGTATGCATGTATGTGTATGTGTGTGTATGTCTCTCTATGTGTGTGTGTGTATGCATATATGTGTGTGTATGTGTGTGTGTATATGTGTGTCTATGTGTGTATGCATGTGTATGTGTGTGAATGCATCATTATGTGTGTATGTGTCTATGTGTGTATGTGTGTGTGTGTATGTGTGTGTATGTGTGTGTATGTGTGTGCGCGTCTGTGTGTATGTGTATGTGTGTGTGTCTATGAGTGTGTATGTTTGGATGTGTGTGTGTATGAATGTGTGTCTATGAGTGTGTATGTTTGGATGTGTAAGTGTATGTGTGTCTATGTGTGTATGCATGTGTATGTGTGTGAATGCATCATTATGTGTGTCTATGAGTGTGTATGTATATGTGTATATGTGTGTGTATATGTGTGTCTATGTGTGTGTGTATATGTGTGTCTATGTGTGTATGCATGTGTATGTGTGTGAATGCATCATTATGTGTGTATGTGTCTATGTGTGTATGTGTCTATGTGTGTATGTGTCTATGTGTGTATGTGTGTGTATATGTGTGTGTATGTGTGTGCACGTCTATGTGTATGTGTGTGTGTCTATGAGTGTGTATGTGTTTATGTGTGTGTATGTGTCTATGTGTGTGTATGTGTCTATGTGTGTATGTGTCTATGTGTGTATGTATGCATATGTGTGTATGTGTGTGTATGCATTATGTATGCATATGTGTGTGTATGCATTATGTATGTGTATGTATGCATATGCATTATGTATGTATGTATGCATGTGAATTATGCATGCATATGTGTGTGTATGCATGTAAGTATGTATGTATGTACGCATATGCATATGCATTATGTATGCATATGTGTGTGTATGCATGTAAGTATGTATGGATGTACGCATATGCATATGCATTATGTATGCATGTATGTGTATGTGTGTGCATGTCTCTCTCTATGTGTGTGTATGCATATATGTGTGTGTATGTGTGTATGTGTGTGTGTATGTGTGTGTGTATGTGTGTGTGTGTATGTGTTTGTGTTTGTGTATGTGTGTGTATATGTATGTGTATATGTGTGTGCATGTGTATGCATTATGTGTGCATGTGTGTATGCAACCTTATTTGTGTATGTGTGTATATGTGTGTGTATTTGTGTGTATGTGTGTGTGTATGTGTGTGTGTGTGTCTATGTGTGTATATGTGTGTGTACATATGTATGTGTATGTAAGTGTGTGTGTGTGTGTGCGCATACCTACTTGCTGTTAGTTTGTGCGGCCCTCTCTCTTTCTCGCGCTCTCTCTCTCTCTCTCACTCTCTCTCTCTCTCGGTTTCTTCTTGCTCGCGTCCAAGTCCCGGCACAAATGTGCCGGGAGAAATCAAATTTTCTTTTTTAACATTCGAGAGCGTCGCATATACGACGCTCTGCAGTTTGCCAACGTCGCTCCCAACATCACTAGGCAGCAACGAAATTAGAGACGCTCTTTAATTAACGTCACCTAAGCGATGCTAGCATCGCTTATGTGACGAGGGTCGGGGAAAAAAAAAATCAAAATTCTGACCATCGCTTATGCGACGACCACGTCGCATAAGCGACGCTTCCCGTTTTTTTTTCAATTTGGGGGCGTCGCTACGCCCCCCTTTTTCTTGTAGTGTATCCTATCATTGGAGTAGGAAATCGAGCTTACAACTGCAAATGGAGGTGTGATTCTCTTGAAAAATGCATTGTATGTGCCCGATATAAAGAAGAACTTAATTCCAGTTCCGTTGATTACCAAAGTTGGACTTCATGTACACTTTGTTGATGATAAGTGTATGGTTCATGATTTTAGCAACGACGATGTTATTGTGATGTCAAGTACATTATGTAATGGTTTGTATCGCATGGATACATACAAGAGGGCTGCCTCAAATGCCTTGGTTGCTCATACTTCTTCATGGCTGAAATGGAGCTTTGGCATGCTCGTTTTGGTCACTTAAACTTCAATAGTTTGCTTTACTTGCAAAAGAAGTACATGGTTATTGGTTTGCCTACACTTGATTCCATTGAAAAGCATGCATGTGAAGGTTGCATTCTTGGAAAAATGCATCGTGCTTCTTTTCCAAAAGATAGTCATACACACACTACAAGAAAATTACAGCTTGTTCATAGTGATGTATGTGGTCCCTTCAAGACTCCATCTTTTGGGAAGCATGTATATTTTCTTACCTTCATTGATGATGTTACTCTCCATACATGGGTGTATCATATGAAAGCAAAGAATGAGGTATTTTCTTGCTACAAAGCATTTTTAGCTATGGCTGAAAATTTTTCTTCATAAAAGCTTTTGACTCTACGCACAAATCGTGGTGGTGAATACATGTCACATGAGTTTAATGCTTTTCTTTGTGAAAGAGGTATTTCACACCAATGTACGGTGCCATATACACCTCAGCAAAATGGTGTTGTCGAGCGTAAGAATAGAAATCTACTTGAAATGGCACGATGTATGGTTAAAGGAAAGCACCTTCCCGATAAGTTTTGGATGGAAGCGATCATGTGTGCAAAGTATGTGTTGAATCGCTACCCTACAAAAGCATTGAGATTCATCACTCCTTATGAGGCTTGGAATGGTCATAAGTCTATGGTTAGTCATATGCATGCATTTGGTTGTTTGGCATTATGCTCTTGTGCCATCACAACAACATCACAAACTTGATGACAAGGTAAAAAAATGTATATTTGTTGGTTATAGTGCTGAAAGTAAGGGATATCGATTGTACCATCCATTGATGAACACAATTGTTGTGAGTCAAGATGTGGTATGGTGCGGTTGACTATGGCCATGTAGATCACCCAACTAAAGCTCAAAGGCTGAAAAATTCCAGCCAAACAGGGCTGAAAATGTAGAGAATTTCAAGCCAAACATGGCTGAAAATTTTCAGCCAAAAATTATCAAAACTGCTGGAAATTTCCAGCCACATATGGCTAAACATTTGCATCAAAATATGGCTGAAAATGAGCAAGAAATTCAGCCCACTCATGATGTACATATTGAAGATGTTTTACATAATGAATGCATGTCTATCACGAGTGCACAAACTATGCCAAATTGGCTGAAACAAACTTTGCAGGACAGCAAATTGAGTGCACCTTTACTTGGTAGAACAAGATCAAGCTCTCACCATGCATCAAGTAATTTTGATTATTCTCTTATTGCTATAGCATGTAATGAAGAGCCACTTTCTTTTGAAGATGCATGTGACAATCCACAATGGATTAGTGCTATGCAATCAGAAATGGATTCCATACATAGAAATGGTACTTGGGAGTTATGTGAATTAACAAAAGGAAAGAATGCCATTGGTACAAAGTGGGTTTACAAGATTAAGAGAAAATCTTAAGGTAGCATTGATCGCTACAAAGCTAGATTGGTTGCCAAAGGATATGCGCAACAATATGGCATTGACTATGAGTAAACTTTTGCACCTACTTCACACATGACTACCATTCGTACCGTGGTTGCATTGGCTACCCATCGAGGTTGGAAAGTGCATTATTTGGACATAAAAATAGCCTTCTTGAATGGTGATTTGCAAGAAGAGGTTTATGTGAAGCAACCTCCTGGATTTGCTATGAAAGGGAAAGAGCATATGGTTTGTCGCTTGCATAAAGCCTTGTATGGTCTCAAGCAAGCTCCACGTGCATGGTATGACAAAATCCATAAGCACTTGATTGCTCTTGGCTTCACATGTAGTCGGATTGAGAGCACACTCTATGTATGCAAAAATGGGGTTGATCTTATTGTGCTTGTTCTTTATGTTGATGACATACTCTTGACTAGGTCAGGTGTTGATAGTCAAGGTCAAGCACAAGCATAGAAGCACATCAAGGAAGTGGACACACAAGAAGAAGGAGCATGTAGGGAGCTCCAAGAAGCACATGTCAAATTTTCAAAAGAAATCCCTATAAAAATAGTGATTTTTATCACTAAAAACCATTGTAAATACCATTTTCCATTTTTCTAACTCCATTTTGTTCAAGTCGAGGAGTCCTTGAGCTTATTAGAACTATCATTCTATTGATTTTCATAATTTTTAGACTCCGTTTGAGCCTTCAAATAAGCCATGGAACCTAATTTTTAACTAGGCTGGACACTAGGTCTAGACAGGGCCAAAGCCACTCAAAAAACTATAAAAAGGGCTAAAGAGCTTATTTTTGGGGTTAGCTTGTTGTAGATTTGAGCTTTGTAAGAGATTTCTTTTGTAATCAAAGCTTTCCATTATTCCACTCTTTGCTCTTGCCTTGTGCATGTGTGTGTGTATGTGTGTGCATGCTTGTGTGCTTTCACTCACGCACTTGTGCCATCACTTGCTCATAGTCTTCATATGAGTCCTCACGTCTCCTTGGATTGACATTTATGAGGTGAAGCTCCTCACGTTGGTACTTACCATTGTGTTAGAGTGACACCAAATTTGGCATCCTTGCTGGGGAGAGAGCTTGGAGGACGAGCGTGTGATCGTAAGACGTAGAGTAGGGACATTGGAAGGTAAAAAAAATCATCATTTTCAGTTTAGTTTCTGATTTTTTTCTCCATATTCATCCTCATCATCATCACCATCTCCATCCACCTTCATCTTCTCACTTTTTTCCATTTTCTAGAGTACATTCACCTCGTTTTTTGTTTGGGTGGTTGTGAGCAAGAAAGCTTAGAGGGGGTGCAGAATTGAAATGCTGAAGAAATACACCTCAATATACCCAAAAAGTGAGTGAACTATTCTAGACGTGACACAACCTGCGCCAAGTGTCGTGAGTGCAATATCAGGGGTTTGAAGGGAGATTCTACATCTACAGGCCCATAGGAGTGAGAAGGAGGACATAAGATACTCATATTTGCAAAAAGTTTTGAATTTGGACTCCAAAAAATCCAAGTGTCGTGACCGGTTGAGTTCAAGTGCCACGATACTTGAATTCTCGTGTGTCGCGATATTTGGTAGATATCGTGTATTGCTGATATTCAAGTGTCACGATGTTCCTCAAGTGTCGCGATATCTGTGACCTTTAAGTGTCACGATATCTATGATATTCAAGTGTCACGATATCTACGATATCCAGGTGTCGTGATATCCCTTTGGGTGTCATGTGTCGTGACCGCCCAAGTATCGTGTGTCGTTTCCATCAGATGTCATAATACCTGACAAGTGTCGAGTGTCATGACCAACCAGGTGTCATGTGTCCAAGTGTCGTGATATTCCTCAGGTGTCGAGTGTCGTGGACATCAAGTGTCACGACATCTGCCAAGTGTCGTGTGTCATCGGACCTCAAGTGTCGCGATATCTGACAAGTGTCGCGACATGTGCTAGATGTCGAGTGTCATGACCATTTAGGTGTTAAGTGTCACGATATCCCTCAGGTGTCGTGTGTCGTGACTTCCCAAATATCGTGTGTTGTGGAATCCCAAGTATCGTGTATTGTCTACTTCCAAGTATCGCTGATGCTTACTAAGTGTCGTGTGTTGTCTGTTTTGAAGCAATCCCAGAGAGGTCTTGTTTCCCTATTTTAACCCCCAAAACCCTGAACTGGCATAACTTTCTCATACGAAATCCCTTTTTTGTGATCTTGGGTTCCTTGGGAAGCTCATGGGGAGTACAACAAAAACGTCATCTGGTTACAGTAAAACTAATACTTGGATTATTAGATATAGTATTTTGAAGTTCATCCTTTGGTGGACTAGGAACCCAAGGAGTTCCAAAGTATTTTGAGCAATACAAAGGAAAATTTTGGACTTGTAGACAAGGCTTATGAACCTAAGATCTGGTAGACACTTACGCAAGGATAGGCAAAGCATTAGATCATCTGAGGCCAGTGTCAACCATACAGCCAACTTTTGGGCTCAACAACTAAGTGGTTATACTTATGTACTCAGTGCAGACACAAGTGATTCAGAAATGCCCTTCAGCATGGAGAAACCCACATGTACCTCAGGTATTACCTATTTACAAACCCCAGAAGATCCCTATAAGACACAATTGGAATATATCAGGGTCAACCAATTAGGTGCTCGCATCTATGAGGATGGCCTGAGGCGATCACCAACTCAAAAATCCAAATCAACCCTTTGGGCTAGAACACCCAGTGGTCAAGCTCGAACATGGTTCATACATTGATAAGGAAGGAACCATGTGTGTGGTAACCAACCTCCCAGATAGGACAGATGAGTTTGGAAATATTATTCCTGAGAATGAGATAGGAGACCTAGAGCAAGGGGACCTAGGAGGAGAACCCAAGACTCCTATAGGTAAGTCAGTCTTGACTAGAGTAATCACTCTAGATTGGATCCCTCAAGATAACAAAAGCATAGAACTATTCTTGAATAGAGGCACAGAGGAAGCCTTTTGGAGATTCAAGTCAGATCGACCAAGCCCAGTAGTCACCATCTATGAATTCAAGGATCCAAAGACACTAGGGAAAGTTGTCTATCTACATCACACATTTGAGAAAATGTTCTTGGTATTAGAGCATGATAGGCATGCATACACTTGGTAGGGTGAATCAATTTTCCCTCCACCAAGATCTAGTGCTTCCCATGGTCTCCAAGGAGCTGGATCATCCAAGGCTCATGAAAAACATAGGGAAAGAGCCAGAGAGAGACCTGAGGTAAGCTTTGCAAACACTGTGGGCAGAGATAGATCAAGACATGAAGGTCAAAGACCTGAAAGGGAGAGACATAGAATACATAGGCATCAGAGAGATGAACATGATTTTCCATTGCATAGACCATGAGATCACATAAGAACCCTTAGACCCTCTCACGTGGTAAAGACAATGAAGAACTATTTTGATGGTTCAGGAGATCCTTATGACCATGTGGCCGAGTTCAAACAAGTGTTAAGAGTTGAACAGGTCGAGGACTTGTTCACTCAGTTCGAGGCATTTGGTTTGACTCTTAAAGGTACTACCTTAGCTTGGTTTCAACCCCTAAATAGTCACAACTATCGAGACATAGACCAACTGCTAGAAGAATTCATTGTAGAATTTTCCAAGAGTGGTATCAGGCATAACACATCATCCTTGATCCACAGCAAGTAGACACCCCAAGAAACAGTGCAACTTGCAGGAAGACGGTTCAGACAGTACTTGGAAAGATGCCCTGTGCCAAAATTACCCACAGCAGCCAAACAAGTGGCCCTGTTTTTAGATGGCTTACTAAGCACAAAGTTAAGGTCATGTGTACTTGAAAGAGCCTAGATCCATAGAAGAGTGTGTGCAGATATGTATTGACATAGAAGACAATTTGGGTGAGGAGTTAGGACTTTCAAAACTCTATAAGTATTCATACAGTTCCACCAGTCATATAGAACCTCCACTGAGATAGATGAGATAGCGAAGCAAGTTGCCAAAAAGCTAGGAGTCCAAAATAGACAAATGCCAAGGGTCACCTCTGTTACAACTGTGGAGGAGACCACATGGTTAATGTTTGTCCAATGATGGCTCAATCCCAAGTAAACCCTAATGCTCTATATTGCACTATTGAGAGAAAATACACGAACCATACAGCTCAAGATTGTCCATACAATGGGCAGGCTGTTAGACAAACGTATCAGCAACCTTACCAACAGGGTAGGTATCAGAATCAATACCAACAGCCATATTATAGGCCACAATAGCAATATCAGGCACCATATAGGCCACAACCAGTCCTAGGAAACAACCACCAGCTCTTGCCAATGTGATTCTAGTTAAGTATACGATGGCGGAGGAGAACCCTAATAGAGCATTGGTGCCACTAACCCCATTGATATCATAAAATGACTCTCATGCTCATAGTTTAGACTACTTCCATGAAGACCATTCACAAGCTTATTACATAGATTCACTCGAGCAAAGTGAGACTTCTCCATATCAATACGAGACACCACTTATGGACCAAAATTGGGAACCCATCTCACCATAGAAGAGCTGCTCAAAGCAAAACCTGAGCTATGGAATCATGTGAAGGATCAGGTTCCAGAACTTGATTCCAATATGCCAAAAGCAGGCTCTAAGCAGAAAGCACCAGAGATACCTCTAGACAAAATAGGAGACATGAGTGAAGGTGAAGAAGGTAATACTTATCTTTCGATCACCTACTAGGGTTACACAACCAAAGCAATCGTAGAATCAGGTGTTGGCGTTGCTATTGCGACCACCTCCTTGTGGAAGCGATGGGGCAAACCCACATTAAGACCAACTAGAATGAAGCTTCAAATGTCAGATGGTCATTTTGAAAGACCTCTAGGATTGCTCAAAGGGATAACTCTAACCACTTGTGGTGTAGAGTTTGAACACACATTTGCTATATGTGACTTTGAGAAGAATAATGTCTACGAGATGATCATAGGGAGACCCTTCCTATGACAATTGCAAATAGTACAAGATTGGGGAACCAACTCCTTGTACTTATAGCACTTAGGGTTCACCACCAAGGTCAATTTGAAGGATTACACCTTCAAAGATGTACCACCCCTACAGTGGAATCCTATCCACAAAGAGAAAGAAGATTCTATCTCTGTGCATTCTGGAAGTTCAACTGATCCATCTTGGATGCATGAAGATACTCATTTGTGGATGTACAAGGTCGCAGAGGAAGAGGAAAGACGCCTAAAAGCAAGAGAAGAAGGAATTTCCCAAGAAGATCGACCAATTAAAGGCCCAGCCTATACACCGATGATCTTTCCAGGTGAGGAATTTGAGCCTCATGGTTGGGCAGAAATCTTAGCTACCATGGACATTGCAGTCAATGAAGAACAATGGACACCTCATTGTGATGAGGAGGGATATGATATTTTAGTGTTCATGTGTCAGCCCTTGTTGGAAGCATGTGACCCTAGTGATGTCATAGAAGAAGAAAACGACGATGATCTAGAGTCCATTCTGATGGATAGTTGCTTTAACTCAAAAAAGCACTATTTAGAGGATGTAGGAGTGTTCAACCAAAAAGAAGAAGAACCTCTCACAAGCATCAAAACTATGAATTCAAAGGATGAAAGTGAAGGAGGTCAAAAGAAAAAGAAGAGAAAAGCATTGAAACAAGAAGAGAAGGAATCATTGTTCGAAGTACCAGAAAATTTCAAGAAATACGAAGTGGAAGACCGAAAAATTTTGGTACGAATGCCTAAGAGAGAGGCCATTATAGGAGAAGCATATGACAATAAAGAAAAGACCAAGAAAATTGTTGTAACCATTGAAGGGAACGAAGAGCGATGTACGTACATAGGATATGACTTAAAGTGCAAAAGAAGAAGTAGATTTGGTAGCTTTATTAAGGGAATATAGGGACATGTTTGTGTGGCACTATAGAGACTGGAAGGGAGTAGATCTAAAAATTTGCTCTCATATGATCCCCATGACCGCTGATGCCAAGCCCACCAAACAGAAGCCCTACACATATAATGAAACTTATGCAGCTAAAATCGAAGAAGAAATTGATAGGTTTATTGAAGCTGGATTTATCTATGAGATTGAGCATACTGAATGGGTGTCCCCCATTGTAGTGGTGCCCAAGAAGAATGGAAAGTTGCGAGTGTGTATTAACCTTAAAAAAGTTAATGCTGCTATGATCAAAGATAGTTATCCACTTCCAATCACTGAACATTTATTGGAGCGTGTTGCAGGCAAGGAAGTTTATAGCTTCCTTGATGGATTTTTAGGCTACAACCAAGTAGCCATCACCCCAGAAGATCATCATAAAATGGCTTTTGCCACAGAGTGGGGAATCTTTTTGGGGTGATGCCATTTGGGCTCACCAATGCACCTGCAACATTCCAAAGACTCATGTGTCATGTCTTCAAAGATTTCTTGCGAAAGAGCATAGAAGTATATGTGGATGATTTATGTGCTCATTCCCAAGAAAGAAGATACCACATCCCTGAGCTCAGACAGATCTTCAACATGTGCAGAGAATATCAAGTGTGTCTGAACCCAGAAAAGTGTGTGTTCATGGTACGACAAGGTAAAATATTAGGTCACATTGTTTCTAAGAACAGAATATCAACAGCCGAGGATAAAGTGAGAGCCATAGCTGAGCTTCCAAGGCCAAGGAATGTTAAAGAGGTACAAGCCTTTATGGGCCATTGTGGATATTACCGTAGATTTATCCACATGTACGCAATCATAGCCAAACCTCTTTATGGTCTCTTGACACATTTTGAGTGGACTGATGAATGCGAAATTCCTTCAATGAGCTGAAGAGACATTTGTGCACAACACCAATACTCACCACTCCTAATTGGAATAAGCCATTCCATGTCCACGTGGATGCATCCAATTATGTGATAGGATGTGTGTTGTCTCAACCAACATGTGAAGGAAATTTAGATTTGCCTATAGCATATGCTAGCAGGCAACTGAATGCTACTGAACAAAACTATACAACAACTGAAAGAGAAGGGTTAGGCATGGTATATGTTGTGAAGAAGTTTAGACACTACATATTGACCAACAAATTCAAGTTTTTCACAGATCATCAAGCTTTATTATATTTGGTCAATAAACCTTGCAATACAGAATGATTAGTAAGATGGTTCCTCTTACTAATGGAATATGATTTTGAAGTGGTTGTTAGGAAAGGTAGAACCCATCTTAGGGCATATCACCTTTCTCGCATCACCTCGGGCGAGTCACCGCAAGGAGTGTCTGATGAACTACTTGATGCTTATCTGTTCAATTTAGAAGTTGTTCCTAAATGGGCAAATAAGTTGGTACCTGTCTTAACCTTCGGACCTGCAAATAAAATTGTAAAAACAAACAAAGAAGAAATTGTAAGATCACAAAAATATCAAATATTGGCAGGAAGTATGTACAAACAAGGTACAGAGGGTGTACTAGATTGTTGTGTCGAGGATTATGAACATAGTAGTTGGTTGCAACAAGCCCATGAAGGATTACTAGGAAATCACTATTCTAAACAACGAACATTGCAGAATCTAAAACATTTAGGAGTGTATTGGCCTAGCATGGACAAAGAAATTCATGAGTGGATTAAGAATTGTTCAACGTGCAAGGAGAGACCCCCAATGGAGCATGCAACTCTTTATCACGTATCATTAATTCCAGAATGGAGCACTCCATTGGTGGAATTCATGAGATCGGGAACATTACCCAATGAGGCTAGTCTAGCCAAAAAACGAAGCATGGAGCAAGAGGCTCAAGACTATGCCTTAGTTGGAGAAAACCTATATCGGAGAGGCAAAGATGGTTACCTAAGATTGTGCGTTCATGAATCACATTATTTGAAAGTCTTAGAAACTACCCATAGCAGTGTTGCAGGTGGACATTTTGGTCCTGACCGAGTAACTAAGACTATTCTATTCTCAGGACCTTGGTGGCCCACTCTTCATATGGATGCACATACCTATGTGAAGAAATGTGACACATGCCAACATGCACAATATCTGATCAGAAAAGATGAGATACCTTTGAGACCAATGATGGGAGGACGTGCATTCTCGAAGTGGGGTATAGACTTTGTTGGTCCCATTAAGCCCCCAGCTAGAAACTCCCATGCAGAGTACCATTAGGGGAAAAAATGAACCCTGAATGGGCCTTTTAGATTAAGGAGTGATTAGTGATGGACCAATCAGAAGAGGGTGGTGGCCACAGTCTATGCCCTTTAAAATACTAGGCTAAAGGGTGGAGAGGGGACATATTTCTCCCTTATTTAATGAGCTGCCTCTAGAGAGAGAATGAATCTCTTAACTCAGTTGGGCCCAAAAATTCAAAATTTCTAAAAAGTTAAAAAACTCATCATAACACCTGAAACTGGACCCCCCATTACTTTTTAGGGTCAAAAGTACTCTTTTTGATCCCAAATTTAAAATCCGTGCATGTTTTGAGCTGAAAAAAATGAGTTTTTTCAAAAATACTCAAAAAAGAGTTATTTCCCTCCTAAACCTCACATTTTCATACCCAGGTCCCAAAAAGTCATCTTTTCCCACTACTTTCACTCTGTAGCACACCATTGAAGCTCCTGTTTCTACATTCCAACCTACCTGCATCTCCTATCTCGAATTACTGTTGTAGCTTGAAGACCTTTAGCTTCAATGGCAACATCTAAAGCTTCTAGGCAACCAAAAGATGAAATCCTCACATTAAGATGTCACAATATCAAAGCCACAGATGGAAAGTGGCTATCACATGAGTACTCCAAAGGTGCATGGGTGTACATGCAACCCTCTAGAGTTGGGCCTCATCGAGTTAGAGATCGTGGAAACTTAGATCTTCATTGGAAGGGAAAGTTACTTGGTTTCAAGAAGCATAGAGACAATGGGATGGTTGCTATTGTACAACATGTTTTTACAATGACAACTATGAAACTTCAAAACTCTAGTAGTATGAGATATCCTGTGAATTGTAAGTATTACTCTACAATATTTTATGTTTTCTTGTGTCGGATATATTTCTGAACTATTTAGATATGCTTTTGTTTGTTTCAGATATATTTCCTTCTACTTTGGTGGAAGAGCAACCACTTCATAGTCTTACAGGTACTTTCCAGGCATTGCATGCAGATGTTGGTGCACTAGTCTTTCCAAATATATCTCCTGCTCAACTTTACCATGATAGAGTTTTCTTTTACACACATAGATATGTTGTACCCTCTACAATGAATGGTTTTGGAAGGTTAGAGAGAATTGAAGTACATTCTCTTCTTAGCTTGGAGTGGCCAAAACCTGATATATGGTCCGTATCATCTTTGAAGCAAAAGATGGTAATGGACATACATAACTCTTTGAAATTCACAAAAGTGTCTAGGTCTGTAGGTTTGCACTGGTCTTTTCCCATTCATTGTTTTGTATATTTATTCCAAGGATTCTCATTCCAAGAGACTTCCACCATGTTCATGTGTAAAGATATCACATATGAGCAAGTCGAAAGTCTTCTTGCTGAAAATTGGGGTTTGATGGAAGGAATTGCAAAAGGTGATAAATATGTCTGTAAAATAGGTGGAACAGGTATAGCATTTCGATATTTGAAACAACGTACTTCATTATACATCAGATTCTACTATGATCGTTGGATGTGCAAACTTGGCAAATGGATACCATTTCAAAGTTCAGAGGGATCTTTGCATTCATTTGAAATAAAGCTTAGATTGCCCAACAATGAAACAGAAACTATTTTAGTGAATAATCATTGGACCTTGGCTAATCTGAGAGAACACTTGATGATTATGGGGTTTGAAGGACTAACTCAATCCATCTTCAAAATTCAAGGACATAAGGTGAGAAATGTTTCATGTTTTTGTTAAAGTAATCTTTTTGTTATTGTTTATTTTACTTTAATGACTTCAATTTCTTGCAGATTGATTACAGGTGGGCAGAAGAATGGAATACAAAATGAAAGTCCCTATAGATTGGAGCAAAGATGGAACAGAGCTCTCATTGTCATAGTTCTTTTGCAACCTGATAATGTCACTTCTTGGGCCCTAGTCATTGTATCTCATGGTTTTTGCACTTTCAAGAACCTTGTAAAAAGTAGGACAATTGATTCATGTTAGATATTGTATATACCTTATTCTCTGCAATGATAATTTCAAAACTTTTGGAATGTCAAAAATTTTGTTCACTA
Source organism: Ceratopteris richardii (assembly GCA_020310875.1). Lineage (NCBI taxonomy): Eukaryota > Viridiplantae > Streptophyta > Polypodiopsida > Polypodiales > Pteridaceae > Ceratopteris > Ceratopteris richardii. The sequence continues at coordinate 133,529,165 of CM035433.1, forward strand.
CTTTGAAATGTGGTTGCTCATGTTTTTTTCTGTGCATTATTTTGTCATCAGAAACTCATTTTTTGAAATTGCACTTCTTTATTCTATACTTTTAAAAGTGGGCCCAGTCAATTTAAAAACTTGAAACTGTTATAAAAATGGCTCTATGTGCTCATTTCTCACATTTGCACTCTCAAAGAGCTAGAAATCACTGACTGCAAGCCTCTAGAAATCTCGCGCGCAAGCAATGGCTGCTAGCACTTCCACTCCCATGAAATCTCCTCGAGATTTATTCATGGAGTTTTTGGATGCTACAGACTACAATGGTCGTACGGATTTGTATGACCTAGTCTGTAGAGTCCCTAATCTTGAAGGGACAATAGCCATGAATTCCGATGTGATCGATGAGATCATAGAGTTTATGGAATTCTATATTTTAAGATATGCCATAGATATTCCAGCATATGAGTGTAAATGGGTCCCCTGTGACCTGCTTTTTACATTCATAAAGGAGATGAGGCATTTGCGAAGCGCTTAAAGCGTTTCATGGCTATTGTTGAGGCTTCAAGGCACCTGTTAGATGACACAGTGCCCTTAATTAAACAATTAAATAAGAAAAGGAAAATGGGAAGAAAATATCTTTCCTACATAGCAACAACAATCTTTTTTGTCAATGAGGAGCCCGAACCTTCACCCATGGACCTACCCCACCTTGTTACTAGGGGTTTTGTAGATGACAAGAAGGAACCCCAGACAGAAGCTCTCAACTTATTAGAAGAGAGTCAAAAAATTTCCAAAGAATTTCCTCAAGGAGTAGTGGACAAATTAAAGGAAGCCAGTACACAGAAGAGTCCACCCTCCAACTTAGACCCCGTGGAACCCACTCTACCAGAGGTAGAGATGGAAATGTTTTTCTTTGTGCACGATATTGAGAAGGCATTCGGTCTACGCCTCGACGAATGCCTTAGTATTTTCAGCTCAACCTCGGATGTTCCCATGGACAACACTTCTGACATTATCGAAAAGGCAACAATTCCACTTGGTGATTCAGTTGCGGACACCATTGCATTTGTGTGTGAAGAGATTTTGAGACATGCCAACCAAGATGCCAGTGAAGAAGATCTAGCCACAGCAAGGGAAAGAATTTTGGAGAAGAAGATTCCAACATCCCCTGTTGTGGAGCAAAGTGTTATGGCCCATTCATCAATTCCACTAGATGCAATGGGAAGAGGAGAGGATGAAGACAGGCTTCAAGATGTAAGTCTCTACTGACATTTATGGTTGTCTCATATTCATACAAGATGTATCTATTTAATTTTATGATTGTCTATGTGCAGGAAACAATTGAAGTGGATAAATTTGTAGCAAGGAGTGGTGGTGACCGTGTTTCCCAGGGCCATGGCTCTTCCTTGGCACAGTACATTGGAAAATTGCCAAAGGAAGATTTTGTAATAATCCACAAGGACTTTTCCCCTCAAGGACACTTCATGACTTGGTGTATGAAGGCCCTGAGTAAAGTTTTGTGCCTATCTACAATAATGCAAGGGACCAATTGTATATTTCTAGTTAGGAAGTCCCTTGCCCTTACTACCCTAGGAGTTAACTTTAGAGGAAAAATATTAGGTCAAATAGGAATAGCTTTGGGTCTTGGATTGATAGACCCTCAATTAATGTCCCAATCAGTTTTGACTTACCAATTGCCTCTATCTTTTCAGAGAAGAAAGAATGTAGTGGAGAGGCTCAAGGCCAAGACCCAATTGTAAAAACTTTATAATACCAATGTTTTGTTTTTCCAATTTCCATGTGCATTCAATCTATTATATCTTTATGGTTTGACAATCTCATAACTTTTGCACAGTTTAATCAGTCTTTTTCCATTGTTTCTTGTAATTTGTGTTGCCCAAAATGCATGGAATGGCTTAGGAATGCAAAAAAAAGGCCTCCCACAGAAACGCAGGGATGGGCCCTGCAAAACTTTTGTAGGGCCCATCCCCGCGTTTCTGTGGCAGGCCTTTTTTTTGCATTCCTAGGCCATCCTATGCACTAGGTTACCTGTATTGCAAGTCTATCTTCTCAATTTGCACCTTCACTTGGGGAAATGTGGAACACTCTTCTTATATGAAATAATTAGAGAAAATTAAGACTCCTCTGGGTGCACATAAGCATGCAGCAGTAAATAAGTGCATGTATGTTCATAAACATTGCTTAGCTATTGGTCAGGGGGTTAGCATGCAGTGCACTCTAGCCAAGGCCAATCATATGCCCCCATGTGAATTGATGGAGAATGTTAATCTCCAAAAGAACAACTTATTCTTGTGATTAGAGCACCTCTATACCAAGAATAAGTCAAAACCTTTCACACATTTAGAGGATCAACTTCTAATTATCAAAAGATGAACAAATCTGTGAAGAAGGTGATACACAGAAAAGTCTGCTGCACTATTTCTTTACATTGACTTATCAAATGTGTAAAGTTTTTCATGAAACTTTGTACGAATCATCTCTTAGAGATTGCGCAACTATTCCAAGTTGAATTACTCCAAAAGATTAAGTGTAGCTTGAGAAATCAACTTCTCAAGTTACCTATGTCAGAAACTGTACTTCTGAGAAGTCGATTCAGACACCCCTAACTTCTTAACTTTGATTCTCACAGTATCTAACCCTTTTTGCCAAATGCTTTTAGCCACGAGTAGATCACCTTCCAACTTAAAGATTAAGTGCTTGCTTGCACAAAACTTTAAACTATGGAGTGAGCACTGACCAAAAGATTAAACACGAATTTTGCGCCTGTTTCAGAGAACTGTAAACATTCAACACATATGAATGTTCCTATTCACAATTCTCCTAGCCTGTTTACAATTGGACTCTGAAATTCAGGTCACAGGCTCATTAACTAACAACTTAGATATCCTCAAAAGGATTTCATTAATGATCAAACACAGAAGGAGCAGACACGAAAAGATCGGGCGCAATATTTCTTCATTAACTCAGAAAATTACAACTGAGTGATGAGAGCAAACACACATTCACATTTCACTATCTCATAGCTTCTATCTCTCTCAATCTTGACATATGACTATTGTCACATATGCTCTCATGTGCTCTCCATACATGCCCCGACTTTTCTCAAGGTATTTATAGATAATTTGTACATACTTCTTACTGAACAAAAGATCTAAGTCATCTATGACTATGCTAATGTACATATGTGTACAAGACAACATTCTGACTTCTTCTTCATTTTGCAAATGTCTTCCTTTGCTTCATTCTGACCATAAGCACTCTCCAAGATCTGTATAATCACCAATTTGTGATTGGTTTGCTCCAACAGCTCCCCCTCAATCACTAATTGTGATTATTCCATTCTTCTTCACTCCTGCCATCTCCTTGAATCTCTGTAGCTTAGGTCCATCCAAGCTTTTTGTCATCATATCTGCCACTTGTTCTTTTGTTGGAGTGTACATCACTTCAATCTCTTTATCAAGTACCTTTTCCCTCAAGAAATGATATTGTATCTCTATATGCTTAGTCCTGGCATGAAAAACAGGGTTAGCTGCCAAATACAAAGAACTCATATTGTCTCCAAAAATTATTGGAGTACTATGATCAATCTCAAAACTTTTCATCAAGGTCTTCAACCATATGACTTCTTTTGCAGCTTCTACCATTCCCTTATACTCAGCCTCTGTGGATGATAAAGCAACTGTGTGTTGCTTCTTTGAACACCAAGACACTAACTTGTCTCCAACATAACATAGATATCCATGGGTAGACCTTCTATCATCTGAGTCACCTGCCCAATCTGCATCACTAAACACTTTGATTCTTGTGTCAGAAGTGAAACCATAATACAAACCTTCACTTAGGGTTCCTTTGATATATCTGAGTACCCTTTGGGCTGCAATCCAATGAGTCTTCTTTGGACAATGCATGAATTGTGACAACACACCTACTGCATATGATAGATCTGGCCTTGTCAAGGTAGCATAGATCAAACTACCTACCAAACTCTGATATTTCTTCATGTCATTGAACTCTTCACCTCCATACCTGCTTAATTTATGATTTACCTCCAATGGAGTGGTTGAGGTCTTGCAATCTTCCATGTTAAACTTGATCAAAAGATTCTTCAAGTATCTCTCTTGTGAAACATATACTCCATGTTGAGTATACACAATCTGCATTCCTAGAAAATAAGATAAGTTTCCTAAGTCACTTATCTTAAACTCCTTCTCTATTTGCTTCTTGAGTTCATTGATTCCTTGAGCATCTGTTCCTGTAACAATAATATCATCAACATAAATGCACATGTAAATATATCCATTTTCACTTGCCTTCACTAGCAAGCTACTATCTGCCTTTGATGCTTGAAATCCACATTCATTCAAGAACTTGACCAATCTGTAATTCCAAGCTCTTGGGGCTTGCTTCAACCCATATAAAGCTCTCTTGAGCTTACACACATAATCTGATCCAATTGACTCCATGAAGCCTTCTGGTTGCTCCATATATACTTCATCTGCAATGTAACCATTAAGAAATGCATTCTTCACATCCAATTGTGATAATTTCCATCCTTTGCAAGCAGCAATAGCAATCAATGTCCTAATTGTAGACATCTTAGCAACAGGACTAAAGGTCTCATCATAATCTACCCCATAAGTTTGGGCATAACCTTTAACCACAAGTCTAGCCTTATATCTAGACACCTTACCATCTGCAAACCTCTTTGTTTTGTATACCCACTTGCATCCAATGACTTTCTGATTCTTTGGTCTTGGTACTAATTCCCAAGTTTCATTTTCAAGTAGAGCATCATACTCTTCTTGCATTGCCTTCTCCCAATTCTGTTTACCTTTGGCTTCTTCATAAGTGGTTGGATCTTCTTCTGTTTTCACAATGTAAGCATAATCTCTTGTTGTTAGGAAAGATGTATCATAACTATACCTTATAGGCTCTTTCCTTTCTCTTGTAGATCTTCTGATTTCTGCACTTCTTGATGTTTCAGCCTCATTTGATTCTGGATCAAATCTTGGCCCTACTTCTTCATGATCCTGCACTCTACATCTAGAGTCAACTTCATCAACAATTTCTTCACATACCTTTACCTTTGCCTTTCCTTTTCTTTGAATTTCTTCAACACCTGCATACTCATTTGGTGATCCTGTATACCATGTGTTTTGCTCATCAAATGTTACATCTTTAGTAACAAGAAATTGCTTTGTGGATGGACTCCACAACCTGTAACCCATCTGTCTATCATCATATCCAATAAACACATACTTCTCTGCTTTTGGTTCTAGCTTATGTCTTAATTGTGAAGGAACATAAGCATATGCAATACATCCAAAGACTTTACAATGATCAAGACTAGGCTTCTTACCCCACCATGCTTCATAAGGGGTTCCTCCATCCAAAGCTTTGCAAGGCAACCTATTCACAAGGTATGTTGCAGTGTTAATGGCCTCTGCCCATAAGTAATTTGGACAATTCTTTTCCTTCATCATGGCTCTTGCAAACTCTACAAGAGTCCTATTCCTCCTTTCTGCTACTCCATTTTGTTGAGGAGAGTACCTGCAAGTCACTTCTCTTTTGATACCTGCATTCCACAAATAATCATCAAACTCTTTTGAGAAATACTCTCCCCCTCCATCTGATCTTAACCTCTTTAGCTTTTGTCCTGTGATCCTTTCTGCATAAGCATGGAAATGTTTGAATGTCTTAAAGACTTCTGATTTGTCCTTGATTACATACAAAGTAATCCACCTGGTTGCATCATCAACAAACAACACATAATATCTGGATCCATTTATGCTATAATCCCTTGAGGGTCCCCATACATCTGTATGAACCAATTCAAGCATATTTGAATACTTGTACCCTGATTTGTTATAAGAACCTTTATGTGCTTTACCTAATTGACAAGCTTCACACTTGTACACCATATGTTGCCCTTCAATGTTTGGCAATCCAAGCACCACCTGATTCTTTGACATCTCCTTTATAGCTCTCTCATTGAAATGACCTAGCCTCTTATGCCATAGGTCTAATTCAGATACCTTTTGACCTCCATAGGTAAACAATGCATGTCCCACATTACCTTGGACCTTGAGAGTGAACAATCTTCCTTCCTTTTTACCTGCAATTATGGTTCTATACCCCTGATTTGGATCTTGTACATAGACACCATCATTTGTAAATCTTACCTCATATCCTTTCTCCACAATTTGCCCTACACTTATCAAATTTTTAGGAATAGTAGGGACATAAAGTACCTTGCTCAAAAGTGTACTTCCACTCTTTGTCTTCACTGATCCAATGCTCTCCACTTTATGTTTGGTATTGTCACCTGTTTGAACTGTATGTCCATTTACCCTTGCTTCCATATCAGTCATCAAGGATAGGTTCCCACTCAGATGGTTGCTGCACCCTGAGTCAATGTAAAACACTCTTTGATCTTCTCCCATTGATTCATGAGTTGCATTCAGGATAAGAGTCATGTCATCCTTCTGATCTGATGCATAATTGTAATAATTATTGTTGTAGGACTGAGATTGGAAGTTTCTTCCACCTCCTCTACCATATGATGTCCTACCACCTCTTCCTCTGAAATTGCCTCTTTGGTTTCTGCCTCCTCTACCTCTTTGACTATAATTCTGATTGTTGTATCCTCCACTTTGATTGTTATACCAACAATCATTTGCCAAATGATTTGTTCTGCCACAAATCCAACAAGCTTTAGCATTATCTTTGTTCTTACCTCCTCTTCCTTTACCTCTGAAATTTGTCTTCCCTTTTGTGAAGTTGGCTTGATTTGAGTTCCCTTCATCTTCATTTGATTGTTTTCCCTTGCCATTCTTTTTCTTATCTTTGGAGTACATAGCTTGACTTGTACTTCTATCATTGTCTCCTTTAAGATCCTGCTCAAAGGTTAGCATGTGTCCTAGCAATTGATTAAGATCAGGAGTAAAGTGATCAAGTGACAATTCTATGGACAAGATAAAAGGCTTCCACTTCTCATCACCTCTTAGACCTGTAAGTATTTGTCTTACCAACTTTTCCTCTTCAATATCTTCATCCACTGCTCCCAAGCTATCTGCAATATCTTTCATCCTTGCCACATAATCTGAAATTGATTGTGAGCTCTTCTTCTTGAAAGTTGTGAACTCAGCCCATAGTGAGGACTTCCTTGACTTAGTTGTATTTTGGAAATGCTCTTCCAAGGCATTCCAAACATCTGTAGCACTTTCTAAACCTCTGATGTGAGGTAGAAGGTAATCATTTACAGCCATGTAGATGATACTCCTTGCTTGAGCATCCTTTCTCATCCAAGTCTTCAACATTGCAAGTTCTTCCCTAGTAGGAATACTTGGATCTGCAAATTCTGGTTTTTCTTCATCTCCTGTAATGAATGATATAAGATCTTTGCTCATGAGGTGTGCTTCCATCCTCATGGACCATGCTGGATAGTTTTCCCTATCTAGCTTATCAATCTGCAAGCTTTCTCCCATCTTGTATCCACCTGTGTATTGAAATCTTCAAGCTTTACAAACAATGTATGTACCTTTACTTCGAGTTGAACTCCTTTTGCCTTTCTTGATGTCAATTTGACTTCTCCTCGAGCTTTGACTCCAAGCTTTCACTTCTTGATCCTTCAAATGTTGAATCTTTTGAATCTGCAGCAGTCGAGATCCTCCTTTTCTTCAAATTGATGTCTCCTGCTCTGATACCACTGATGGAGAATGTTAATCTCCAAAAGAACAACTTATTCTTGTGATTAGAGCACCTCTATACCAAGAATAAGTCAAAACCTTTCACACATTTAGAGGATCAACTTCTAATTATCAAAAGATGAACAAATCTGTGAAGAAGGTGATACACAGAAAAGTCTGCTGCACTATTTCTTTACATTGACTTATCAAATGTGTAAAGTTTTTCATGAAACTTTGTACGAATCATCTCTTAGAGATTGCGCAACTATTCCAAGTTGAATTACTCCAAAAGATTAAGTGTAGCTTGAGAAATCAACTTCTCAAGTTACCTATGTCAGAAATTGTACTTCTGAGAAGTCGATTCAGACACCCCTAACTTCTTAACTTTGATTCTCACAGTATCTAACCCTTTTTGCCAAATGCTTTTAGCCACGAGTAGATCACCTTCCAACTTAAAGATTAAGTGCTTGCTTGCACAAAACTTTAAACTATGGAGTGAGCACTGACCAAAAGATTAAACACGAATTTTGCGCCTGTTTCAGAGAACTGTAAACATTCAACACATATGAATGTTCCTATTCACAATTCTCCTAGCCTGTTTACAATTGGACTCTGAAATTCAGGTCACAGGCTCATTAACTAACAACTTAGATATCCTCAAAAGGATTTCATTAATGATCAAACACAGAAGGAGCAGACACGAAAAGATCGGGCGCAATATTTCTTCATTAACTCAGAAAATTACAACTGAGTGATGAGAGCAAACACACATTCACATTTCACTATCTCATAGCTTCTATCTCTCTCAATCTTGACATATGACTATTGTCACATATGCTCTCATGTGCTCTCCATACATGCCCCGACTTTTCTCAAGGTATTTATAGATAATTTGTACATACTTCTTACTGAACAAAAGATCTAAGTCATCTATGACTATGCTAATGTACATATGTGTACAAGACAACATTCTGACTTCTTCTTCATTTTGCAAATGTCTTCCTTTGCTTCATTCTGACCATAAGCACTCTCCAAGATCTGTATAATCACCAATTTGTGATTGGTTTGCTCCAACATGAATGGCATGGGTTTTCATGGCTTGGAAATGCCAAAAAAAGGCCTGCCACAGAAACGCGAGGATAGGCCCTGCAAAACTTTTGCAGGGCCCATCCCCGCGTTTCTGTGGCAGGCCTTTTTTTGGCATTTCTTGGCCATGAAATGCATTAAATAGCATTACCACTTACAACAAGTACAGAAAAAGAATGATACAACTATGAAAAACAATTCAAAGATGTACTGGAAAAACACACCTACAAACATAGGAGAAATAAACTTCAAAACATGTACACTAAGAGATAAACATTTGGGAGAGCAAATATGAGAAGACAAAGATTATATTCATCATTTGGGTTTTACAAAATATTCATCATATGGGATATACAAAAGGTTCTCCAAACAAGGGAGTACAAATTATGGTTAATGGTTATTCCCTCTAATTCTCCTAGCTAGCTGCAAATCTTTAGGTTGTATTGTCACTCTCTTTGCATGGATGGCACATAGGTTAGAGTCCTCCAACATTGATATAAGATACGCCTCTGCAGCTTCTTGGAGAGCTTCAATGGCTATCCCTTGGATACGAAGTCCAGCGCAATAGCGTTGGATCTCTTCCTTCACAACTCTTGCAAATGACCTTCGTGGAATCAGAAGCTCCACAGACTTTTGATAGTGTCGAATCTCCGCAAAGGCTCTGGTTTGCTTTCTGCGCCTTTGTGGTGCTCTTGCATTTGGGGGGATGTTGGGTTGTGGTCGTTGTGGTCTACGACGTGGTTGATAGTTCTTCTTTCTTCTTGGAGGATGCCTAGATGGTCCTGCCTCATCATTTACTTCCTCTGCCCGACCTTGCTCTCTTTCTTCATCGGTTGGTCTTTGTCCTTGTCCTGGGGGGAGTGTCTTGCCTCCTTGTGTTACTCGATGGTTCACGAGGATATCATCATTGTTCCATGGTGGCTCATTTATACTTTCTTCATCTGAGGAACTCGATAAATTTGATGTCTCAATCACAACTCGTCTATGTCCTCGTTGTTTGGGCCTTTCCTTCATTGGTGTCCTGATTGGGGGCTCATCATCAGATGCGGAAGGGGAATAATTTATTTCTTGGGATACATCTCTCTCTGGTGAAGCTTCATCCCCCCGCAATGCAATGCTACCGGACTGTGTCCCTGCACCCGAGTTTCGTCTTGAAGAGTGGCTTGTGGTTTGACGCTTCTTGTGGGGTGTCATCCATGTTGGGCGCTGAGTACCTTGCACATGGCTAGGGTAGACGACATGATCCTTCCTAGCATTCTGCTTTGTGCGTGCCATTCTCATAGGTTGTAAAGTGGTAAAATGAGGAAGGACACCTCTATTTATAGGCTTTCACTTAAGAATTGTCATGTTCACATTTAAATGGATAAAAATTAGTTTTAAGACATTAAAAGTATATTCACAAAAATAGTAGAATTTTATTTGAAGTGAAAGGGGTTATAAAAACCTTGAAAAGTATAATGCATTTTAAGAGTTTGGAAATTATTTCCAAGCAGAACCCTCGCGGACTCTTTGTGCACGCCATTGGGCATGATGTTCGGGTCTTGATGATGACATCCACTTCTCTCTTGCAATATCATGTTGTAGCTTTCGTGTAATCTTTGTTAGTTTTGACTCACATGCCTTTTCCATTACATATTTTCTAGCAAATGTCGCACGAAAAAACCAATTGAACACTTCTTCTAAATAGTTTGATTGGAGTAGACCACCCCCATGACGAGTGTTTTTAAAGTAAACACCTCTAGCCCTGTAATGTGACTTCTCCATTCCTTGTGTGCTAAAACTGTCCAGTGACCCATATCGATTCATAAAATATGCTCCATGTGCAAAAAGAATATGCTATGATCTGGTCAATAAGATATACACATAGTGTTTAAGACCAAGTAAAAAAATGTAAGCGAAACTTACTATGTAATGTGTAATGTTGCTTTCTCCCCAAGATAAGATGAATGACTGTGTAAACTCCTTCAAAGTCACTTGGAATAATTCTCGTTGTGAAGCATTAGTGGAAACCAAACACATCAAATGTAACAATTGATCGAACGATGACCAAACCTTCTTTCGCTTGTTAATGAGATCAACCTGACTATCATTGTCAGTTGTAATTGAATAGAGGTCCTTCCAAAGCTCCTATTTCCCATCATCTTGACTATTCACATCTTTTTTAAAGAAACGTCGTGCCTTCTTCCCAGCCATTGAAACTTGTTGTAAAATCTCTTGAGACTTACCATACTTCTTAACAACTAAAGATATGTGGCCACCATGACAACATATAGAATTCAAAAGATCTTCTATTTTTTGGATTGCTATTGTAGACCTCTCTAGTGGTTTCATTGCAAATGCATATTCAACATGGAGCTTCAAAAGCCTATCAAAGATCCTCATGAATGCATGCAAAGTACAAAAGTGAACATTGACTAATGGAAATGGGATAATGGGGTTCCAATCATTGCTTATTTTATCACGAGTCGGTTCCTGTAACATTGGACACCTCAAAAGTGATATCTCCCATTCCCTGTGATTCGATGAGTCTGTTTCATCAATTTCTTCAGTCATCAACTCTCGTCAATGCCCTTGCATGTTTAGACTATCTCTTAGATCCTTTGTAACCTTGTGTACAATATGGGCAAGGATAGAGAGAAGATGCTCCTTGTTTACAACCTAACATGCATTTTATACTCTTAAGGTCTCCACCCAAATGCCATTCTACATCAAAATCACCTATATCATCTACAAAAAGCTTTTGCCCATGTATTTGAGAAGAGATTACTTCCGTAATCCACGGAGTCCTACTAAAAATCCCTGAAATAACATTATTTGTTTCTTTGGGAACTTCTATAGCACCTAACCACTAGATATCTCTCTGTGATTGCACACTGTAAGTCAAATGGTCCCTCCCTCCTAAAGTTTCATCACTCATTGCATGGTCCATAATTTCATTCATTAGCGTCACACTCAACCTTTCTAGTCGCCGACCCTTTATGATTTGACACTCATCAAGCTTCAGTATGAACTTTAACTTAACATTACAGTCTGCACAAAAGAGAAAACATTATCTTAATATGACACTTGAATGCAATAGAACTTCAACACCAAATAAAATGTAGTAGGGGTACCTTTGATTGTTGAACTATAAAAGTGAACCATTGCTTGTTGAAGCTTCTGAAGATCCACAAATATATTGTTGAATTTAGTGTAAGTAAATCCTTGTGTAGATAGGATTTTTTATTGCTTCTTGGGAATATTTGGATGATAAATAGAGGCAGGCATAGTTTCTTCTATGAATAAATATTGTCCAATAGTACGAGTCACATCCTCATTTGAAGTTTTTTTATTGATAGACACTTTATATGGGCATGGAAATATACTTTGAGAAATACCTTGTGATTGTAAGGCTTGCCTGAGAAGGGTGTACATTGCAGTATACCCATTTCTACTGATGCCCGCTTCGTCACATATTGCCTGCACATCTTGCACTGTGATAAGATTTTTTAACTTCTTTGAAAACTCAGCTTCAACAACAACTCTAATACACTTTCCTATGTGTGAGTCTAAAGCAGAAGTGATTTCTTTGGTGTTTATACAGCTATTCATCAGCTTGAATTGGTCTTGTGTTGTTGATGAAGCAGTTATGTCTTCAATAAACGACCTACACAATGAAATATTCCATTACAAATCTTCATTAAAACATATAAAAGTAAAACAAACACTCACCTTGTTGCATATATACGTCGTTTGCGTGCTCCACCACCTTTTGAAAGAGCTTAAAAGGATGACAATGATCTTTTCCTATGTCTCATACCAAGTGGAGTCTCTTTCAGCTGCTGGAGATTGGCAGTTAACTTTGAAATTGTGCTTTGTTTTGCTTCAGTATCCTGTTCCAAATCTGCAAGTTGTTTTTGTAAAGATATGATTGTGCTTTCTAAAGTGACCACCCTCATATGATGGATGTGATATTGTTGGAACCAATACTTAGCAGTAGCAAGTGAATGTGTAGATAATCTCTTGTAGTAACCTAATAGTCCAACTTCACCCGCACCAATGAACTGAAGTAAAGTTGAGAGGTTATGGAATGTTGGATGGTAAGAAGATATTGGATCAAGAGGATAGAGTGAACCATGAGCCCAAAGATCAATACTTTTTTCTCCAGCTGCACGACGTTCATTTTGAGAATTGGCATCATTGTTGCATCGTGTATTTGGAGCAAACTCTCTAGGCACACGAACATGGATACTTGTTGATGCAGGAGCATGAGGACGTTCTACTGTGAAGTTTGTGATACATGTCAACACCATCTTTGCTAATGACCAACAATATCAAAAACAAAGATGAAAAACTGGTTGGAAGGGAGTCTAAAGCATAGGTTTTGCTCAAAAAATATGTTTTCTTGTATGTGTATGGGTTAAAGTGTATTTTTCCACTGAGTATGGCTGAAAATGATGAAATTTGAAAAAAGTCATTTTTTGGGGGAAGCATAGTCACGGATTTGATGATGTGGCACTTACTTTTGGAGGGAGTTTGAAAATTATACTTTTTCTAAAAGAAACTTCAGAAAATGGGCCCAAAAAAGTGACTTCTGACATATATATTAAAAACTAGGCTCTTTTGAGTTAATATACACTGAAAATGAGACTTTTTAAAAAAAATCATTTTTTTATTCAAATACATGTACGAGTTTGATGATGTGGAAAGTAGATTTTCTTTCTCTCTCTCTAGAATAAGAAAGAGAGAGGCCTATTGAAGCCTAAAAAAAGCCTACTCCAGCATACTAAAAAGTGCCCTATTAAATGCACTTTGTCCCCTTAAACAAGAACAGAATTAAGCTTAATCCCTAAAAATTAGGGATCCTTACAAGGCCCATGCAGGGTTCATTTTTTCCCCTAATGCATTATTGTAGCTAGAGGTTACCTCACAAAGTGGGTGGAAGTCAAAGCCACAATGAAGAATGATGCTCAAACAACAGCTAAGTTTTTATTTGAGAACGTGTTCACCATATATGGATTACTAATAGAGTTAGTTAGTGATAGAGGTACACACTTCTTGAATGAAGTCATTGACAACCTTCTCCAAGAATTCTTGGTGATACATAAGAAGTCTTCCCCCTATCATCCACAAGCTAACGGACAAGTCGAGAGTACAAATAAGATCATATGTAATGTGCTGACAAAACTCATAAATAATAAACGCTCTGATTGGGACAAACAACTTCATCATGTTGTTTGGGCTTATCGAGTTGCCTACAAAACGGTACTCAATGCCACTCCATTTCAGATGGTCTTCGGACAGAATGCTGTGCTACTATTAGATTTCCTAATCCCAGCTTTGAAAGTAGCACAAGAGCATGAGTGGAATGGACACAAGTTGTCCTCCAAGATCTTTGATCTAGAACGCTTAGGTGAGACGAGGCTACGAGTGGCAATAGGCATTTATGCTGCAAAGAAACGACAAAAGGCATACTTTGATGCCCATATAAAGGATAAAGGATTGAAAGAAGGAGATCTAGTGCTGGTTTATACGCTAAAGCAACATGCTCGTAAATTGGAGAAACGATGATATGGATCCATGATCATTAATAGAATTTCCACTAGCGGTGCGGTTCAATTGGCCACTTTAGAAGGTGATATCTTGCCAAACTATATAAGTGGTTGTCGAGTCAGGTTATATCAAGAACCTCTTACAGAGGATATGCTAATGAGACTCAACACTGCTAAGAAACGAAAAGAAGAGGAGTTAAGGGTAAGAGAAGAAGCACAAGCAGAGGCTAGAGAGCACATAAGGTGAAATAAGTTAAGGCGACTAGGCCTCGATGTCAACACGAAAGCCCCAAAATATCACATGGACATGTGCCAGAAATCGGGCATAATAACTTCTCGCATAATCGATCGACACCCCTTTGTGACTGTGGGGGTAGGATGAGGAAAGAGTGTAAGGACTATGAGAGCCTTGGTTGACTCAGGTGAAGCAACTAGTGGAGTTAGACTTTCATACTGCCAAGACTTGCAATTGAACATCAAGTCCATAGAAGCCTATCCCATAGGTTTGGGCAGTGTGGAAACCCCTTGTTTGGGTGAGGTGGAACTTCCCGTCTACCTTCAAGATGTTCCAATGAAAGTCAAAATGCTAGTGTGTCAAGATGAGGACCTTACAGAACCACTTGTCTTGGGTCAAGATTGGATTTACGACCATGCAGTCAACTTGAACCTAAGAAGTCAACTTCTTCAAGTTTGGGTACAAGAACAATGCATTACATTAGAATTAGAGAATTGCATGCTCAAAAATCCAGATGTCACACCTTCTCATAGCTCTTCTAGGACTAATCTTAGCAAAAAAGATGCTGCATGTGTCAAAAGCTCTATGTTCGAGAAGAACTCAATCATGGAAGAACAGGCTCAAAGACAAGCGGAATCCTCCTCTTGTGTAAAGACTAAGGCAATCACAACAACTCACCCAAAGAATCAAGTAAAACAGCCCAAGAGAACCACTACATCAAATAGACAAACAAAGATCAAGAAGAAGGAAGGTCAGGGCATGATGCGGATTTGGGCACAAGAAGGAGAGCAACCACCAGCCTCGCCAACACAATTCCCACTCAGGCAAGCCAACCATGTGAAGACAAGAACCAAGCAACCAGGACTAGCTCAACAAGAAGGCCTCCGACCAATTTCGGTGCCTAAGAAATTAGTTGCAGCTCAACAAGGGCGATTACACATGTGGGTTCCCAAAGGGACTCTTACATGCACAAAGGCCCATGCTCTCCACCATGCAAAAGGTCTCAACAAAGAAGCCAAGGAGAGAAAAGGGTAACAACCAAGCATCGAGACCAAAAGAAGATAACCTCAACCCTTTGGCAAAAGTAAGAAGACAACCATCAAGGATATGGGTTTGGAAGCCAAAAGTACTAGTAACTTCCACAGAATTTAGGCGCCAACCATGAGGGATAAAAAATTCAAGCAACCATCCGCAGATGAAGAAGCCAAAGTTGGTCTCTACGCAGCCAAACACTGTTCTCAAATGGATCCCTAAAGGGAGACATGGTCAATTGTCATTTCACCATCGACTGCGCACATCATTTCAGGATCCGTTGGTGACCTCCAACAAAGACTACGTCAATGTCCACCAGCAACCTTGAAGCCTCAACGAGCAACAACCATGTGCCTTTGGCATAACCTTGTCTTTTGCACCATTCAAGTCATGCATTTCCAAAGTATGCATCAATATAGGGCCACATTACAGGGCCATGCATAGACACAATTGAGAATCCCAGGCAGTAGACACATATGACATATGTAAAATATTTTATTGATGCTAACACCTTTCTTCTTGTTTTATGCCATTGTTCCAAAAAAAAAGGTGGAAAAGGGAAAAGAAAAAGAAAGAAAAAAAAACAGAAAAAGAGAAGCAGAAAAGACAAAGAGAGGAGACATGACCATGCGCTTGATGAATCTCCTCAGTGAACCATCAGCAAGGACTTCCATCAGCAAGAAAGACAAGCCACTCGTCAACCACCGTGATGGACGTGCAACACGAAGAATGAAGAGCAATGGACCTTTCATCATGGTAAGGCTACTTTGGCAACACCATAAACATGATAGATTAGGAAACCTCTTTTGTAGCATGTTGAGCACTTAGCTCAAGACCCCATTTCTTGCACCATACTTCTTCCGATGCATTTCTCAAGTACGCATGCATAGGGCCACATTACAATGTTGGAGATAGATGTCTGCAGAAGCACGTGAACAACACAAGGAAGAAGAAGAAGCTTGGAGCTCAAACACACAATACTGAATGTATTACTAGAGAATGTACAAAGATAAGTAGCCCATTAGGGCAATAGGCGTATATACAAGCCGGGGGAAAAAAACCTCCTAAAGATGGAAAAAAGTGCCCCGACGGTCCTAGTGTGTTCACACACATCACTACCTAAATATATCAACAAATCCCCCTAGGGAGTGATCCGGTGAACAAGGAGCTGGCACTCATGTATAAGGAAGTGCCAAGCTATGTGGAAATCACTCCACAAAAGGAAATAAGCCCAAAGCTTTGCGAAAAGCTTCAAAATCCTCCCTAGGCAGAGCCTTCGTGAAAAGGTCTACAATGTTCTCCTGCGTGGGCACATATGCCAAGATGATCTCCCCAGTAGAGAACCTCTCCCTCACATAGTGATAATGCACCTCAATGTGCTTAGTGCGAGCATGGAACACAGGGTTCCTCGCAACTGCCAATGCGCTCTGACTGTCAGTGAAGATGGTGGTGGCAGAAGACTGACGAACACCCAAATCAGCCATAAGGCGTCTCAGCCACACACACTCAACAGTCGCTGTGAAAGCTACCCTATACTCAGCCTCACAACTGGAAGTGGCCATAGTAGGCTGCTTCTTGCTCAACCAAGATATACATGAGCTACCAAGCATGAAGTAAAAGCCATTACTGGACACACGAGTGTCATAGCAACTAGCCCAATCAGAGTCAAAAAAAGCATACAAATCTGGCGGTAGTGATCCCCCCTTGGGATAAAACAACCCAAGTAGTCAAGTACCACTCAAGTAGTGAAAGATGTGCTTAACTGCCTCCCAATGCTTCACTCCTGGGCAATGCATAAACCTGCTCATTTGTGAGACAGTAAACTGAATATGTGGCTGAGTAATGCATAAGTAAATCAACCATCCAACAGCCTGGTGATAGAGAACAGCATCAAATGCACCTCCAGCATCATGAAGACTCAATCGTAAACATGTCTCCATAGGAGTGGCAATAGGCTTACAATCTTCAAGGCCAAAACGATGCAATAATGTGTCAATATATTTCGTTTGACACAAATCCATTCCACCATCAACTTGCATAAACTGAATGCCCAAATAGTGATGCAAATGCCCCAAATCAGACATCTCAAATGAGGCATGCAAATCAGCCTTGAAATCAGCAATATGCTTCTCAATAGGACCAGTGAGCAGCATGTCGTCAACATAGACAACAATGATCAGAAGCACATCATTAGCACGCTTAACATATAAGGTGCTTTCAGTTGGACTGTTCTCAAAACCATGTGCAACCAGATAGGCATGTATCTTCTCATACCAAGCACGTGGTAGTTGCTTTAAACCATATAATGCCTTTTTTAACCTGCACACCTGGTTTTCATGCCCTTTCTGCAGAAAGCCACGGGGCTAAAAAACATACACTTATTCATGCAAGTCACCATTCAGAAATATTGTTTTAATGTCCAACTGATGTACATTCCAACCATGATGGGCTGCAAGTGCACAAATACTCCGAACAGTAGTCATACGACATGTAGGTGCAAAGGTCTCATCAAAATCAATGCCTCTTTCCTGCGCATAACCCTTTGCAACAAGCCTAGCCTTATACCTGTCAACTATACCATCAGGTTTACGCTTCAACTTGTATACCCACTTAGTGCCAATGGCCTTCTTGCCAGGAGGCAAGTCACATAAAGACCATGTACCATTCTTCATTATAGCATCATATTCAGATTGCATAGCAGCCATCCAATTTTCTGAATTCTGTGCTTCATCAAAAGAAACAGGCTCATTCTCATCATAGAGACTAGACGCAGCCATAGCATAGCAATCTGATGCAAACGAGGCACTATGAGAGCCTGAACGAGTACGATATGACAAAGGTGCATCTAATTTGCTATCACGCAAAGTCTGCACCAGCCATTTTGGCATAGTTTTTGCCTGCTCAATATCAGCTCTCTCATCAACAAGTGCATCATGTAAATCTGCATCAGAAATGGAATGATCTGCATCATCATATGAAACCTGCAAACGCTAAGAAGTTGCCTCATTAGGACCAGCACTAGACTGTCCACCTGTAAAAAGAGGCATCAAAGTATCATACATGTCTTTGGAGCTAGCAGATGTCTCTTAGTACATAAAAGCAATGGCTAAATAGCATCTTCCACAAAGACAACATCACGGCTAACCAGAATGCGTTTAATATGTAGATGATACAGACGATAGCCTTTACTTTCAGAATTATACCCAACAAAAATACATTTTACTGCCTTATCATCCAATTTTCTGCGATGTTGTTCAGGCACTAGTGCATATGCCAAACAACCAAAAACACGAAGATGAGCAACAGATGGCTTGCGGTCATGCCAAGCCTCATATGGAGTGATAGACTGCAGCGCTTTAGTGGGACACCTGTTCAGTACATATGCTACACACATGACAGCCTCAAGCCAGAAACTATGAGGTAAAGCCTGACTCTTGACCATACACCTCGCCATCTCCATGAGAGACCTGTTCTTCCATTCAGCAACTCCATTCTGTTGAGGTGTATATGGCATTGTACACTGGTGTTTTATCCCACGTTTAGCCAGAATGCATTAAAATCAGAAGTTTTATCCCACGTTTAGCCAGAATGCATTAAAATCAGAAGACATATATTCCCCCCCTCGATCAGAACAGAGGGTGCCCATTTTACATGCTGACAGATTTTCAACCAAAACCAAAAAACTGTTTGAAGCACATGAACACTTTGAACTTTGCTTTGAGTGGATATACCCATGCATGCCTGGAAAAATCATCAATGAAAGTCACGAAGTAAAGGTAATTTCCAAAAGAGGGTGTCTCCATAGGACCACAGACATCACTATGTACAAGCTGCGATTTCTGTGTAGCCCGAACTGAACCATCTTTTGGAAAGGAGGAACACTGCATTTTGCCCAAAATACAGCCTTCGCAAACATGTTTTCCAGGTGCCTCAAGTTTGGGCAAAGAGGACACCATTTCAGATTTCTGCAGGCGTAGCAAACCAGCAAAATTCAGATGACCAAAGTGTGCATGCCAAAGCTTTGCATCTGACATAGCCTGAGAATAAATTACTGCACATGCCAAAACATTTTCAGATCTTTCATAGTCTATGAGTGTATACAGCCCACGACATAAAATGCCAGAAGCAATAATCACATTGCCATTTGACAGATCATGAATTGTACACCTGTCATCAACAAATTTCACAACCAAGCCAATCTTGGCTAATGCAGAAACTGATAACAGGCTCTTTTTGATCCCTGGCACAAATAAAGCATCTGACAAAGTGAAAGAACTACCATCAGCAGTAGTCAAAATGATCTTACCAACTCCCATAACAGGATAAGAGGAGTTGTTGGCGCATGTAACAGTATTCCCTATAGGGGCAGGCTCGAGTGAAGAGAAGAAACTGCACTACGAGGTAATATGTTTGGTTGCCCCACTGTCAAAATACCAAACATCTGAGTCTACTGCAGACATGCACTGCTCATAAGAAGATGGGTCAAAACTGCAAACAGTAGTAAACGCCCATTCTTCTTCCTGCACAAGATTTGCAGACTCTGTTTTTGGTGTAGAGGCCTCTGCAACAAACATTCCAGCCTCTTTCTTCTTTGCCTCTTTAGTAGCCAGTTTTGGACAGTTCTTTATGATATGATCATTCCCTTTACAGTACTTACAAAACGATTTCTGCTTTTCTGATTTCTTCTCATCTTTATCTTCCTTCTTCGAATATGCAGAATTAGCAGATTTATGCTTACTAGTTGAAGAGCTTCATTTTCCTTTGCCCTTCTGACTAGCCAGGAAAGCTTGATCTACAACTCGCATAATGGACCTGTTTTGCCTGGACTGATCTTCCCGGAACAGAACAGAGACTAACTCCTCAAATGATAAGGCATTCGGATTGCCTTTCATCATCAACCAAAGAGTAGAAGCAAAACTCTGATATGAGTCAGGAAGACCATTCAGAACGGTCTGCACAAGTGAGCTATCTGGTATAACCTCATCAGCAGAAATCTTTGATCTTCGTTAGGAAACTGTCCATAGAATCACCTTCATTCATGTGCTCACTCTCCAACTGTTTTCGGAGGTAAGCAACACGAGCCTCATTCCTAGCTTGGTACAATGTGGTAAGTGTATCCCAAGCATCCTTAGCTATTCTGCAAGAGTGAATGTGAGGAATAATGGCATGTTTGACAGAGAAAGCTATCAATGCATGTGCCTGGGCATCTCTGCCATCCTAGCAAATCTGCTCTGCAGTAGGTGCAGCAGAAACAGTAGCACGAACAAGAATCTGCAGAATATCATCTTCGACACCATCTTCATCAGCTCCAACACCTGTATTTGCAATACCTGTCGTTACAGGTGTACCAGGACGTCTTTCAACACCCTGCACAATGTTCCACAATTCTTTTGCAACCAATACATGTCGCATCATATAAGCCCATAATGGGTAGTTGGTACCATCCAACTTATCCTCAACAGCCAACATACAGAATACATCACTGCTTTCAGCCATGGTCGGTGACTAAAATACCTTGATGCAAAAAATTGACTGTATCTCAAAAAGTTGAACGGAACTGCCTAGACGAATTCTGCTAGACCTGTAGCAAACTTCGAGACGCTTAAACTGGCGAACAGAAACTAGTATATACCTTTGGCACAAAAAGACGAAATATCCTACACAAGCACTGCGATAGTGCGTTCGAAGGTCGAAACGAGCTCAGATCGTGATTTCGGCCTGAGTATGCTCACCAAATTTCGTGTGAATCTGAGATTGCAAACGAAGGAGTGTCGACGGCACCCTAGATGAAGCGACGACCTGCCCTGATACCAATTGTTGGAGATAGATGTCTGCGGAAGCATGCGAACAGCACAAGGAAGAAGAAGAAGCTTGGAGCTCAAACACATAATACTGAATGTATTACTAGAGAATGTACAAAGATAAGTAGCCCATTAGGGCAATAGGCGTATATACAAGCCGGGGGGAAAAAACCTCCTAAAGAGGGAAAAAAGTGCCCTGGCGGTCCTAGTGTGTTCACACACATCACTACCTAAATATATCAACATACAAGGCCATGCACAAGGCACATATTTTGTTCAACCTATGCACTAATGCACTTACCCATCATCCATTATGGGTTACAAGTACTTGGCATGAAAACTACAAAATTCATCTTTGGAAGAACTAGAGGACATCAAGGGACAACAACAAGAGCAAGGAAGCAATCTAGTATCGAGAGTTGCTCATAATCAACATTGACCACCTCTTTTGAACAGCTAGCAATTTTGGAAAGCTCACAAATGCACCATCAAGCTGGAATACAAGGAAGTACATACAAGGGAACTACAATCTACAAGGCTAGCAATGAAAAAATGAAGAACCAAACAACTAACTACACTACAGGTGGAAGATGGACCGCTCTTTTTGGTACATGATGGACGATACCTCTCCAAGAACTACATGGAACAACCACTACAACAAGGGTCTGTCAGGGACCACAAACTCAAGAGGGGGGGAGTGTTGACAATCAAGGTCAAGCACAAGCATAGAAGCACATCAAGGAAGTGTACACACAAGAAGAAGGAGCATGTAGGGAGTTCCAAGAAGCACGTGTCAAATTTTCAAAAGAAATCCCTATAAAAATAGTGATTTTTATCACTAAAAACCATTATAAATACCATTTTCCATTTTTTTAACTCCATTTTGTTCAATCTGAGGAGTCCTTGAGCTTGAGAAGTATTAGAACTATCATCCTACCAATTTTCATAATTTTTAGACTCCGTTTGAGCCCCCAAATAAGCCTTGCAACCTAATTTTTAATTAGGCTGGACATTAGGTCTGGACAGGGCCAAAGCCACTCAAAAAATTATAAAAAGGGCTGAAGAGCTCATTTTTGGGGTTAGCTTGTTGTAGATTTGAGCTTTGTAAGAGATTTTTTTTGTAATCAAAGCTTTCCATTGTTCCACTCTTTGCTCTTACCTTGTGCACATGTGTGTGTATGTGTGTGCATTCTTGTGTGCTTTCACTAACGCACTTGTGCCATCACTTGCTCATAGTCTTCATACTAGTTCCCATGTCTCCATGGATTGACATTTATAAGGTGAAGCTCCTCACGTTGGTACTTACCATTGTGCTAGAGTGACATCAAGTGATGCAAAACTTGACATTCTTATGGCTGATTTGCAGCATACTTTTGATGTCACTTATCTTGGTCTTTTGAGCTACTATCTTGGCATCCATTTTGTATCCGTTGAGGGAAATTGTTATGCATCAAGCAAATTATGTTAAAAAACTACTTCAGTTTTTTGACTTTGAGGATTGCAAGCCAATTTCCACACCAGTTGAGACAGGATTTAGGTTCTCCGTTGAGGATTCCAGTGATGCATTTGACACTTCTCTTTATCAGCAAGCTGTGGGATGTCTTATATATGCATGCAACACAAGGCCAGATATACAGTATGCAGTTTCCCAGTTGAGTCGATTCATGCATAGCCCTGGCACTAAGCATTGGCAAGTGGTAAAATGTGTGTTTAGATATCTCAGTGGCACTTTGAGATTAGGTCTCTTTTATGGCAGATATGTTCAACCATGCTTACATGTTTTTACAGATAGTGATTGGGCTGGATGTTCTGATACTCGTGTGTCCACTAGTGGTAATTGCTTTTTCCTTGGAGACTCATGCATATCTTGGTTGAGTAAGAAGCAACCTACAGTGGCGACTTCGAGTTGTGAAGCTGAGTACACGCTGATTTTCACAGCTATAGTGGAGTGTATATGGCTGAGACGCCCATTGATGGATCTTTGCATGGAGATTGATGCTACTATGCATATTCTCACTGATAGTCAGAGTGCTTTGGCTGTTGCACGAAACCTAGTGTTTCATGCATGGACCAAACATATTGAGGTGCATTATCACTATGTAAGAGAGCGACTTCATGCAGGAGATATTGATTTGGTATATGTGCCTACACAAGATAATGTGGGAGACATATTCACCAAAGCTCTTCCACAGGAAAAGTTTGAAGCTTTTCTCAAAGCTTTAGGCTTATTACCTTGTGGGGGCTGATCTGTCACTCCCTGTATGTGTTCACATCATTCGCTCCAGGGGGGTTTGTTACACTTATGTGTTCCTCGAGTAGCTTTGATGTGAACCGTTTCCCTATACATGGGCACTTTTTACTCTAGTGCTAGCTAGAGGTTTTTTCCCCATGTTACCACATACTTGATACTCTCATATGTGGTGGTACTTTGTACTTAGGGATATTATTTAGCTCTTACTTCAATTCAGTTCATCGTCAATAGAGAGAGCTATTCCAACCATCGACTTCTCCGTGTGTCTTGCTGTGTTTGTGCTCCTTATGTGTGCTTCTTGTGTGCCTCTCACACTTCTAAACACACCCAACATGATGGAGGTTAACATAAGATTTGCATCTTATGTTAAGAATTTAGGTACAGATTCTCTTTATGCACACAGGTACTACTTGGAGCTTATGGAGGCAGTTGCATCCATATCAGCAAGAGTCCTATTCGGCATATCTAAAGGAGAATCAGTACATGCATGCTACATGCATTCGGATGAGGTGTTAGAGAAGGTGTGTTCACATGAGTATGAGGATTTCTAACAGCAACATATTAGCATTCTATGCTAATTCTGTAGGTATGTGATCTTTCACTCACACATCTGATTTAGGGTCTTCCATAGCCTAAAATCAGATTAGCGTTTGTTGATTATTAGTTTCAAATTGATCTTTCCTCTTTCTATCACTCATATACACTCTTTTGCAACCTATCAGGTCACACATCTCATACATATTCAAATTTCTGTCCCTACATCTGAATATTATTGTAAATTTTGTACATTCACTCATCCATCTATTTCTGTTCACATAGAGTAGTTTGCTCCCACCTTGTAATTTGACATTTGCATATATGATAATGTGAGTAAGTAGTGGCTTATGTAACACTTTACACATGTTGTCTAATCTTTCTTTCTATCTTTGTCTCATCATTTGTATGATTAAGTGTGATAGGTTCATGTTTTGTCAATATTGGAAGATTGCTAGATTCTATGTTGTAGATCCTGGACCTATGGAACTTGGACTTGTGATATTAGTTATGGGCCTACTAAATTTCCAACATTTGGTATCAGAGAATTCAGGCTCTCAAATTCATAGGTTCTCAGACTTCCAGGTTTACAACATATGATTTAAGAGAATCTTCTAACATTTGACATTTGGCATACACACTTAATCTAGATGAGTAGAGATTTGAGAATTAGACAATTCAGTCACATGTTTATTCATCCGTGTTGAGTATGAAGTTGATGATCTATTAGCAGCCAAATATTTTTAGAAGAGTATGCAAATACTTTACAAAATTATTATTTGAAGACCAAGACTTGATGAAGAGAAGGCTACTTCAAATTCAAGGAAAAACAATGGTTTGGAGAAGATGAAGGAACCAGATCAACATCAAATCACAGGTATTAGTTTCTACTATCAGATTGTCATTTGCAGGTCATATCTTAGAAGAGCGGTTATGAAGAGATTTGAAGGATTCAAGAAGTGCTTTTTTACACTTTCATTTTGTGAAAGTAAAAGCATTAGCTACATCAAAACTGTCAAGAACAAGGAGATTAGATGAGATGAGTTTTAATAGATCTCTTTCATGGCAAGAAAGCTTATCTAAGAAGACAAATTTGGAGATGAGATGAGTTTTGTTTTCAGACAATCTTGTGTTGTAAGTTGGTTGGATATTCAGGTACAGAATTTGATCTAGGTAACTAGAAAGGTAATTCAACATTCAGCCAAAAGGTTGGTGAATTCATTCATATCAGTCACATTTGAAGCAAAGTTTTGATTCAGAGATATGAGGAGATGGTAAAACATGATTCTATATTCACTTCCATTTATATACCATGTTTGTTTTCTCTCTTACTCTTAGAACTAGAGGAAGAGAAAAGTTCATTTGAAGAAGTCAAGAGTACTTGCTACTTCAAGATGAAGAGAACAAAAGGTATGGAAGAGAAGTTTGAAGATGTTGACATCATGAGGTGGAAGAAAGATGCAGAAGAAAAAAGTCCAACATTTCCAAAGGGAAAGTAAGACTTCCTTTTCTTCTCTTATATTTTCCATATACTTTTCCTACTTTTATCCTCTACACCCAAAGACAAGTCTACAAGAACATCTTGTGTGAAGAAGATAGTTTAAAGAAGAAGCAGTTTCTTGTTTTGCACTATACTTGGTCATGTTTTAGTAGGTTTTGACAAAGAATTGCAATGAGTGAAAGAAAAGAAAAATATGACTCATATGTGTATGAGTTATGTATAAGTTGAAGATTTTGAGCAGGTAGCTATATGTTCCCTCAAAGAATTCTTGGAGTGTCAATCCAGAGCTACTTGGTATATGACAAGTTGCAGAGATTCTTCTTGATCTAACTCTTGAGGTATAAGAGTATTTGTAGCAGATGTTGGAGACTTGAAGTGAGCTTTTTGTTTGGAAAAGGTACCTCATATTCTGTATATTTAGTATATCCAAAAAAATTAGAGTTTTTCAAGATGAAAACTAAAAAAAAACAGTATTTTCAGAATTCTAGTGTTTTCAAAAAATTCAAAATTTTAGAATTTGCAAGAAAATTATGAAATTTCAGTATTTTCAGAAAACTCAATATTTTCAAAAAATTTCAAAAATTTCAATATTTTGAGGAAATTCAGAAAATTTAGAAAATTCAAGAAAATTCATATTTTTGTGTTGTACCAGTTAGTTGAAGAATCTACTTTCTATGATTGTCTAGTTTTTTGGATACATGCTTGTATTCAAAAAGGTGTTCCATTAGATCATATCACTTGATTGAGAAGTGGAGTTAACCAAAAGAAATTCAAGCAGAGATTTTCACATTTCACTCGAGAAGAATATGAAAAGATGAAGTATCAACTTGCAGTTTTTGGAGTTCTCAAGGTGAGAGTTTGTCCACTTATGTTTCAAGTAGAATTTGCAAATTCTTGGAAGGATTTTGTTGAAGAAATTTTTTACAACTTTATGTGAGAAACATCATGGACACTTAGAGACATTCAAGTAGCTAATCAAACATTTAGTAATGAAGGTTTGATGAGAGCAGATTCTACACAAGTTTTTTGTTAGAGAGATCTTGAAGATTTTGAGTATCTATGAGTCAATTGTCTTCTTAGCATTGGAAGAAGTAAGTCAAAGGTTTAGATTCTATTAGATTTGTGTTACAAAGAAAAAGAAGAAGACACATTATATTACAGAAGATTATGGATCCTAAAATATTGCTTTCAGTAAGGTTTTCATTATCATGTAATAGATCAACTAACCTTATTCTATAATATGGGAAGCTGAGAAAGTAACAGTGGAAGCTATTGGCAATTGCAGTGCTAATAAAAAGGGTTTAGAGATTTTGTTTCAGATACAGGTATTGATCACTGAAGATCAGATTTATTGAAAGAAGGAAGACGTTCCAGATTTCATAAAGTCTAATATATTTGAAAGAAATCTGGATACTAGTGTTAAATCATCCAGGGGGTGATGAAACATGAAGACTTATTTTCAGCCATATGTAAAAGAATACAGAGTCATTTCTACAGGTATTCCTATATTTCCTTTGTCAATTTCTCTTGATGTTCCAGCTTTGAAAGAAGAAGGAAGAAGGAGAATGTATGGAGAAAGTTCCTGTTAGGTGTTCCTGTTCAGGAGAAAGTTCCAAAATTCTATTAAAGAGAAATTTGATATTTCAGAGAGGTATGTTTCAGAGGTGCACATATATATGTTTATACCAGACTCTGAAGGAAAGAGGTATGAAGGACTTACAGATAGAATAAGGATGTAGATATGATGACATCATAGATATGATATCATAGATGAGACTCATGAGTTGAGTTGAGTTGACTTGAGTACAGTCAGAGATGAACCAACAATGTTCATAATACACTAAGCTGTGAAGTTGTCAATCACAAGTCCCAAGATGGATTCAGTTTTTGATTTTGTTTAGTGTATTTACATGACACAACAGAAGTACATTGAGAAACCTTTCGTAAGGTAAATGCAAATATGTGGATCCTAGTGTATGATTACAGGTTTGAGAAGATAGGAGATAGCAAGTTCAGAGTAAGTTCATGTTATATATGTTGTCAAGCAGTGATTGCTTGATGTATACACTAGTGTATATCTAGTTTGCATATTTTCTCGGGAATTATGGTTCATATTCAACAAATTCATTTTTTTCAAGTTTGAAGAAGTTCAAATTCAGTTTGAAGAAGACTTTTGAAGAAAAAGTTTGAAGGTCAATTCGGGAGGACAAGCTTCAAGCTTATGACAATTTGCAGATAAATGAAGTTACATATCCAGTTCATTTTGTACCATTGTGACATTGAAGGGGGGATTGTTGGAAAACAATGTGTCAATGTCCCATGGTCAATATTGCTCAAGTGTTACAGGATGTGTAGATTTTCTAGTAGCTTCAACTACAGGACAAAGGTGCTGGGTGCCGTGGATAACACAAACGATTCTCATATCATGCATCCGGGTTCGAATCCTGTGAGCAGCGATGGAGCAATGCGATGAACATCAAAATAGCGAAGAAATCTATTTTTAGCAACGAACTATTTTTAGAAGGCTATTCACAAGCTAATTGTTAAAAGTAAAGCAAATGCATGCGATTGGAAGAGTTTTTCGCTAGAAAGAGCTTTATTGGAGGCTTTTCATTTGTGCTTTATTTTATGGAGGCTCTACTATAAAAAGAAGCACTTTGGGGACACTTTGTTTATCCTTACACCAAATTCAGCGCCAGGTTTTTGGTCCCTCATTAGAGGTGGTGCTCTAGCACACATGGGGCAGCCATGGTGCACTCTAGGAGCATGTTGAGGAGCATCTATGGAGTACTTCTTGGAGAAGAGTGTGCTCACACTCTTGCTTCTGGAGAGGACTTACCCATCAGTAGCTTGGTGGTGTGGATCAGCCATCTACATAATGTATTTGAAGATTGTCTTCTACATGAAGATTTTGGTGTACTTCAAAGACATTGGATGGAGGTTAACATAAGATTTGCATCTTATGTTAAGAATTCAGGTACATATTCTCTTTATGCACATAGGTACTACTTGGAGCTTATGGAGGCAGTGGCATCCATATCAGCAAGAGTCCTATTTGGCATATCTAAAGGAGAATCAGTACATGCATTTGGATGAGGTGTTAGAGAAGGTGTGTTCACATGAGTATGAGGATTTCTAACAACAACATATTAGCATTCTATGCTAATTCTGTAAGTATGTGATCTTTCACACACACATCTGATTTAGGGTCTTCCATAGCCTAAAATCAGATTAGGGTTTGTTGATTATCAGTTTCAAACTGATCTTTCCTCTTTCTATCACTCATATACACTCTTCTACAACCTATCAGGTCACACATCTCATACATATTCAGATTTCTATCCCTACATCTGAATATTATTGTAAATTTTGTACATTCACTCATCCATCTATTTTTGTTCACATAGAGTAGTTGAGCACATATTATTATTATCTCTTGGTTTTCCTGCAGGTGTTTCAAAACGAAACAAAAGTGCAGCTCCATTATCAGAAGATCGCTTACGGGTTTGAGCCCGTGACATTCCGAACCAGAAGGCAAAGCGTTATCCACTAGAGCAAGACATGTTTGTGATGACTTGTTGCAGTCTAATCAAGATAGAAATGTTAGCGCTGCTACGGAAGTAAAAGTGACAACTGATTTTTCAGAAGTTAAAGTCTTGGATCATCAAGTATTTGACTCATAGTAAGTTTATATCTTAGAAGTTTGAATTAGTTATACAGATTTTTAGTTATTTCCTTCCGCTTTCCAAATCTTTTGGAATTGACTTAGATTTGGTGTCTGATTTCTTTCGCAAAAGTTGAGGGTTAGCGGATTGGAACTAGATAACTAAATTAAACATCCTAGATAGATGTTCAATACAAGAACTAATTCAATCTTCAAAAGATGAAAAGTCCAAGATTGACTTATTTATTTGGGTTTGCTTCCAGTTACTAGCATACCTCTTATGACTTTCTAGAGTTCAGTACACTCTAGAACATTGAAGTTAGGAATTGCTCATTAGATTGACAATTCCCAAGAACTTTCAGCTAAAGTCTTTGAGAAAAGTGTCCTAAGATTCAACAATTTTCATTTTGAATTTGACTTGATCAAGATATAGTAAGGTTGAAACAAAGTAAATGGAAAACTTTCTTCTACAGTTTACACAGGATTTTCAAGCCCCTTAGGACAAGGTAGTCCTTAAGTCAGGTGAAGAAATCAAGTAATTGTTGGTTGGGAGTTAACCATTGTATAAACATCCAAGTTAGATTTTTGGGACAACCAAACTACAAGTTCTCCAAAACAAATTCAAGTGAATCAAGAGTTCTCAAAATCTTGCGAGGGATAAGAATCCCACCTTCGTTACTAAGCCCATGCACCAGTCATGCCTAGAAATGGACTAGTAATTTGAATCCACCCAGTTCACATGTTTGTGCCTAGATCGCACATCGAGAAACTGTGAATTGGCTAGGGATGTTTTTAGATCCACCCTTATTATTCATTCGCTACTCTGTACTTTGACTAGTTTATCAAAGTGCAAAGTGAGAGAGTGTTTTGAATCATTTGGGCAGGGATGCCACCACAGAGATGAGACATGTTCTTCCAGTTCTAGAACATGATCATGTTCTTCCAGTTTTAGAACATGAGGGTCAGGGGTTGCCTACAACAGATATATAGCTCTATTTTTGAGGACGAAAATATTTTTCCAAGGGGGGAAGAACGTAATAAAGTCTATGATCCAAGGGTCCGGCTCGTTCAGACAGATCTGAAATCGGACACCATTTGGTCATCCGTATCTATGGCCAAAGATCTCAAGTTTAGACTTACTAGGAGGTCTTGTGCTCTTGTGAACAAGAGATCCACATAGCCTAGTGGTTACTACTCAAGGATGTGAAGGGGGAGGTCTTGGGTTCAGCCCCCATGGGGTACATGGGGATAGTATTTTGCCCAAACAGATTTAGAGCCTTCTAGAAGCATCCACTTGAGTTAACTCGAGTTAATTGGGACACTTGGCGCACATGCAGTTACATGACCAACACATGGCTAGCTAGTATCCACCTGCCCAAGAAAGCAGTCCCCTGGAGAGAGCTATATATAGAGGCATTTGGTTGGGAGGAGAGTCATCTCTCTAGCACGTGGTGGTCGTAATTATCGTTCTCTTGCAATAATCCACCCATTTAATTGAGCATTTCTTGACTCAAGTTACATTTATATCTTTGTAAAGGAAGTTTGACCAATGAGATCTACTCTTTTGTTTTGGCTTGAATTGATTGAAAGTACAATGAATGGTGGACATAACGCCCATGGGATCCCTTGAATTCCACAGAGCAAGGGTTAGATGCCTAACAACTACTAGAATACAAAGTTGGAAGCTCTGCTAAAGTAGACACTGAGAAGGGATGACCCTAAAGCAAAGAAGATGACTAGTTTAAACTGGGTAGCCTAAAGGTCCAATGATCCGTCAAAGAGAGTGATTTGACAACTCACCAACCAAGTGGTAGGTTTTCAACCATAACCTGCAAGGGGTTGAGCCGCCACCCTTAGGCTCGAGAGAAACTAAGGGCCCAACCAAGTCAACTAACATGCATAGATTCAATGTACATACATTAATATCCATTGATCTTAAATGTTCACATAGAATCATGATGCACATATTATTTTTATAATGCTTCATCTTCCTATGTGACATGGAAGGCAAAAGTTAGAACTACGAATTTTATCATCGTTCCACTCACAAAAATATTTTTTTTAGGTATTTTTTATGTGGGTTTGATGTGATCTCATCTCTCAATTGGGACTTGTGCTTTTACCCGTTAACCATACTTTCTTGACTATTAATGGTCATACACATTTTTATGCAAGTTTTAACATTTGACTCATGGACCCTTAGTGTAGTGGCTAAAACAATGGACCTTCAATTGTGAGGTCCAGCCCCACAAGCTACAACAAGACACCCCTCATCATCTATGGTAAGATGTATAAAGTAGCCCCATAGGGAGAGTGTGGGACTTCCGACACTCATTCAACTAGGGCCGTCAGGCTACCAAGTTCAAACAATCCTCTCATCTTTCTTTAGAGAAGTCCCTTTCCCAGTTCTACCTTAGCAAGCTTTCAGACTCTATAATCTTAGCTTTAGGAGGATCCGAACGATCATTCTTTGAATCCAAGAGTGTGTGGTCGAACAAGATTAATGCATCTACGAATGAGTCTGTATGGTTTTCTAGCCATGATACAATTCAGTTCCTTGTAGACATTGCAAAGACCATCGTTTAGTCCAATCGTCTTCATTTTGCAGAGAAGCCACTCTAAGGTTGAATGCTTGATGTTGAACGACACCGTCCATATTGAATTAATCCTCCATTTTTCTTGAAATTCAACTACATGTCCCCAGCTAACGCACTTAGCCCGATCTCATAATTGAATCGGAAATTTGACTCAACAACTACTAGGAGATCTTTGTATTTCACCAAAACATGTTTACAACCTTATGGTACTGATCTCTCGTGCAAACAAATCCTTCTTTGAAGCAATTATGTTCTTTGATATTTGGTCATAGCTTGCATATGCGTTCTTTGAAATTATGAGAAACCAAGTTATATTTAAGAAAGAGAAAGGATGGTACTATATTCGGTTCTATAAAGACACTCTTCAATGACAACAATGTTGATATATTTAGGTAATGATGAGTATAAACACTCTAAGACCATCGGGGCATTTTTTTCCCTCTTTAGGAAGTTTTTTCCCCCGACTTGTATATACGCCTATTGGCCTAATGGGCTACTTATCTTTGTACATCCTCTAGTCATAAATTCAGTATGTGTGTTGTGCTCCAAGCTTCTTCTTCTTCTTCCTTGTGTTGTTCGCATGCTTCCGTAGACGTCTAACTCCAACAATTGGTATCAGAGCAGGTCGCCAATTCATCTAGGGCATCATTTACACCTCTCCAGTTGCAGCCTCAAATTCGCATGAAATTTGGTGAGCATACTCAACGTGTTTCAGAGATCAAAACTGCTTCACTCTATGGTGCCAAAATCGCGATCTGAGCTCGTTTCGGCCTCCAAACGCACTATCATAGTGCTTATGCAAGCTATTTTATCTTTTTGTGCCAAAGGTATATACCTATTTCGGTTTGCCGGTGTCACTCTAGCACAATGGTGGGTACCAACGTGAGAAGATTCACCTCATAATTGTCAATCCGTGGAGACGTGAGGACTAGTATGAAGACTATGAGCAAGTGAAGGCACAAGTGCGTGAGTGAGAAGCACACAAGCATGCACACACATACACACACACGCGCACACAAGGCAAGAACAAGGAGTGGAACAATGGAGTTCTTTGCATTAATCAAAAGGTCTCTTACATAAGCTCAATTCACAAACAATCTAACCCCCAAAAATGAGCTCTCTAGCTCTTTTTATAGTTTTCTAACTAGCTTTGGTCTTGTCGAGACCTAGTGTCCGGCCTAGTTAAAAATTAGGTTCTAGAGTCTATTTGAGGGCTCAAATAGAGTCTAAAAATTATGAAAATTGATATGTCACTAGTTCTAATACTCCTCAAGCTCGAGGACTCCTCGGCTTGCACAAAATGGAGTCTATTCTACCAAAAACGGGATTTACAATGTTTGTGTAGTGATTAAAATCACTTGAGTTGTAAATAATCCATGGAAAAAAATGATTTGGCCTTGTTGCCGTATTGTGCATGACTCCTCTGTTGCTTTGTATGCCAACATGCCCCCCTTCCTAGCGTTTGTCGCCCCTGACAGACCTTTGTTCTCTCGGGTGGTCGATATAGTATTGGACGACATTGGTGGCCAGTTCATGTTCTCCTATCCTTAAGCCTCTTGCTAGATCAGCTTCCAATGCATCCCAATTTATTGCACCAGGGGCCTCTGGTTGCAGGGTGGTGTAGTACTCAGAGTACATTGCTTGTTCACAAGCAAAAAGTTGGAGCAAATGTGTTGGCTTCGGTGCGAAAATCTCCGAGTGATACTCCCAGAAACCTGATCTGAACATTTCTTCAAAGGTCTGTTTGTAACAGGCAGGGAGGTATTTGATGCGCGCATGCCAGGCGTAAGCCACACGAATACTGGGGGTGGTGCTCATGTCATACACCAAGTCATAATTTCCATTGCTGAACCCCGGGAGACGTACCTGTGGTGCGGCTGCATTTCTAAAAGTTTTCAGGACTACCTGCATCATATCTAAGATTTTAAGCTATCATTTGCGCTGCTACATCTTGCATGGGCTTCAAGCGCGGCATCCAGTGGCGAATGGTTCCCATCATATATGCTACCGACGGTGGTCCCTGTGGTGGCGCAATGTACGGGTAGTTCAGCCATTCCTTGCATTGCGCGTTGTTCTGTACCTTGATATTGAATGCCTTCCAAGACCTGCGGCGTGGGACTGGACCGTAGCATGGATTGTATAGGAGGTGTAAAGGCGCGTTGTTCCATGTGTGTAGCATTTCTGGATATGTCTCTAGAAGTTTCTGCAACCAGGTGGGTTGACGAATTTTGCCTTTTTGCACCTCTGGAGGAAGGTCTTCGGGTTGAAATTGGGTCGCAAAGGTAGGAATCTGACCCGTGACTCTTTGTATTTCTGCATTATAATCAGCCAAGATAATATAATACGGCCTGTATTGGAGTTCAGATGAGAGGATCAGGCGTCTCGATGACAGGTTCTTGAAGTAAGCCGATTGTAGCACAGTTTCCTCTATGACCCTCATGGCCTGATTTTGCACTACTATGCGCTCTTCGTGCGAACTCCCGATTTCCTCCACTTGACGTAGCCATGGGGGCCGTGGTGCCTCGAATGTGTCCTGTGCTTCTTCTGTTTGTTGGCCTCCTGGGAATGGTTGCGGATCGTATTCTTCGTCAAATGTTTGTTCCACCGGAATTTGCACAACTTCTTCGTCCGTGGGAGCCTCTGGAGGGGAAGGTGGTCTCTCATATTGTAGTAGACGTGTTTGCAATTCAGTGACCTGTTTCTGGAGATCTTTTATGGCCTCTGCGTCTGTGAGAAGTGAAGCCGCGGAGGGGGTGGTTGGAGAGGCTGCTGTTGGTCCTTTTTGGTGTTTCTGCTTCAATTGTCCCAGTTCCTCCGATAGCTTATCATGTGCTTCAAGCAGCATGGCATAGTCTTCCAATATGATCTTGATATTATCGGGGGTCACTGCTTGAAACTTGGATGGGCTGATGGGTGCCCCCGGTATGCTCTCGATTGCTGCCTCTAGGTTCTCTTGATTTTGTACTTGCAGACGTCGATTCTCTTCCTGAGCGGCCGCAAGATGGCGTTTGAGTAGAGCCATATTTCGCTGAAGCTTTGAGTTGCGTTCCAGCTGTGTCCGTAGGTGACCTTCTACCACCTGTATCGCTTCCTGATCTGTGTTCTGTAACTGTACCTCCAATATGCCATGCGCTTCTTGGAGAGTTTGGAACTGTGTGTGGAGGCGAGCATTTTCCTCTTCTAGTGCCGCGAGGCGGTGCTGTAGTGTTTCTGAGTGCTCGTGCAGGCGTTCATTCTGTTGCTGGAGCTGAATGTAATCTGTCCTTAAGTTTGATATACAAGCAAGCATGGTGTCCAATGCACTTCCTATAGATGAGTGGGTGGTGTTTACAGTGGGAGATGCATGGGAAGGGAATTGGGGATGGGGAAGAGTGAATGATGTGTCTATTGAAGTCGTGTGTGTGAGTGAAATTGGTGGAGGGGGAATGGGAGGAGGTGGAATCGTGGGGGGAGGTGCCGTGGGTGGTGAAATGTCCATACCTTCAGGAGTGGGTGCGAGTGTGGGATCTGCCATATACATTGGGATGGTAGGTGGTGTGTGTGTGGAAGTGGTGAATAGATGCGAAGTGGGGTGGGGAGCTGAAAAGAAAGGAAATGGTTGAGACCCTGGTTGAAAAGTTCTAGCAAGGAGGTCATGGAGGGATTGTAGGAATGGAGAGAGAGAGGTCGGGGGTTGAGGTCGTAAATTTGAGGAGGGCGCAAAGGGTTGCGTGGTAGCAGGGAAACCCATGAATGTGGATCTAGGGTCAGGATGACCTATGGCTGAGGGCATGGGGGATGGTTGCCCTAGGGCAGGCTCTAGGAGCGGTTCGGTGGATTGTGTAGTGATGGGGGTTGCTTCAAAGATTGGGTTATCAGTGGTAGAGAATAGGGTGGAACTAGAGATGGGAGTACGGAAGATGAAGGTTGGTTCGGTGGTTTGAGTGGTCGAGGTGATTTCCACTGTTTCTGCTCTAGGGGGCGAGGGTGGGGGTGTGGGTGGTTGTGGCTCTGTGGACTCCTCATGGGTGACTGGGTGCTCTTGGCTAGCCGTTTCGGTTGCTTGGGAGGTTGTCCTGATGGGTTCAGATGTAATAGTTGGCTCTTCTGCAGTTGTAATGGGAATCTGGATATTCTTACCTGAGCGTGGTCGTGTCTGGAACCTTCGTGGATCATATTGAACTGAAGACCTCCGAATGGCAGTGCGCACTGCTTCCACTACCCCATATGTTTCTGCCATCAATAAGAGACCTTCCCTATACTCTGAGTCAACTCCTGCTTCTTCCAACAACTGAGTCATGAGTACTCTGCTACTCTGTTCGGTGAGTAGTTGTTGCGATCGCACTCTTTCCATAATCTGATACAGCCTTCGGAGTTCTGCTGTATAGGCTGGGGCTTCAGTGGTCTCCTCTTCATACGCTCCTTCTTCTTCTAGGTGTCCTTGTTGATGACCTTGCTGAGCGTCACTCCAATGTACATGTCGACCGTCTGTAGACTTTCTTCTTTGTGAGGATGTGCCTTGTTCCTCTGCATCTGAATAAAACTCCACATCAGAGAATTGTGTACTTTGTAGGAATGCTTCGAAGTCCTGGGGGTCCATTCCTTCAGCATCTCCAGTGGCCGCAAATTCGAATCTAGTTGGAACAGGAGGAGCCGATGGGGTAGCTTGTGTCGTAGTTTCATATCCCGACCTAGGTATCCTAATGGTAAAGGGAGGTACAGTGGTCTCCCTTCGTGGCGATACCTCAGGAGTATTCAAAACTTCCCTTGTCTGGACACAAGGGATCGCACCCCTCATGCGCTTGGATTGATGTGTGGACGTCTTGAGCTTCTTAAACATTTGTAATTGTGCCCAAGTTAAGGCACGTTCAATGGGAACATCGTATGCTAGGCACCGGTAAATAATGCGTGTGATTGCACAGCATCCGTTTACCACTAATTTCCTAGAAGACCGTTTGTTTGCTTCATACAATTGATCTATAATCCATACCGGTAGCTTAATGGGTAACGCACCTGCTTCCGCTAAGTAGAGAGCGAACCAGATTCTCTTGTGTGGTTGTGTGAAGCGGTCTTGGCCGGGAAAGGCGAAATGTTGCATGCACATGCGGAGAGGGATGGACACGTTTGGTGTGAGTGCTGCCATGTCTTTAAGCTTCAATAGTTTCCTATCCTTCATGTTAGTGGGAACAAGAGCATCCTTTTCAGAGGGTACATGCGTGCCGTGCATATTCAAAGCGTCGCTTACCAACTCCACAGTAAGTTCAAACCTCTTCAACTCGTTGTTGCCCAGCAAGGAGGGAAGGACAAATGATCCGGGTTTGTCCTTTTCTTCATTAGCTTGTAATGTGGAGACCAAATAGTAACATCGGAGGAGACCTGGTTTAGGTAGTGGGGCTTCAAAGTATTCTGCCAGCGCTACTCGTTGCCATATGGTCTGGAGATCCTCGGTGTTCTGTAAAGTCTCGAACTCCTTGGAGAAAAATTGGAATCGAACCCATGATCTGTCATACTCGCACTTAGACTCCCATATATACTTGGCCTCTCCTAATGGACCTGGCATACCATTGAACCAATGAGAATTGGCATGGACTCTTTCTGTGATCCCTGTGGGTGGATCCGGCATCGGGATTTGCTGAAGGTGCAGCACTCCACTGGTCGTTCAGTTGGTGGCACATCCACAGGTAGACTATCCACATCAATTCCTGCAATAAGTATCCCTACTTGTGAGCCCGAACCTGTCGCTTCTGCCATTTTACTTCTTGCCTTCTGATTCTGTGAGAATATAGAATCATGTGTTAACATTGTAATGGACAGAATAAATCCGTTGTTGTCCCCGTTACAACATTAACATGAGGTAGATGGTGAGTTAGTGGTCAGTAAGTGCACGAAGACAGTGTGTGTAGTTAATGCTTGGGTATTCCTAGGAGACTAATGCAGTTAGTAAGTGGGGGTGAATTTACAAGTTGGGGTCGGGGGGTTTATTACAGGTCTTAAGCTGCCAAATGCAGTGGATGGGTTTTTCTCTTGGTTTCGTAGAGACGCTAGAGAACATTATAGGTGTATCAGCTTGAACATGAGGCCTTTTAGGGACCCATTTACAAATGATTCTGTTCGTGCTCATGGGCCTTGGTGTGTTCGTGAGTGTTGAAAACGAGTGGATGCCGGTTGTGCGAGTGAATGGTTTACGCTGTATAGGTTGTGGCTTCGGCGTAGCTATTTGCGCCCGCAAGCAAGCCTTAGGCACCCAAATTTGTCTTGATTGTGGGCTAGCCTTCATCGACTTCTTGGGCACCCAAATAGATTTCACGTTAGCAGAAGAATTTCCGAAAGACTTCTTATTAGTGTCGTGTTGTTGGTTACTAATAAGAGGCTTTGCCCGTGTGGTTGGCTTAAGTGCAACCGGGTGTTTGCCTTTCCGCACCCACACTTGTTTCACTTGCTGGGACATTTTGCTGTGCAGGTACTTTGGATCCCCGACATAGGTAGTACTCTGCTTCTTCTGCCTTTTATCCACCTTTGGTTGTTGCCTCCTTCTGGCCTTTGGAAAAGAAGGGAGTTCCTTTGCATCCCTGACTCCTTTTTTGCGAATGTGGGGTTACGTGGGGTGTCTTAGAGGGTGGAAGGATGGAGGGTGATGGGGATGGTAGCGGTGGGAATGCGTGAGAGTGCGGTTGAGATGTGATCTCTATGATTTTAGCCTTGGTTTCTCGTAGACTTTCCTCAAGTTCACTCATCTTCTTTGCCCATTGCCTTTTCATGCGTTCGCGGCTATCTCTCCAAGCTCTTGTTCTCTTTTTATTTTGGCTCTCAGTATCGCTAGCGTCTGGGCTCTTTTCCTTGCCTACCCCTTGGTTTTGCTGCACTGCTTGAGCTCTCGTGATACCTGTACGGGTGTAGTGGAAGTAACACTTCCGCTGGAATCTACCACTAACTCAATAACATTGATAGGCGTGATCTTTGGCATATTATTGGGGTTCTTCGGGCAATCTCGTAAGAGATGCTCTTTTCCACAATCTTGGCAGAAGCCTTGGATCGTCACTGACTGGTTTTGCGTAAGTGGAGGTAAGGGGCAATCACGAATGAGGTGATCTCCTTGGCATCTGTAGCACGGTCCTCTTGGGAATGGAGGTCTTACTTGCCTAGGTTGAGGCCTAGGGTTGGGGTTTGCATACATGACGTTCGTGTAATCTGACTCCCAACTAGGTTCGTTTGTCTCTTCGCTATAATAGGACTCACCATGCTCAGGAGACTGCATGTAGTAGGCCTGGGGGCTATCAACATGAGTAGAATCAAAGCTATGGTCACTCGGGTCACTTTCAGAAAGCAAGGATGTTACAGGGACTATAGCTCTATTCAGGTTCTCTTCTGCAGCAGTATACTTTACCGGAATCACATTAGCTGGGGCTGGGGGTTGTTAAGCTAGCACAGGCTGAGGCCTTTGTTGGTTTTGATATTGAGGTTGGAAATTTTGTTGTGGCCTGCCATATGGTTGTGGAGGGTACGGGTTCTGGTATCTTCCCTGCTGAGGGTATGGCTGAGGGTGGGGTTGCCTAACTGCCTGCTTGTTGTATGGGCAATCTTGTGCGGTGTGATTGGTGTATCTCCGTTCTATGGTGCAGTACTGGCTACTAGGATTTACTTGGGGCTGAGCCATAATGGGGCAGACATTCGCCATGTGGTCACCACCACAAGTGTAGCACCTTTTCACAGGGGCAAACCTTGGGATTTGTTTACTAGTTACCCCTAATTTCAGAGCTACTTTCTCTGCGAGTTCCTCAATTGATGTGGATTGCGTGGAAGAGTGACTAGATGCACTATCTGAATCTTTGTAGATTTTGGAAAGCTCTAGTTCTTCCCCTAGGTTATCTTCAATGTCAATGCACATGCGTACACACTCTTCTATAGTCCTAGGGTCTTTCAGATACACATAGGATCTCAATTTCGTACTCAGCAATCCATCAAGGAATAAGGCTACTTGTTTGGCAGATGTGGGTAGCTCCGAAACAGGACATCTTTCAAGGTATTGCCTAAGTCTTCTTCCTGCAAGTCTCACAGTCTCTTGAGGGGTTTGCTTGAAGCTGTGAATCAGTGAGGAGGTATTGTGTCTTATGCCACTCTTGGAGAATTCAATAATAAATGCTTCTAGGAGTTGGTCTATGCTCATGAACTGACGCTCATCCAATGGCTGAAACCATGTAAGTGCTGTGTTCCTAAGGGTTAGACCGAAGGCATTGTACTGCGTGAATAGATCCTCCACTTGTTCAGCTCTCAAGACTTGCTTGAACTCCGCCACATGATCATAGGGATCTCCTGTGCCATCAAAGTAATTCTTCATGGACTTAACTAGCTGAGTCGGTCTCAGAGTTCTTGCGTGCTCTCTAGGTCTCGGCAGAGGAAATCCATCCACATTTCTTTGGTTCCTGTGAGCTCTAAGTACCTCAGGTTCTACCCTATTCGTCTCCGTCCTCGTTCTTTCTCTGCCCATTGGATTGGCAAAGCTTACTTCTGGTCTATCTCTACTTCTGTCTCTTTGCATTCCATGAGCTTGGGATGTTCCAGCTCCAGGGTGACCATAGGATACATTCGATCTTGGTTGAGGAAAAATGAATTCACCCTTCCAAGTGTAAGCATGCCTATCATTTTCTGTCACCACAAAGATCCTTTCCGAAGTGTGATATAAGTAGGTCACTCTACCTGGGCTATCCGGATCCTTAAACTCATAGATCATGATAGTTTCTATATCAGTTGGCTGATTAGATTTATACCTCCAGAAGGCTTCGTCAGTTTCTCGATTGAGGAGCAACTCTATGCTCTTGTTGTCTTGGGGAACCCACTCAGGTGTGATAATCCTAGTGAGAACAGATTTGCCTCGGGGTGTTCTAGGTTCTACTCCCATGTTTCCTTGTTCCACGTCACCTAAGTCCGCTTCTGAGATTACATTTCCAAATTCATCTGTCCTATCTGGGTGACTGGTGACTACGTATATGGTTCCTTCTTTGTCCAGGTATGCACCGTTTTCAAACTTGACCGCTGGGTGCTCTATTCCTATGGATTGGTCAGGGTTTTTAATCTGGACCACGGATCTTCCTAGGCCGTCCTCATAGATGCTAGCACCTAATCGGTTGGTCCTAAGGTATTCCAACTGTGTTTTGTAAGGGCCTTCTACCCTGTGCAAGTAAGGCACTCCTGAACTTCCTGTAGGTCTGTCCATGCCTTGAGACATCTCTGACTCACTGGTCTCAGAGCTAGGGTAGTACGAGTGGTGGCTCAACTGCTGGGCCCAAGACCTAGCAGTGTGGTTAACACTGGCCTCTGAAGATATGAGGCTTTGTCTCTCCCTTACTAGATGTCGTCCTGATCTAAGGTTCATATGCCTATCTAAGTAGCACAGTTCTTTGCCCAGAGTACAACCTCGTTGCTGGTTACTTTATATTAGTCGCTTGGTTCTTTTTAGTTATTTTATCGTGTTTAAGGTCTTGTCTGATATCACGTCGTCAGGAATATTTGAATGTTGTTTCGCACTTACAGTTGATCGTTCCACGTTAAGTTCTTTCCCTTTAAAATTCGCGACAGTACAAGGATTATGCCCTTAGCTTGAGCTTGAAAGTTTAGGTATGCTTCAACTTGATAGTTGCCTATCGTCGCCCTGACTTACTCCTACTTCTAATCGTTCTTAGCCTAAGCTAGGAATTGACGAAGAGGAGTTGAGAGTATTCCGACCTTTCTTGTTGAACCTTGCTCTTTAGTGCTCGAGAAGTTGATTCTCAAGCTTGCGCAAAACCCTTGCTTGGACGCTCTCAATTGCTTCTCAATAGACCTGCATCAGTCTCCAGATTAGCTCCAAGTTGACCTTTCAATTGACAGATAATTTATTTCAGACACTTTTTTAATGACCCTTGTTCCCCCTTTTGTATTGCTAGAAATTTCCTCTAG
Organism: Ceratopteris richardii; assembly: GCA_020310875.1. NCBI lineage: Eukaryota > Viridiplantae > Streptophyta > Polypodiopsida > Polypodiales > Pteridaceae > Ceratopteris > Ceratopteris richardii. Next base: position 133,571,000 of record CM035433.1, read on the forward strand.
AGCTCCCTTGGTGTTCCTACCCCTCAGTGTGTCAACTTCCAAATATCCTATCTGAAAATCAACGCGTTATTCTTATAAAAAACAGTTGAGGGCGTGTAGTATATGCCACGAGCTTTCCGACAAGCCCTAGAGCTCAAAAAATGGATTTCGTATGAAAAAGTTATGATCGTTCAGGGTTTAGGGGGTTAACTAGACAAACAGAACCTTTCAGGGGTTTTAATGCATTTTTCTAAGGCCTTTGTAAGTGTATGAGTATTTGAGAGTGCAAATATGCCCAAATTTTAGCCTAAATTTCCAAAAATTTACCCCTTAATTTTTGCCGAAAATGTCTGTCTGTCGCGATAGACGGTGTCTGTCGCGATAGGCACAAACTATCGTGGGGGCTGTCTGTCGCGATAGACGGTGTCTGTCGCGATAGACAGTGTCTATCGTGGAATTTCGGTCTGTCGCGATAGACGGTGTCTGTCGCGATAGACGGTGTCTGTCGCGATAGACTGGTCTATCGCGATAGACGGTGTCTGTCGCGATAGACGCTGTCTGTCGTGGAATTTTGGTCTGTCGCGATAGACGGTGTCTGTCGCGATAGACGCTGTCTGTCGTCGAATTTTGGTCTGTCGCAATAGACGGTGTCTGTCGCGATAGACGGGGTCTATCGTGGATTTCTGTCTGTCGCGATAGACGGTGTCTGTCGCGATAGATGCTGTCTGTCGTGGAATTTTGGTCTGTCGCGATAGACGGTGTCTATCGTGGGTTTCTGTCTGTCGCGATAGACGGTGTCTGTCGCGATAGACAGTGTCTGTCGCGATAGACGGTGTCTGTCGTCTGTCGTGGTTTGGTCTGTCGCGATAGACGGTGTCTGTCGCGATAGACGCTGTCTGTCGTCGATTTTTGGTCTGTCGCGATAGACGGGGTCTATCGTGGGTCTCTGTCTGTCGCGATAGACGGTGTCTGTCGCGATAGACTGAAAAAACGCAAATTTTTGAGAAACTTCTAGTGATTTAGAGTGCCCTAATGGTGTAGGTTACCGTGTCAAACATGCATTCACAAAATTTTAAGTTTTTCTGTCTGTCGTGACAGACAGAGGTCGTCGTCCCAGGACCTGTGCAGAGTCTGTCGTACCTGCGCACACTGCTGGAGGAGGTGGTACAGCAAGTTCCTGCAACAAAAGCTCAAAAAACACACCAAAAACAGATAGCATGCAAGCTCTCTCTCGCTCTCTCTCACAATGAAATGAGGGAAATGAGGTGGGGGGTGTAATATGACCAAAAAAATGAAATTTTTTGTGGAGATGGAGATGGAGGTGGGAGATGGTGGAGATGATGATGGTGATGATGGTGATGCGAAAGTAAGGAAAAAATGAAGAAAAATTAAGAAAAAGAAGGATATTACCTATAACTCCAATGTCTCAACTCGACGTCTTACCATCACATGCTCGTCCTCGAAGCTCTCTCCCCGGCAACGGCGCCAAATTTGGTGTCACTCTAGCACAATGGTGGGTACCAACGTGAGAAGATTCACCTCATAATTTTCAATCCGTGGAGACGTGAGGACTAGTATGAAGACTATGAGCAAGTGAAGGTACAAGTGCGTGAGTGAGAAGCACACAAGCATGCACACACATACACACACACGCGCACACAAGGCAAGAACAAGGAGTGGAACAATGGAGTTCTTTGCATTAATCAAAAGGTCTCTTACATAAGCTCAATTCACAAACAATCTAACCCCCAAAAATGAGCTCTCTAGCTCTTTTTATAGTTTTCTAACTAGCTTTGGTCTTGTCGAGACCTAGTGTCCGGCCTAGTTAAAAATTAGGTTCTAGAGTCTATTTGAGGGCTCAAACAGAGTCTAAAAATTATGAAAATTGATATGTCGCTAGTTCTAATACTCCTCAAGCTCGAGGACTCCTCGGCTTGCACAAAATGGAGTCTATTCTACCAAAAACGGGATTTACAATGTTTGTGTAGTGATTAAAATCACTTGAGTTGTAAATAATCCATGGAAAAAAATGATTTGGCCTTGTTGCCGTATTGTGCATGACTCCTCTGTTGCTTTGTATGCCAACAGCCGGTATAAGCGTCTCAAAGTCTTCTACAGGTTTAGCAAAACTTGTCTCGGCAGTTGCGTTCAACTTTTTGAGATATAGTCAATTTTCTGCATCAAGGTATTTTAGTCACCGGCCATGGCTGAAAGCAATGATGTATTTCGTATGTTGGCTGTTGAGGATAAGTTGGATGGTACCAACTACCCGTTGTGGGCTTATGTATTGGTTGCAAAAGGACCATGGAACATTGTGCAGGGTGTTGAAAAACGTCCTATCACACCTGCAACTATTTCAACTGCAAGTACTGAAGCTAATGCAAAAGGTGTCGAAGATGATGATATTCTGCATATTCCTATTCGTGATGCGGTTTCTGCTGCATCTCCTGTAGAGAAAATTTGTTGGGATGGCAAAGATGCTCAAGCACATGCATTGATAGCTTTGTCTGTCAAACATGCGATTATTCCTCATATTCATTCTTGCAGAACAACTAAGGATGCTTGGGATACACTTACCACATTGTACCAAGCTAGGAATGAGGCTCGTGTTACTTACCTCTGAAAACAGTTGGAGAGTGAGCACATGAATGAAGGTGATTCTATGGACAGTTTTCTAACAAAGATCAAAGACTTGAAGGAACAGTTGATTTCTACTGATGAGGTTATACTAGATAGCTCACTTGTGCAAACCGTTTTGAATGGTCTTCCTGATTCATATCAGAGTTTTGCTTCTACTCTTTGGTTGACGATGAAAGGCAATCCAAATGCCTTGTCATTTGAGGAGTTAGTCTCTGTTCTGTTGCAAGAAGATCAATCCAGGCAGAATAGGTCCATTATGCGTGTTGCAGATCAAGATTTCCTGGCTAGTCAAAAGGGCAAAGGAAAATGGAGCTCTTCTACTAGTAAACAGAAATCTGCAAATGCTGCACATTCGAAGAACCAAGATAAAGATGAGAAAAAATCAGAAAAGCAAAAATTGTTTTGCAAGTACTGTAAAGGGAATGATCATATCATAAAGAACTATCCAAAACTGGATGCTAAAGAGGCAAAGAAGAAAGAGGCTTGAATGGTTGTTGCATAAACCTCTACATCCAAAAAGGAGTCTGCCAATCTTGTGCAGGAAGAAGAATGGGCGTTTACTACAGTTTGCAATTTTGACCCATCTTCTCATGAGCAGTGCATATCTGCAGTAGACTCAGATGTTTGGTACTTTGACAGTGGGGCAACCAAACATATTACCTCGCAGCGGCAGTTTCTTCTCTTCACTCGAGCCTCCCCCTACAGGGAATACTATTACATGTGCCAACAACTCCTCTCATCCTGTTATGGGAGTTGGTAAGATCATTTTGACTACTGCTGATGGTAGTTCTTTCACTTTGTCAGATGCTTTGTTTGTGCTAGGGATCAAGAAAAATCTGTTATCAGTTTCTGCATTAGCCAAGATTGGCTTGGTTGTGAAATTTGTTGATGACAGATGTACAGTTCATGATCTATCAAATGGCGACATGATTATTGCTTCTGGCATTCTATGTCGTGGGCTATATAAGCTCATAGACTTTGAAAGATCTGTAAATGATTTGGCATGTGCAGTACATGATTCTCAGGCTATGTCAGATGCAAAGCTTTGGCATGCACGCTTTGGTCATCTGAATTTTGCTAGTTTGTTGTGCTTATAGAAATATGAAATGGTGTCCTCTTTGCCCAAACTTGAGGCACCAGGAAAACATGTTTGTGAAGGCTATACTTTGGGCAAAATGCAGCATTCCTCCTTTCCAAAAGATGGTTTAGTTCGGGCTACTCAGAAATTGCAGCTTGTACATAATGATGTTTGTGGTCTTGTGCAGACACCTTCTTATGGAAATTATCTTTACTTCATGACTTTCATCGATGATTTTTCCAGGCATGCATGGGTATATCCATTGAAGGAAAAGTCCGTAGTGTTCATGTGCTTCAAACAATTTTTGGTTTTGGCTGAAAATCTGTCATCATGTAAAAATGAATGAAAGAACAATTGACTCATGGAGATGGTGATGTGTATGGTCAAGAGTCAGGCTTTACCACATAGTTTTTGGTTTGAGGCTGTCATGTGTGCAACATATGTACTTAACGGGTGTCCCACTAAAGCGCTGCAATCTATCACTCCATATGAGGCTTGGCATGATTGCAAGCCATCTGTTGCACATCTGCGTGTTTTTGGTTGTTTGGCATATGCATTAGTGCTTGAACAACATCGCAGAAAATTGGATGATGAAGTAGTAAAATGTATTTTTGTTGGGTACAGTTCTGAAAGTAAAGATTATCGTCTATATCATTCACAGACTAAATGCATTCTGGTTAGTCGTGATGTTTTTTTTGTGGAAGATGCTATTCAGCCATTGCTTTCATGTACTAAGGAGACATCTATTAGCTCCAAAGACATGTATGATACTTTGCTGCCTCTTTTTACAGGTGGACAGTGTAATGTTGGTCCTACTGAGGCAACTTCTCAGCCTTTGCAGGTTTCATGTGATGATGCAGATGATCCCATTTCTGATGCAGATTTACATGATGCACTTGTTGATGAGAGAGTTGACATTGAGGAGGCAAAAACTATGCCAGAATGGTTGGTGCAAACTTTGCGTGATAGCAAATTAGATGCACCTCTGTCATATCGTACTCGATCATGCTCTCATAGTGCCTCTTTTGCATCAGATTGCTATGCTATGGCTTCATCTAGTCTTTGTGATGAGAATGAGCCTGTTTCATTTGATGAAGCACAAAATTCAAAAAATTGGATGGCTGCTATGCAATCTGAATATGATGCTATAATGAAGAACGGTACTTGGTCTTTATGTGACTTGCCTCCTGGCAAGAAGGCCATTGGCACTAAGTGGGTTTACAAGCTGAAGCGTAAGCCTGATGGAATAGTTGACAGATATAAGGCTATGCTTGTTACAAAGGGTTATGCACAGGAAAGAGGCATTGATTTTGATGAGACCTTTGCACCTACATGTTGTATGATTACTGTTCGGATCATCTAAGCACTTGCGGCCCATCATGGTTGGAATGTACATCAATTGGACATTAAAACTGCATTTCTGAATGGTGACTTGCATGAAGAAGTGTATGCTTTTTAGCCCCGTGGCTTTGTGCAGAAAGGGCATGAACACCAAGTGTGCATGTTAAAGAAGACATTATATGGTTTAAAGCAAGCACCACGTGCTTGGTATGAGAAGATACATGCCTATCTAATTGCACATGGTTTTGAGAATAGTCCAACTGAAATCACCTTATATGTTAAGCGTGCTAATGATGTGCTTTTGATCATTGTTATCTATGTTGATGACATGCTTCTCACTGGTCCTATTGAGAAGCATATTGCTGATTTTAAGGTTGATTTGCATGCCTCATTTGAGATGTCTGATTTGGGGCATTTGCATCACTATTTGGGCATTCAATTTATGCAAATTGGTGGTGGAATGGATTTTTGTCAAATGAAATATATTGAAACATTATTGCAGCATTTTGGCCTTGAAGACTATAAGCTTATTGCCACTCCTATGGAGAAAGGTTTACGATTGAGTCTTCATGATGCTGGATATGCATTTGATACTGTCCTCTATCAGCAGGCTGCTGGATGCCTGATTTACTTATGCATTACTTGGCCAGATATTCAGTTTGCTGTCTCACAGATGAGGAGGTTTATGCATTGCCCAGGTGTCGAGCATTGGCTGGCGGTTAAGCACATCTTTCACTACTTGAGTGGTACTTGACTACTTGGGTTGTTTTATCCCAAGGGCGGATCACTACCGCTAGATTTGCATGCTTTTTCTGACTCTGATTGGGTTGGTTGCTATGACACTCATGTGTCCACTAGTGGCTTTTGCTTCATGCTTGGTAGCTCATGTATAGCTTGGTTGAGCAAGAAGCAGCCTACTGTGGCCACTTCCAGTTGTGAGGCTGAGTATAGGGCGGCTTTCACAGCTACTGTTGAGTGTGTGTGGCTCAGATGCCTTATGGCTGATTGGGGTGTTGGTCAGTCTTTTGCCACCATCATCTTCACTGACAGTCAGAGTGCATTGGCAGTTGTGAGGAACCCTATGTTCCATGTTCGCACTAAGCACATTGAGGTGCATTATCATTATGTGAGGGAGAGGTTCTCTGCTGGGGAGATCAGCTTGGCATATGTGCCCACACAGGAGAACATTGCATACCTTTTCATGAAGGCTCTGCCTAGGGAGAAGTTTGAAGCTTTCCGCAAAGCTTTGGGCTTACTTCCTTTTGTGGAGTGATTTCCACATAGCTTGGCACTTCCTTATACATGAGTGCCAGCTACTTGTTCACCGCATCACTCCTAGGGGGGATTTGTTGATATACTTAGGTAGTGATGTGTGTGAACACTATAGAACTACCGGGGCACTTTTTTCCCTCTTTAGGAGGTTTTTTCCCCCCGGCTTGTATATACACCTATTGCCTTAATGGGCTACTTATCTTTGTACATTATCTAGTAATAAATTCAGTATTGTGTGTTGTGCTCCAAGCTTCTTCTTCTTCCTTGTGCTGTTCATGTGCTTGCGGAGACATCTAACACCAACAAACAATTAGTGTGTTAACAGTATATCCATCCAGAAAACCCCCCCTCGAGAGAATCTCTCTTGAATACTATGAGATATATGATGTATTATGACAAACTTGTGAAGTTCATTCTCCAATGAGATATTATGATGTACTATGACAGACTTGTAAAATTCACTTAATTTAATCTCTTTTCTTTTGTTGTCAACAAAATAATCTTAGCGTCTAGCCTACTTTGTGGAAGAGGATACGGAGCTATGTCTATAGTCACCTGTAGTTTTAATTAAGGCTCGATTCACACAAGGCAAAGCCACACTCATTTTGTAGATATGTTGCAATAATAGACTTCCATGTGGATGGGTTTGTCAAATTTCATTCACACTGAGTGGAGTCTTCGGCTCGTTTTAGATTGATCGACACCCCTAGGAATCTTGAAAAAAGTGCCAATCATTGTCTACCAACACAGTTGGTCTGCTCGTAGCTTCTTCACACGGAGCGAAGACCCTCATATCTTTACCAGACACATCACAAAACATAGGAATGAATTTTGTTCCGACCCTCCCCCCTCCGCCCCAAGGGGTTTTCTCTTGCCACATCATAATTTGAAAGTATTTTAAACATAAATTCGAACACTCTTCTGTTGCATTGTGTGAATGAATGCCAGAAGAATTTGGAAGAAGTAACATTGGGTGGGTTCAGATAGGGTGGCACAAGTTTGCTCAGTCACGTCATGTGCTGCTGAGTTCAGTTCAAGCAGAGCAGTGGTAGACTCTGGATTTCAAAACTTTCAAGACTTTATTGGTTGAACAACCTAAAGAACCAATCAAAAGCTATTGTCAGAGCGACACATATTTGTTTCGAGGGGTTGAGGCTGGCTCAAGAAATGGTAGGCCCGGAGTTCTTTTTTCTTGAAAGCAAACCATACTGTGCCATATGGAATAGTGCCGCTGGACGGTGTGAACCCACTGATTGTTCTACCTGGAACAACCTAAAATTAAGGCACTATTCCAGAGCCCCATTGTGAAAAGACCCTTAGTGCTTGGTTAATTCCACATCACGGAACAAAATCAGCTTTAGTGTGCCGAGTCCAGACTCTCCCCCTTCGCTCCAAAGTTTTTCTTTGTTCCATGTTACATTTTCAAGATCTATTTTATCTAGTGTCCCTCTGCCCCGTGTGAATCCGTATCCGGAAGAACTCTAGAGTTCTCATTGTTGAAACTTGAACTCTACAGTTCTCATTGTTCAGCCTTTCAAGCAATGGTTCCCAAGTTCCAACCCCATTGTGAAACGACCTAATTCAAACTCAAGGAGGGGAGAGAAGATCTATGTTTGAAATCCCTCACCGTCATCAGGCATCCTGAAGAGTGCGATAATAGTCAAACGACACGTTTGAATATTATAAGATTCTTTTACCAAAAAATAGATTTCCATTTACTTTTTCATGCACTGTTATTAATTAAGAAATGAAAGACGTTAAAAAATTTCAGTTACGCCATCTGATCCCCATGTCTTCTTCTAAGACCGGAGTTCTCAAATTGCTGATTATCCGCAGGGCCGCGGACTCTTTGGATTTAAAATTTGGCGGGCTTATCTTCTGATTAAACCTTTCCTTTCGGCCATATCCAAACGCATAGTGTATGCGAGCCGTCTATGTGTATAGCTCGGGCATTGGAGACGGAGGCTAGAGATGTCTCCTCAGCGCAGGAAAGGGAGGGGAGGAGGGCCGGGAAAGGTACAGGCTCCTGCTCCTTCACACGGACCCGTTTCTGTCAGTGTCGAGTCTCCCTCTTCTCTCCATTTGAGGACTTCGCGTCAGCGGTGCAAGGCTCCTCCGGGCATCCTGCCTGCTTCTTGCAAGTCCTCTATCACTCCTTCCACAGGCTTTCCAGCCAAATCCAAGTTAAAGGACAGGTGCAGATCGATCCCTGCCGCAGCCACATCACCAGGTCACGCAGTTCTTCCAACCTCTAGGGTGTTCAATGCTCGTGTAGGTCGCAATTTAGATCAATGTGCGGAATCCGATTGTGTTGCCAACGCAACGAGATCAAAGAAGAATGCGATCGCCATGAAGCATGAAGATATCTTTATCTGTGATTCCACAGGCGCTTCTCCATGTGCTCGAATTCGTACCAGAGGGAATGACTTGAAACGTCTTTCACGTAATCAAAGCTTTAATAACAAGTCAAGCGAAGATCATGCCATCCGAAACAAAAGCAGCAAGAACTCACTGCACAAAGATGGGATTCTTCGCGAGTCGAAGTGGCTTAACTCTTCATCATTATCGTCGAAGGCGAAGAAATCCAGCAATGCGGATGTGAAGGCATCTTCTGAAAGTAGATCTGTCAAAGAATGGCTTGCCGCTATTTTACAGAGGCGATTATCTCTGGAAAGAAACACTCGTATAGCAGACGAGCATTATATTCCTGCTTTATCTGATAGGAGACATTCAATAGGGTCTTCTATTATGAATGTACCTACCAATTTGCAATCCGTAGGGGAAGAGCGCTCGGGCAGTTTCGGAAGAAAAGGGAATCTCAGCCTTAGTTTACACAGTCGAAGTAGCGATTCAAAGCATGCACCTTGTGAACCAGTATTCGATCGTTCAAAAAGTCTAGAAGTTCAGGATTGTGAACATGTAGGTATACATGAGTCCGAAAAGGATGCAAACAGTTATGCTACAAATGATTCTTCCCGTGTCATGGTGGTTGGCATGTGGAAAAATGATGGTCAGGACCTGGAAAATGTGAACCTAAATTCACCTGCTGCAGAAAGTACCAATAATTTGGCTGGATTAAGTAGTCGAGTGGTCGGTTCAAGTTCTGAAGTTCTTCAACCTCGTGTACATCATCCATCTGATGCCAAGTCTGACTTCTCCATCTCTTTGGATCAAAGATTGGCGGTTCTTGAAGGTAGGGTAAGCCAAATTGCATCAGAACTGCAGAAAACAAAGGAAATGCTTCATGTAAGTAGCCCCTCCGGGACCGTCTGTGTGATATCTGACCTACAGGGGAAAATTTCGAACATCCAGGAAGCGATGATGACGCAGAGGATGTCACAGAAATTTTCAGACCATCAAAACAATGAACCAAGTGAGACAAGACAGCAAAGTGCATCAGAACTGCAGAAAACAAAGGAAATGCTTCACGTAAGTAGCCCCTCTGGAGCCGTCTGTGTGATATCTGACTTACAGGGGAAAAGTTCGAGCATTCAGGAAGCGATGATGACGCAGAGGATGTCACAGAATTTTTCAGACCATCAACACTACGATGCAAGTGAGAGAAGATACCAAAGTTATCATGAAGATGGTCTATCTCATCAAGACCTCAATTCTGCAACTTTCTGTACCGGCAGTATCAACAGATCTTTTGCCATGGAGCCAGTGCATCAAGTTCGTCTGCCAAGTGAAAATTCCTTTCAAGCAATGGACGGTTTTGAATATGATCAACAAGAGCTCGAGGATCGCTTATTTCCTCACAGGAAGCTCCTCAGAAATCGGGCTTACCTGTATGAGGGGGTCATGGAAACAAGGGCCGCACTGCATTCCAAACTGGTGAACTCTCTGCCTCAAAGCAATACTGCAAGTAATGTACGGCATCAATGCTTGCCAGAAAGAAATCGAAGCACCTTCAGTCATATCAATAGCACAAAAGAAGGCTCGCTAAGTTGTCTTAATCCGGAGATTGCTGGAAGACTTAGCGAAATACCTGGAGCATTGAAATATAGAGCCTCAACAACTTGCTCAGACTTTCATCACCTGGGGCCTCCTGTGGACGTGAATCCTCCAACAGCAATTAAACGGATCCTGTCATCAGAGACTGCACAAAATCTAGGTGACCATGCTCATCCATCGAATTTGGGAAAGTCTCATGGAGGTGCATCAGGACAATATGGTCCATGTCCTGCAAACTTTAGATTAGTAGAAGCTACTCAAGAAGCCACTGATATCTCGCTCTTACAGTGTGATGAAAATTTAGAGTTTGAGTGCGCGGACACAAATTTTTATCATCCGACAAACAGTCAATCAAATGAGAATGTTGGCGAGTTGAAAGCTAGTACACTTCACTCCATCGGTCACAGGATTGCCACAGCAGGATGGTTTGCATATGACGGTGAAGCAATCTTGCTTGCACACGAAGATGGTGACTGCTCATTTTATGATGCTGCCAACATGGAGGTGAGGTTTCCTACTTTAATTATTTGTTGAGTGCTAAAGTACGATAACGCAGATGTAATGCTCTTCTTAAAAGCTAAAATATGTATTAGTTTGTTTGGATTTTTATTATGTATTGCATTGATTTTTATTATGACCGACGGTAAATTCAGACGACTACTTTCTTGCCTTGGGGCACACTTAAATAGCTATTGCAGTAATCTTTGTTGTAAGTGAGACAAATATTGTCATCATTTATTGTATAAAGTTGATTTCTTAGCTTTATTGCAACCATCTTATTGCGCTAATTAATATGTATTGATGCTGCCATAGGAAAAGGCACTGTACCGCTATCCTGAAGAATTGCCTACGGTTAGTTGGGGTGACTGCTGGTTGATTAGAGCTGCTGGGTCAGATGGTCGAGCCAGCAAGTATGTTGTGGCTGCAGCTTCGAATGCATCGGATTCTGGTTTTTGCTCGTGGGACTTCCACAGTAGAGTGCTGACAGCGTACCGTAAAGAAGACGGTATTACTTCCCATCATGATGCTCCAAGCCCATCAAACCCACTCAACGTTCATTCAAGCATCCATACATCTGGATTATTAAGCTCACGTGCTGAAACAGTCTATGGACGCAATCTCTCTGGAATAAACCTCTGCGATGAAACATCTCAATGGTGGTACAGACCATGTGGACCTCTTATGGCCTCAGCTGGAAGTTTCCTCAAGTATGGGGCGCTTTATGATATCCGTGATGGAGAAACTATCATGGTTTTGAGGACAAATCAATCCATTGCAGGTCTTAATCACACTAGTCCTTTACAATGGAGAAGTAAAGGGACAATAACTCTCGCTGAGGAACATGCAATCAGCATTTGGGATGTTAATAGTTTAAGTGCTCAGTGTCTCAGTTACTTTGAACTGACCGGAAAACATGTTTCTGCATTGTACGTGCATAATGCGGATGCTGAATGCAGCGGCGGAGTCAGGCAAAGGTCGATCTTAAAAAAAAACTTTTTTTAGCCATTTCAGCTGTTTTTAATTCTTCGACGAGCTATATATATACGATTATGATTTCCTTACGATAAGATCGGGTGTTGCAGGCTGAACCATTCAGACATGGAAGCCTTTGACGCTGTTTGTTGCACGAATGATGACATCAATATTTTGGATTTTCGCGTGTCCAATGGGATCGTGATGTGCCTTCCTTCATTTGAACAGGGAATGCAGTCTGTCTATGCCAGAGGCGACATGGTTCTTATTGGTGGGCTAAAAAAGTCATCCAATAGATGCGTTTTACAACAATGGTCTGTGAGAATGGGGCAGCTGGTGTGCAGTTATGTATTTCGGCCTTTATCCGAGGACGGTAATCTTTCTCTCTCTCAGGTATGGGCATCCTCAAGCACAGTGATGGCTATTAACGAGAAAGGATTGCATATATTCAAAGGAAACCGTCAAATTACGGATGAGCATTGTGGATTATCCGAAGAGGTGGAGGAAATAAGTGAGCTAAAGAGTTATTTGAACCCTTCATTTGATTATGCTAACTCGCAGATTCTCCTTATCTCGGGAGACAGGCCAGCATGCTTTTCTTACTGGGCAGTTTAAAGGAATCTGTGGTGTGTTCATCTGTGGATGTTCTGAAACAATTCGTAGCAAAAATAAGATCTGTTCTTGATCCAATTGGCGCTACTGCTAAGAATGTAAAGAAGTACGTGAGTTTTTTTCCGCTCCCATCTGGGTATATTCATGTATATGCATATTTTCATTTATTTTATGTATTTATTTGTAGAACTTGCATCATTGGATCACTGCTTGACGTAGTTGCATTCTTTTATGAGATGTGCTCTTAATTGATCATGGAAATAGAGTTTATGAAATAAAGTTTATGTATGCCGAGAAGTGTGATAATACAATTGCGTATGACGAACTTCTTGGAATCTTTTTGTTATTGACACAACTGAAATTAGTCAGAGAAGAAGCTACAATCCCAGGGATACAAAACAGCGAGTAGCATCTTACGATTTAAGAGAGTCTACAGCACTCAAGGGATTACACGAAAATTAATGAGGCTATTTGGGTTTCATGGAGAGTAAATATGAGTTCATGGGTCAACCATGGGACTTTCAAGTTGGCTCTCTTTTTTCCTCTTTCTTTTTTTTCCTCTTTCTTGAACGTAAAATTTGCTTTATGCCTGAAAACAGGCTCTGTATCATAAACATCATGTAGCAGAATAATGCTTCAAGCTTCGCTTCTCTTTTTCTCTGGTCCCTTCAATTCTATTCTAGTCCTTGCAGATATATCCTTCGTTTCTGTGGCCTCTTTAAGTGAGCGCCATAATGGAAAATCCATACTCCCTGAAAGTTTCAGTTTTTTGAATAGCTCGAAACTTTGTTAAGGCAACTGTAAAGCTAGAGAAATGTGAATTGGGCATCTCTAACATGTAAGCTAGAAAGAGAGAATATTGATCCCTTCTTGTTTAGGCTAACCTCGAAACTTTGTTAAGGCAATTGTAAAGCTAGAGAACTGTGAATTGGGTATCTCTAACATGTAAGCTAGAAAGAGAATATTGATCCCTTCTTGTTTAGGTTGTTGATATATTTTGCTAGCGATGGATATGAACACACTAGGATCGCCGGGACACTGTTTTCTCTCTATAGGAGCCTTTTTTTCCCTCGATTTTTATATACAGCTTTAACCATAATGGTTCACTTATCTTTGTACATTCTCTTGGTAATACATTTAGTATTGTGTTGTGCTCTGAGCTTCTTCTTGTATTGTTTGTGTGCTTTCGTAGACCTCAAACTCAAACAATTGGTATTAGAATAGGTCATTGCTTCATTGACGGCATCGTCGACATCCCTTCGGTCACAGTCTCACATGGCATGAAAATTGGTGAGCATACTCGGAGCGATTATGAGTTCATATAGCTTTGCTTTGTGGTGTCAAAATTGTGATCTTTGAATGCACTATCGTTGTGCCTATGCAGACAATTTTGTCTTTTTGTGCCGAACACATACGGGTTTTGATTTGTTAGTATAAGCACCTCGAAGTCTGCTAAAGGTTTAGCAAAACTCGATAGGGTAGTTTTGTTAACTTTTTGAGGTACAATCATTTTTCTTGCATCATAGTATTTTAGTTTGTGGCCATGGTTGAAAGCAATGATGTATTCCGTATGTTGGTTGTTGAGGATAAGTTGGATGATACTAATTACCTATTATGGGCTTACATGATGCATCATGTATTGGTTGCAAATGGATTGTGGAATATTCTATAGTGTGTTAAGAACATCATATTACACTTGCAAATATGGTCATTGAAAGTGATGCAGATGGCATTGAAGATGGTGACATTCTTCATGTTCCTATTCATGTTGGAGTTCTTATAGATGGAAGAGATGCTTAGGCGCATGCATTGATACCCTTGTCTATTAAACATGCCATTATTCCTCACATCTGCTCTTGCAAACAATAAAGGATGCTTGGGATACAATTACCACTTTATACCAAGCAAAGAATGATGCTCGTGTTATTTACCTCTGAAAACAATTGAAGAGTGAGCACATGAATGAAAGAGATTCCATGGATAATTTTTTGACAAAGATCGGAGATTTAAAAGAGCATTTGAATTCTATTGATGAAGACTTGCTTGATAGTTCACTTGTGTATACTCTCTGAATGGTCTTCTAGATTCATATTCAAGTTTTGCTTTTATTCTTTGATGATGATGAAAGACAATCCAAATGCCTTAACATTTAAGGAGTTAGTCTTTGTTTTGTTGCAGGAAGATTAGTCTAAGTAGAATAGGTCCATTATGCATGTTGCCGATCAAACTTTCCTCATTAGTCAGAAATGCAAAGGTAAATGAAGCTCCTTAATCTGCTAATTTTGCACAATCAAAGAAGGTTGATAGAGATGAGAAGAAAATAGAAAAGCAGAAATTGTTTTGCAAATATTGTAAAGGAAATGATCATAAAGAGTTCTCCAAGATTGGTTGCAAAAGAGGCAAAGAAGAAATATGTTGGAATGGTTGTTGTAGAGGCTTTTACACCCAAAACAAAGTCTGCTAACCTTGTGTAGAGCTACTGTTTGTAGTGATGATTTCTTCTCACAAGCAATGTATGTTACTAGTAGAATCGAATGTTTGGTACTTTGTTAGTGGAGCAACCAAACATATTACCTCATAGTGTAGTTTCTTCACTTCACTTGAGCTTGCCAGTATAGGAAATACTATCACATGGGCCAATAACTCCTCTTATCTTGACGTGGGAGTTGGTAGGATCATTTCGACTATCGATAATGGTAGTTATTTTACATTGTCAAATGCTTTATTTGTGCTAAGGATCAAGAAAAATATGTTATCAATTTTAGCTTTGGCCAAGATTGATTTGATTGTGAAATTTGTTGATGACAGATATATAGTTCATGACCTATCAAATGACATCATTATTGCTTTTGGCATTTTATGTCATGTTCTATATAAGCTCATAGATTATGCAAGATTTGTGAATGGTTTAGCAGGTGCGGTTCAAGATTCTCAAGTTATAGTAGATGCAAAGCTTCGGCATGCACACTTTAGTCATCTGAATTTTGCTAGCTTGCTACACTTGCAAATTTGAAATGCTATTCTCTCTACCCAAACTTGAAGCACTAGGTAAACATGTTTAAGAAGGTTGTATTTTGGGCAAAATGAAATGTTCCTCCTTTCCAAACGATCATTCAGTATGAGCTACTCAGAAATTGAAGCTTATTTGCGGTGATGTTTGTGGTTCTATGCAAACACCTTTTGAGAAATATCTTTACTTCGTGACTTTCGTGGATGACTTTTCTAGGCATATGTAGGTATATCCATTGAAAGCAAGGTTCGAAGTGTTTACGTGCTTCAAACGGTTTTTGTTTTTGGTTGAAAATTTATCAGCAAGTAAAATGGGAATCCTCTATTTCGATCGAGGGGGGAATATATGTCTTTCGATTTTAATGCATTTTCGATTGAATGTGGGATGAAACATCAATGTACAGTGCCATATACACCTCAACAGATTGGATTTGTTGAAAGGAAGAACATGTCACTCATGGAGATAGAGAGGTGTATGGTCAAGAGTCAGACTTCACCACATGGTTTCTGACTTGAGGCTATTATGTGTGCAACATATGTACTTAACATGTCTCCCACTAAAGCATTACAATGTATCACTTCACATGAGGCTTGGCATGGTCGCAAGCCATTTGTTGCTCACTTGCATGTCTTTGGTTGTTTGGCATATGCATTAGTGCCTGAACAACAATGCAATAAATTGGACGATAAAGCAAGTGAAATGCATTTTTGTTGGGTACAACTTTGACAGCAAAGGCTATCATCTGTATCATCCATAGACTGAACGTATTTTGGTTAGCCGTAATGTTATTTTTGTGGAAGATGCTATTCAACCATTACTTTCATATACTAAGGAGACATCAGTTAACTCCAAAGATGTGTGTGACACTTTGCTGCCTCTTTTTATAGGTGGATAGTCTAGTGTTGGTCCAAATGAGGCAATTTCTCAGCCTTTGGAGGTTCCACATGATGATGTAGATCATTCCATTTCTGATGCAGATTTACATGATGCACTTGTTGATGAGAAGTCTGATATACAGGAGGAAAAACTATGCCTAAATGGTTAGTGTAGACTTTGCGAGATAGTAAATTAAATGCATCTCTATCATATCATACTCGTTCAGGCTCTCATAGTGCTTGTTACGTGTCCCTTCACGAAAGATTTCTTCATATTATATTTTGAATGGTATGATTCTAAATGCTATTTGAAAATGATAAATATATAAGGTACAAACTGCATAAGATTTGGTTTTGTTCCACCACCTCATGTTTCACCACAAAGCAACGACAGTAAAAAGTTTTTGTGTGTGTTCCACCCCTATATGTGAATAGATGGGTGGAAGAACTGTCCACGTTTTCCTATTTCCAAATGGAACTTGAATATTTCTTATATTTGTTTTGTCGCCCCTATGTAAAGTCATCCTAACAGTTTGAAAATTTGATGATTAGATGGATGATAAAGTCTCCCGTTTTTTCCTATTTCTAGGCGGAACTTAAATATTTCTTACATTTGTTCTACAACTTGTGTGAAACCACCCTAGGAGTTCGACGGTTGGATTTTTTTTTCAATTATTAGTTCCATGGAAACTTGGCGTGCTTTCAAAAGATGAATGATGTCAATTGTCAAAGATAGTTGCATCTTGATTAGGTAGAATCTTCTTAACAACCCCCGAGTTTTTCATTCTATGGTTTGATTAATCTATCCTATAATCTAATAAACGTCCCACCATGGGAACTTTTTTCCTTTCATTTTTGAATGGTGGAAAAATTGAGACTCTCCATACCAAGTTGTTCAATGAAAGAGGAAGAGGCATCTCAAACAAGGAAGCAATACCAAGAATACACAGCCACCTACCATTCTCTATTTGTCAAGGCAACACTAGATTGTGCCCTCTAACTATACTTGAACAAGATTTTAAAAATATGATTTTGATTACAAGATCACCCTTGCAAAGGAAATAATACAAGAATAGAGAACTATTACAAGAAGTCAACCACCCAAGACAAATAGGTATGGATAACTAAACTAGACAAGATGCAAGAGATCCAAAAACCCAAGATGATAAAATATCTAGATTACAAGAAACCCCTTGAGGGAGATTAACTAAATATAAGAAATAAATGGGATGCCCAAAATACTAGACTAAACAAGGCTAGAACAGGGAACAAGATTCGAACTAGAACTTGGAAAGTACTTACTTGGAGATTATGATTCATTGAGCTCCCAAGACTAGCATTGGAAAGATTGAGAATGTATGTGGTGAAGCCCTCCTTATATAGGTGTTCAAGATTGGTTACTGGTTGATGATGCCAACAATCCAAAACAAGACCTTTAGATGTCAAAGTAAAATAAGTAGATAATCGATCTTAGGGATTTTGCACGTTCTAGGCATGATGGTAGCATTGGTTTCTCCTAATTTTGAACCAATAATGAGTTATAGAAAGACACATG
The DNA here is from genome assembly GCA_020310875.1 of Ceratopteris richardii. Lineage (NCBI taxonomy): Eukaryota > Viridiplantae > Streptophyta > Polypodiopsida > Polypodiales > Pteridaceae > Ceratopteris > Ceratopteris richardii. The sequence goes on from CM035433.1 coordinate 133,588,789, forward strand.
GAATCTAATGTTCATGATGATTTCCTTTGTGCCCATGATATCACCTCCCCCTCAAGCGACGAGTTCCACGAGGGGCAACCAAGTCATCTGAAGGTATACCAACATGAAAGTTTGCTAGCTTGTTTTCACTAAAAAATGAATTACAATTCATTTTTGAAACATCTGTAAAGTGAAGATTTTGTTGGGTCCTCTATTCATTATCTATCCATTACGACAAAGGCACTAAAAAAATTGCCATTGTTACACCCTTATATGTGAATATGTTAAATATACATACACACTCACATACATATTACATACACACATGCATATACATACACACACATATGCATACACACACATATACGCATACTCACATGCATATGCATACATACATACACACATATGCATACACACATATACATACATGCACATGCATATACATACACACACACATATGCATGATACATACACACACATGTATACACACAATACATACATACATGTACACACACACACACATGTATATATACACACATGCATATGCATACATACATACATACATACACACACACACATATGCATAAACATACTCACATACATATTACATACACATGCATGCATGCATTCATATATACATATACATACACACTCACATATATATACACACACACTCACATATATACATACACACTCACAGACATATTACATACACACACATATATGCATACTCACATGCATATTACATACATGCTCACATATATATACACACTCACATATACATATGCATACACACATATACATACACACATATACATACATACACACACACATATGCATACTCACATGCATATGCATACATACATAGACACACATATACATACACACATATACGTACATACACACATGCATATACATACACACTCACATATATATACACATACACTCACATATATATACACACACACTCACATATATACATACACACTCACATACATATTACATACACACATGCATATGCATGCATGTAGTCATATAGACATATACATAGACACTCATATATATATATATATACACAGACACTCACATATATACGCACACACTCACATATATACATACATATACATACACACACACGTATACATACACACATGCATATGCATACGTACATACACACACATATGCATACACATGCTCACATACATAGATCTTTAAATTTTTTAGGGTATATATATATATATATACATATATATATATATATATATTATAAAAAAAATAGGATTTTTGGGTTTTTACATACAAACATATCCTAAATAAAGTTTTAGGATTAATATTAACTAAAATTAATATATTAATATTAATTTTAATTAAATGTATGTATTTTAATTAAATGTATATAAAAATATGTCTTTAGGATTTTTAGGATTTTTACATATATATAATTAAATATGTAAAAAATTAGGAAAAAAATAGTTTTTTAGGATTAATATTAATATATATAATCAAATATATAAAACATAAAACTTAGGGTTTTGGAATTAAAATTAGAATATATAAATTAATGTATCATATATTAAATGTCCTAACATCTCCACATGGGATCAGATGGCATCTCCACATACACCTTGGGGTGCTCATGACCATGATGACTCCAAGATGTATCATATACGTGATGGAGCTCCGGTGATGGATGCAATTGGTAAGTCTATGTGTTAGTGCATACGATAGCTTTGCTCCATACAGTTTGGACATTCTGTCATGTTGAAATGGAGTGAACACGATAAAGATTCCAAAAATTATATCACAAATTCAATCTATCAGGAGTACCGGTCAGCACTTGCGCATCCTATTATCAACTCCAAGTGGATTGAGCATACGGCACGTGGGGTGTTGTCCCATCGACGGTCCAAGGCTCGTGATGCTTTTAGAGAAGGCTTATCGAGGCCTGTATGGTTAGATGTTGAGGAGTGGGAATTGATTCACGATAAGGAGCAACATATTCTTGACCAATATCGTCAACAGTAAGATGCAGCGGCTGCATGTATAGATATGCTTGGACCGTCATATTTGGATAGCGATGGATATGACACTATGCATTACGAGTTTGTAAGTATCATTTTGATTATTGAATTTTCTTTTATTAAGCACATCATGTATGTTCATCTAATGTTTTGCATATTTATTACAAGAGTTGGCAGTGGGTCATTCTCCGACGTGAACCAAGGAGGCTTGTGGATATCATCATGGATTGTCTGCACTGTTGGAGGACTTGCAAGGAAACGGTGCAGTCATTTCATGGGAGCATCTATGATGAGGTGAGCTTATGAGCTTGTTTTGGTGTTTTTAGTTATTGTTTATAAATATCATGTCAATTTGTCTCATTTCACACATATGCTTTGTTACAGGATTGTAGGTATAAAGCTTTGATTCCTCTAGGCATATGTATGACAATGCTTTGCCACAATTTTGTATTACAATCATATATGACAATGGTGCGGAATAATTTTTTATCTGGTTCCTATATAGGAGTGCTTTGCTGAATTTTGTATTTGGCTCATATATGCCAATGGTTTGCCACACTTTTGTACATGGTTTATTCATGGAACATATATCTTTTTATTGCACTTTTGGACATTGTTCATGGTTTATTTTTCTCATCTCTTTTGTGTCTGATAGTGTTTTTCTTTATCAAATCGTATTTTGGTTACTGGTCATCTAAACACTAGATTAGCAACCACTAGAGTAAATGTTACATGTACTCGGTATCTTTTTTGCATAGCGTATTATCTTTTGCTACACAATAGCATGGCAATGTTGCTACAAAAAGAGACAACACACTTTGCCCCAAAAAAGTTTGCCAATTTGGTCGTCGATATAAGCATTGGCATGAGCATCAGTACTTCCAAGAAAATATCGGCACTTATACTAATGTGTATACCGATGGTGCATCTTGATACCGGCATCGATATCGACGTTCATACCAATGATATAGTACCAGCATGCATAGCAACGCTTATACTCGCGATGGGGCAAAAATAGTGTCGTGTATTTGCACTGGTATAGGTGCCAGTATACCCACTTATATGTTGTAGTGAATGTTTTTTCTTTTCCAATACCAAGGGGGTTTGAACCATATTGAAATTAAAGCAAGCACGTCGAGTCAAGGGATCAACCATCTACATCACTAAGGCTTTAGGCCCCACTTAATGCAAGATAAAGAAATAAGAAGCTCTAGAAGATACGAGGAGGCACTCCACCTCTATAGGTGAATGGGTTGTCTATAGCTATATATGGTGCGAGGAGGCACTCTGCCTCTTGTAGGTAAAAGGTTTGTCTACTCTGGTGTTAAAGCTATCATTGAAGAGTTACAAGCATAAAAAACTCCCATACATCTTCCCATGTCCTCTCCCATTTAGCTCCTGAGAAGAGATTTTTCTGTACATTTCATGTCCTCTCCCATTTAGCTCCTAAGAAGAGGTACATTTCATGTACCCCCAACCTCGCTGGTTGGGATACGAAAAGCTATGATAGAGAAGTTACAAGCTTAAAAAGCTCCCATACATGCTCCCACATCCTCTCCCACTTAGCTCCCCATCAGATTTTCTACACATTCATGTACCCCCCGCCCAACCCACTAGGAAAAAAATAACTTGTCATATTTATCATCCTAACTTTATCTCCTTTTAACTATCTAACTCTAATCTCTCTCTCTCTCTCTCTCTCTCTCTCTCTCACCCACACATGTGCACATGCATCCACGCATGCACACACACATAGAAAAATGCATTCATTCACTCATTGATTGCAGCAGATACTTGCTACTAATATGACGATTGCATTTCACACACACACTACTTTTCATGTGTGCTATTGTAAGTAATGAATGTTGATATATCTACACACATATCAATAGAGAGACCACAAATTAAGCACATAATATTCTCCAACAGATGCAAAGAAATTATTATATACAGTTGGAATGGTCTATAGATGCATCTAGTAATTATTGTATGATGAATAGTGATATCATGAAAAGTTGGTATGAAATGTACCATAAACCAAGGCAAGAACAGATTCAGGCTCGAGAAGAATGGAACCCAACAAATAGGGATGTTCCCTATCCAGATTCGTTGAGTCTTCCTCCAAAGAGTATGAGTGCATCGTGGCTTCAAGAAAAGATTGCAAGTGCAAAAGCAAGTGGTGAAATAGTCTCCCTTGATGAGAAAGAGTATGCATTTGGTCCAGACTGGCATGTATACTTTTCTTTGAGTGTTGTACAATTGTACTGCTTTAGCCAATTTGTTGATTCTGGTTGTCTTGTATACAATATCGCAAATATAATGCGTTATGGTCACAAGGTAGTCATTTTTGAGTGGCACAAATACACAAGAATCACAAAACATATGATTGTGGAGTGATGGCTACATTTGATCAGGACAAAAGCAACACTAGCATTGATGAAGTGCGTCTTGATTACTTTGGAGTGATACAAGATATTAGAGAGGTGAACTATAGAAGATTCTCACATTTCATTCTAGATGTGAAATGGTTTAAAGTGATCAAGGGGGGGAAGAAATGCCACTGTATGCCATGAACAATGTGGACTCTATACTGTTGATTCCAATGCCATTTGGAGAGGCCAAAATGACACATTTGTTTTCCCCCCATCAATACGAGAAGGTACATAGGTTCAATTGTTATTTTTTTTTGTTTTGAGTATTGATATCATTCGTGTAAATGTGCTTTGCAAGGTTATATTCTATCCCACACATCCAAATATGAGGTGGTGGTATGTTATTCAAACTGCCCCTCATTCACGACACATATTTGAAGAGGGAGGAGTGGATGAAGTCTTAACTAGAGAAACTGTGGAAGAGGAACATCAACCGAATGATGTTACAAGTGGCCAACTACATCCTATTGCATCATCAGGGGACATGTGCATGAGTAAGGATGGGATTTCAGGTGATGATTCCTCAAATGAAAGGGATGATTGTTCATCTAATGGAAATAATGATGATAGCGTAACCAATACTAGTTAAGGAATCAATTTAGAGCTAGTCTTAGAAGTCTCTTAAGGGGACATTTGTATAGATGAAGTGTCCACACCATGCAATGAATGATATTTTTTTGCGCATGTATAAAAAATATGACATTTTGCAATGATAATGTTTCCCATTTTATGTTGGTAGTGATAGTGTTTTGCCATTTTTATATATGTCAAAGACATTTTGCAGTGATAATGTCTACCAAGTTTTATGTTGGTAGATTTCCCTGGACTCAATCCCACTCTCAAATGCTAAAACTCAAAAAATTATTGTATCTTTATTTTCACAGGTTCCCCACTAGGGGAAAAAATGAACCTTGAATGGGCCTTTTAGATTAAGGAGTGATTAGTGATGGACCAATCAGAAGAGGGTAGTGGCCACAATCTATGCCCTATAAAATACTAGGCTGAAGGGGGGAGAGGGGACATATTTCTCCCTTATTTAATGAGCTGCCTCTAGAGAGAGAAGGAATCTCGTAACTCAGTTGGGCCCAAAAATTCAAAATTTCTAAAAAGTTAAAAAACTCATCATAACACCTGAAAATGGACCCCCATTACTTTTTAGGGTCAAAAGTACTCTTTTTGACCCCAAATTCAAAATCTGTGCATGTTTTGAGTTGAAAAAAATGGATTTTTTCAAAAATACTCAAAAAAGAGTTATTTCCCTCCTAAACCTCACATTTTCATACCCAGGTCCCAAAAAGTCATCTTTTCCCACTACTTTCACTTTGTAGCACACCATTGAAGCTCCTGTTTCTACACTCCAACCTACCTGCATCTCCTATCTCGAATTATTGTTGTAGCTTGAAGACCTTTAGCTTCAATGGCAACATCTAAAGCTTCCAGGCGACCAAAAGATGAAATCCTCACATTAAGATGTCACAATATCAAAGCCACAGATGGACAGTGGCTATCACATGAGTACTCTAAAGGTGCATGGGTCTACATGCAGCCCTCTAGAGTTGGGCCTCATCGAGTTAGAGATCATGGAAACTTAGATCTTCATTGGAAGGGAAAGTTACTTGGCTTCAAGAAGCACAGAGACAATGGGATGGTTGCTATTGTACAACATGTTTTTACAATGGCAACTATGAAACTTCAAAACTCTAGTAGTATGAGATATCCTGTGAATTGTAAGTATTACTCTACAATATTTTATGTTTTCTTGTGTCGGATATATTTTTGAACTATTTAGATATGTTTTTGTTTGTTTCAGATATATTTCCTTCTACTTTGGTGGAAGAGCAACCACTTCATAGTCTTACAGGTACTTTCCAGGCATTGCATGCAGATGTTGGTGCACTAGTCTTTCCAAATATATCTCGTGCTCAACTTTACCATGATAGAGTTTTCTTTTACACACATAGATATGTTGTACCCTCTACAATGAATGGTTTTGGAAGGTTAGAGAGAATTGAAGTACATTCTCTTCTTAGCTTGGAGTGGCCAAAACCTGATATATGGTCCGTATCATCTTTGAAGCAAAAGATGGTAATGGATATACATAACTCTTTGAAATTCACAAAGGTGTCTAGGTCTGTAGGTTTGCACTGGTCTTTTCCCATTCATTGTTTTGTATATTTATTCCAAAGATTCTCATTCCAAGAGACTTCCACCATGTTCATGTGTAAAGATATCACATATGAGCAAGTCGAAAGTCTTCTTGGTGAAAATTGGGGTTTGATGGAAGGAATTGCAAAAGGTGATAAATATCTTTGTAAAATAGGTGGAACAGGTATAGGATTTCGATATTTGAAACAACGTTCTTCATTATACATTAGATTCTACTATGATTGTTAGATGTGCAAACTTGGCAAATGGATACCATTTCAAAGTTCAGAGGGATCTTTGCATTCATTTGAAATAAAGCTTAGATTGCCCAACAATGAAACAGAAACTATTTTACTGAATAATCATTGGAGCTTGGCTAATCTGAGAGAAAACTTGATGATTATGGGGTTTGAAGGACTAACTCAATCCAAATTCAAAATTCAAGGACATAAGGTGATAAATGTTTCATGCTTTTGTTAAAGTAATCTTTTCATTATTGTTTATTTTACTCTAATAGCTTCAATTTCTTGCAAATTGATTACAGGTGGGCAGAAGAATGGAATACAAAATGAAAGTCCCTGTAGATTGGAGCAAAGATGGAACAGAACTCTCATTGTCATAGTTCTTTTGCAACCTGATAATGTCACTTCTTGGGCCCTAGTCATTGTATCTCATGGTTTTTGCACTTTCAAGAACCATGTAAAAAGTAGGACAATTGATTCATGTTAGATATTGTCTATACCTTCTTCTCTGTAATGCTAATTTCAAAACTTTTGGAATGTCAAAAAGTCTGTTCAATACTTTGAAATGTGGTTGCTCATGTTTTTTTCTGTGCATTATTTTGTCATCAGAAACACTTTTGATTTGCACTTCTTTATTCTATACTTTTAAAAGTGGACCCAGTCAGTTTAAAAACTTGAAAGTGCTATAAAAATGTTTCTATGTGCTCATTTCTCACATTTGCACTCTCAAAGAGCTAGAAAGCACACACTACAAGCCTCTAGAATTCTCGAGTGCAAGCAATGGCTACTAGCACTTCCACTCCCATGAAATCTCCTCGAGATCTATTCATGGAGTTTTTGGAAACTACAGAATACAATGGTCGTACGGATTTGTATGACCTAGTCTGTAGAGTCCCTAATCTTGAAGGGACAATAGCTATGAACTTCGATGTGATCGATGAGATCACAGATTTTCTGGAATTCTATATATTAAGATATGCCATAGATATTCCAACATATGAGTGTAAATGGGTCCCCTGTGACCTGTTTTTCTACATTCATAAAGGAGATGAGGCGTTTGCAAAACGCTTAAAGCGTTTCATGGCTATTGCAGAGGCTTCAGGGCACCTGTTAGATGACACAGTGCCCTTAATCAAACAATTAAATAAGAAAAGGAAAATGGGAAGAAAATATCTTTCCTACGTAGCAACAACCATATTTTTGGTGAATGAGGAGCCTGAACCTTCACCCATGGACCTACCCCATCTTGTTATTGGGGGTTTTATAGATGACAAGAAGGAACCTTAGACAGAAGCTCTCAACCTAATTGAAGAGAGTCAAAAAATTTCCAGAGAATTTCCTCAAGGAGTAGTGGACAAATTAAAGGAAGCCAATACAGAGAACAATCGACCCTCCAACTTAGAACCCGTGGAACCCACTCTACCAGAGGTAGAAATGGAAATGTTTTCAGTTGTGCTTGTCGACGGAGAGGAATTTTTGTTCCTGCAAGATATTGAGAAGGCATTTGGTCTACGCCTCGACGAATGCCTTAGTATTTTTTGCTCAACCTCAGATGTTCCCATGGACAACACTTCTGACATTATCGAAAAGGCAACAATTCCACTTGGTGATTCAGTTGCAGACACCATTGCGTTTGTGTGTGAAGAGATTTTGAGCCATGCCAACCAAGATGCCACTGAAGAAGATCTGGCCGCAGCAAGGGAAAGAATTTTGGAGAAGAAGATTCCAACATCCCCTGTTGTGGAGCAAAGTGGCATGGCCCGTTCATCGATCCCACTAGATGCAATGGGAAGAGGAGAGGATGAAGATAGGCTTCAAGATGTAAGTCTCTACTGACATTTATGGTTGTCTCATATTCATACAAGATGTATCTATTTAATTTTATGATTGTCTATGTGCAGGAAACAATTGAAGTGGATAAATTTGCAGCAAGGAGTGGTGGTGACCGTGTTTCCCGGGGCCATGACTCTGCCTTGGCACAATACATCGGAAAATTGCCAAAGGAAGATTTTGTCATAATCCACAAGGACTTTTCCCCTCAAGGACACTTCATGACTTGGTGTCTGAAGGCCTTGAGCAAAGTTTTGTGCCTATCTACAATAATGCAAGGGACCAATTGTATATTTCTAGTTAGGAAGTCCCTTGCCCTTACTACCCTAGGAGTTAACTTTAGAGGAAAAGTATTAGGTCAAATAGGAATAGCTTTAGGTCTTGGATTGACAGACCCTCAGTTAATATCAAAATCAGTTTTGACTTACCAATCGCCACTATCTTTTCAAAGAAGAAAGAATGTAGTGGAGAGGCTCAAGGCCAAGAGCCAATTGTAAAAACTTTATAATACCAATTATTGTTTTTCCAATTTCCATGTGCATTCAATCTATTATATCTTTATGGTTTTTGACAATCTCATAACTTTTGCACAGTTTAATCATTCTTTTTCCATTATTTCTTGTAATTTGTGTTGCCCAAAATGATTGCAATGGCCTAGGAATGCAAAAAAAAGGCCAGACATAGAAACGTGGGGATGGGCCCTGCAAAACTTTTGCAGGGCCCATTCCCGCGTTTCTGTGGCAGGCCTTTTTTTTGCATTCCTAGGCCATCCTATGCACTAGGTTAGCTATATTGATGGTCTATCTCCCTCAATTAGCACCTTCACTTGGGGAATTGTTGAAGACTCTTCTTATGTGCAATGATTAGAGAAAGTTAAGACTCCTTTGAGTGCATATAAGCATGGAGTAGTAAATAAGTATGGCAATGGCATGTGCCAATCATATGCCCCAATGTGCATGGCATGTGTTTCCATGGCTTGGAAATGCCAAAAAATGGCCTCCCACAAACGTGGGGATGGGACCTGCAAAAGTTTTGCAGGGCCCATCCCCGCATTTCTGTGGCAGGCCTTTTTTTGGCATTTCCAAGCCATGAAATGCATTAAATAGCATTACCACTTACAACAAGTACAGAAAAAAGAATGATACAACTATGAAACACAATTCAAAGAGGTACTGGAAAAAGACACCTAGAAACATAGGAGAAATAAACTTCAAAACATGTACAGTAAGAGATAAACACTTGGAAGAGCAAATATGAGAAAACAAAGATTATATTCATCATTTGGGATTTACAAAATATTCATCATACGGGATATACAAAAGGTTCTCCAAACAAGGGAGTACAAATTTTTGTTAAGGGTTATTCCCTCTAATTCTCCTAGCTAACTGCAAATCTTTAGGTTGTATTGTCACTCTCTTTGCATTGATGGCACATAGGTTAGAGTCCTCCAACATTGATATAAGATATGCCTCTGCAGCTTCTTGGAGAGCTTCAATGGCTATCCCTTGGATACGAAGTCCAATGCAATAGAGTTGGATCTCTTCCTTCACAAATCTTGCAAATGACCTTCGAGGAATAAGAAGCTCCACAGACTTTTGATAGTGTCGAATCTCTGCAAAGGCTCTGGTTTGCTTTCTGCGCCTTTGTGGTGCTCTTGCATTTGGGGGGATGTTGGGTTGTGGTCTACGACATGGTTGGTAGTTCTTCTTTCTTCTTGGAGGACGCCTAGATGGTCCTGCCTCATCATTTGCTTCCTCTGCCCGACCTTGCTCTCTTTCTTCATGGGTTGGTCTTTGTCCTTGTCCTGGGGGAGTGCCTTGCCTCCTTGTGTTACTCGATGGTTCACGAGGATATCATCATTGTTCCATTGGTGTCCTGATTGGGGGCTCATCATCAGATGGGGGAGGGGAATCATTTATTTTTTGAGATACATCCCTCTTTGGTGAAGCTTCATCCCCCCGCGATGGAATACTACCATATTGTGTACCTGCACCCGAGCTTCGTCTGGAAGAGTGGCTTGTGGTTGGATGCTTCTTGTGGGGTGTCATCCATGTTGGGCGCTGAGTACCTTGCACATGGCTAGGATAGACGACATGATCCTTCCTAGTAGTCTGCTTTGTGCGTGCCATTCTCTTAGGTTGTAAAGTGGTAAAATGAGGAAGGACACCTCTATTTATAGGCTTTCACTTAAAATTGTCCTGTTCACATTAAAATGGATAAAAATTAGTTTTAAGACATTAAAATTATTTTCACAAAAACAATAAAATTTTATTTGAAGTGAAAGGGGTTATAAAAACCAAGAAAAGAATAATGCATTTTCAGAGTTTGGAAACTATTTCCAAGCAGAACCCTCGCGGACTTTTTGTGCACGCCATTGGGCATGATGTACGGGTCCTGACGATGACATCCACTTCTTTCTTGCAATATCATGTTGTAGCTTTCGTGTAATCTTTGCTATTTGTGACTCACATGCTCGTTCCATTATATATTTTCTAGCGAATGTCGCACAAAAAAACCAATTGAACATTTCTTCTAAATAGTTTGATTGGAGTAGACCACCCCCATGACGAGTGTTTTTAAAGTAAACAACTCTAGCCCTGTAATGTGACTTCTCCATTCCTTGTGTACTAAAAATGTCCAGTGACCCATATCGATTCATAAAATATGCTCCATGTGCAAAAAGAATATGCTATGATCTGGTCAATAAGATATACACATAGTGTTTAAAACCAAATAAAAAAATGTAAGCGAAACTTACTATGTAATGTGTAATGTTGCTTTTTTCCCAAGATAAGATGAATGACTGTGTAAACTCCTTCAAAGTCACTTGGAATAATTCTCGTTGTGAAGCATTAGTGGAAACCAAACACATCAAATGTAACAATTGATCGAACGATGACCAAACCTTCTTTCGCTTGTTAATGAGATCAACCTGACTATCATTGTCTGTTGTAATTGAAGAGAGGTCCTTCCAAAGCTCCCATTTCCCATCATCTTGACTATTCACATCTCTTTTAAAGAAACGTCTTGCCTTCTTCCCAGTCATTGAAACTTGTTGTAAAATCTCTTGAGACTCACCATACTTCTTAACAACTAAAGATACGTGGCCACCATGACAACCTATAGAATTCAAAAGATCTTTTATTTTTTGGATTGCTATTGTAGACCTCTCTAGTGGTTTCATTGCAAATGCATATTCAACATGGAGCTTCAAAAGCCTATCAAAGATCCTCATGAACGCATGCAAAGTACAAAAGTGAACATTGACTAATGGAAATGGGATAATGGGGTTCCAATCATTGCTTATTTTATCATGAGTCGGTTTCTGTAACATTGGACACCTCAAAAGTGATATCTCCCATTCCCTGTGATTTGATGAGTCTGTTTCATCAATTTCTTCAGAGTTATCAACTCTCATCAATGCCCTTGCAGGTTTAGACTGTCTCTCAGATCCTTTGTAACCTTGTGTACAATATGGGCAAGGATAGAGAGAACATACTCCTTGTTTACAACCTAACATGCATTTTATACTCTTAAGGTCTCCACCCAAATGCCATCTACCTCAAATTCACCTATATCATCTACAAGAAGCTTTTTCCCATGTATTTGAGAAGAGATTACTTCTGTAATCCATGGAGTCTTACTAAAAATCCACGAAATAACATTGTTTGTTTCTTTGGGAACTTCTATAACACCTAACCACCAGATATCTCTCTCTGATTGCATAAGTCAAATGATCCCTCCTTCCTAAAGTTTCATCACTCATTGCATGGTCCATAAGTTCATTCATTAGTGTCACACTCAACCTTTCTAGTCGCTGACCCTTTATGATTTGACACTCATCAAGCTTCAGTATGAACTTTAACTTAACATTACAGTGTGCACAAAGGAGAAAACATTATCTTAATATGCCACTTGAATGCAATAAAACTTCAACACCAAATAAAATGTAGTAGGGGTACCTTTGATTGTTGAACTATAAAAGTGAACCATTGCTTGTTGAAGCTTCTGAAGATCCAAAAATATATTGTTGAATTTAGTGTAAGTAAATCCTTGTGTAGATATGATTTTTTATTGCTTCTTGGGAATATTTGGATGATAAACAGAGGCAGGCATAGTTTCTTCTATGAATAAATATTGTCCAATAGTATGAGCCACATCCTCATTTGAAGTTTTTTTATTGATATACACTTTATATGGGCATGGAAATATACTTTGAGAAATACCTTGTGATTGTAAGGCTTGCCTGAGAAAGGTGTACATTGCAGTATACCCATTTCTACTGATGCCCGCTTCGTCACATATTGCCTGCACATCTTGCACTGTGATAAGGTTTTTTAATTTCTTTGAAAACTCATCTTCAACAACAACTCTAATACACTTTCCTATGCGTGAGTGTAAAGCAGAAGTGATTTCTTTGGTGTTTATACAGCTATTCATCAGCTTCAATTGGTCCTTTGTTGTTGATGAAGCAGTTATGTCTTGAATAAACGACCTACACAATGAAAGATTCCATTACAAATCTTCATTAAAACATATAAAAGTAAAACAAATACTCACCTTGTTGCATATATATGTCGTTTGCGTGCTCCACCACCTTTTGAAAGTGCTTGAAAGGATGACAATGCTCTTTTCCTATGTCTCATACCAAGTGGAGTCTCTTTCAGCTGCTGGAGATTGGCAGTTAACTTTGAAATTGTGCTTTGTTTTGCTTCAATATCCTGCTCCAAATCTACAAGTTGTTTTTGTAAAGATATGATTGTGCTTTCTAAAATGACCACCCTCATATGATGGATGTGATATTGTTGGAACCAATACTTAGAAGTAGCAAGTGAATGTGTAGATAATCGCTTGCAGTAACCTAATAGTCCAGCTTCACCCGCACCAATGAGCTGAAGTAAAGTTGAGAGGTTATGGAATGTTGGATGGTAAGAAGATATTGGATCAAGAGGATATAGTGAACCATGAGCCCAAAGATCAATACTTTTTTCTCCAGCTGCACGACGTTCATTTTGAGAATTGACATCATTGTTGCATCGTGTATTTGGAGCAAACTCTCTAGGCACACGAACATGGATTCTTGTTGATGCACGAGCATGTGGACGTTCGACTGTGAAGTTTGTGATACATGTCAACACCATCTTTGCTAATGACCAGCAATATCAAAAACAAAGATGAAAAACTGGTTGCAAGGGACTCTAAAGCATATGTTTTGCTCAAAAAATGTGTTTTCTTGTATGTGTATGGGTTAAAGTGTATTTTTCCACTGTGTATGACTGAAAATGATGAAATTTAAAAAAAGTCATTTTTTGGGGGAAGCATAGTCACGGATTTGATGATGTGGCACTTACTTTTGGAGGGAGTTTGAAAATTGTACTTTTTCTAAAAGAAACTTCAAGAAATGGGCCCAAAAAAGTGACTTCTAACATACATATTAAAAAATAGGCCCTTTTGAGTTAATATACACTGAGAATGAGACTTAAAAAAAAAACTCATTTTTTTATTCAAATACATGTACGAGTTTGATGATGTGGAAAGTAGATTCTCTTTCTCTCTCTCTAGAAGAAGAAAGAGAGAGGCCTACTAAAGCCCAAAAAAAAGCCTATTCCAGCCTACTAAAAAGTGCCCTATTAAATGCACTTTGTCTCCTTAAACAAGAACAAAATTAAGCTTAATCCCTAAATATTAGGGATCCTTACAAGGCCCGTGCAAGGTTCATTTTTTCCCCTAATGCTTGGACTTGGATCATACATTTTGGTCGACCCTCTTGAGCTAGCTTCCTCTTCTTGCTTCCAGGTATTTGTTTGCATCTCTTTTGTGCTCATGCTCTCAAATGCTAAAGCTTTAATATTATTGTTTCTTTAGTTTGGTAGGTTTTCATTGGACTTGCATCATACACTCTAACCGACCCTCTTGAGGTAGTATTCCGCTTGTCTCTTCCAGGCATCTGTCCACATCTCTTTATTTTAGCAGGTTGTGTAGGACCCATATCATACACTCAGACCATACACTTCATCTTTATTGTTGCAAGCATGCATGCCGATCTTGAATGTAGGCAATGCAGTGGATTTGCTGGACGGAGGTGAAGTCATGGCAAAAGGCTGCGTTATGAGCATGGATCTTGCCAACACAGTACATGGGATGCCTATGCCAGCTGACCATGTTAGCGTCAATGTGGTTTGGTACTTGAATGGGACAATGTATATCCCATATGCCCCACCACACAAGCCAGAGCTATGCATGCTGGCAGATGTTGTGGGATCTATCATAGCGTGGCCACGGGTTGCTTTGGCGGTACGTCCATCATGTTTTTCATATGCATGTACCATAGCATGTACTATATGATCCATGATATTGATTACATTTTCTGTTTTGTAGCTTGAAAATACTACACCCTCTCACTTGCATTCAAGATCCCATTCCTAAATGCGTTTCGAGAGCTCCTCTCGAAGTTCACGAAGCAGAAAGTACTCTCTTATGAGTGAAGATGATTTTTGAGGAGGAGACTACAAGGTGTGTATTTGAGAGGAAAGGGAAGGACAAAAGCTCTAAGGCAACCTTGGGTGGGTGTTTTGACTGTTTTGGTTTAGGTGACGGCAAAGAAAAAGCATCCACGCCTTTGGAGACTGTGTAGGAGGAAGAGACTAATGATAATTTTGAATTTCGACCTCATTCATAGCTCTAACTTAATGAGCATATCAACAAGTGGACATATGATATGCCACAAACCACAGAGCTGACAACACCAATGGTCACACAATGCTAGACGAAGTGCCACAAGAAATGCCGATTGCAATGTTGATCACCATGCCAATCGAAATGTCTCCAGAAACCCCATACCACGAGTAAATAAAGCGACTTGTGTTATCTCTGCATGTTGAGTTCCAACTCACTTATACGAAACTGGACCCTTTTGTTTAACATGTGCAAAACTTTGTATTATGACATAGATGAGGATGATGCCCCTATGTCAAATGCTAGAGGAAAGCAAGTCATTGCTCGCATGCATGAGTTAATGTGGATTTACTTCCCTGACGACATTCTTACTGATTGGAGGCATCATCCTAGAGAGTAAGAATGCAGTGATTAGCCAACTTCACAGGGAATTCCCAAATCCCGAGAGCTATCATTGCAAGGAGAAAGCAATGCTTTCTATGATGAATCATGTGCTCAAGACCAGGTGTGGTATGGCAAGATTCACAATGGATGAAGGTGGTTTGAAGCCTACAAGCCTATCTCTAGATGATTGGAGAAGAGTGAATGAAGAGCGCCGGACATTTCCCAACTGATGGGAGCAACAAAGGGAGGCCAGTCACATAAAAAAAAATACAACTGGGATTTCACGATTGGCTAGTGGAGGAAAGGCCCATTTCAAGGCCAAGTTTGTAAGTTGAATTCAGACTTTGTGTTGTGTCCCATTTTTGTCTTTTTGTAACGTTCCTTAGTGGTTTTGTGGGTGTGATCAGAAAGAGATAGTGGGGAGAAAACCCACAAAGAAGGAGTACGAAGAGGGGAATGACAAGGGCATGGCAGAATTGCTGAGGGAAATGCAGAAAGAGAGTATTGTTTTTGCGCCCACCAAGGAAGATGTTTACATAGTAACAAAGCATGTAATCACTATATAGACTACAATAATTCATAGCTAATGGATGTAATGCACATATGCATAATGCAGAGACGTGGCCCCTCATCACATGCAAGGGAATCCATTGTGGGGATGGAGATCGAAGATGAAGTCATGACCTACATTCCCTCAAAGGAGGACGAGAGCAAGTTTGAAGCTCTAGAAAGTGAGGCGGATGCTTATCTTTGGCCGGAAGATGTTGAGCATCCAAGTGGTTCTTGTAGACGTAGGTGAACATGTGTATGGATAGCTAGCTTGTACTATGGATCTCCTTTGTCTTGTACTTTGGACAACCAACTTGTACTATGGGTCACCTTTGCCTTGTTAATACATACAACTTTTTGCTTGTGTTGTCTATTTGTTTATTTTATTGAAGTATATATATATATATATATATATATATATATATATATATATATATATATATATATACATACATACATACATACATACATACATACATACATACATACATACATACATACATACATACATACATACATACATACATACATACATACATACATACATACATACATACATACATACATACATACATACATACATACATACATACATACATACATACATACATACATACATACATACATACATACACACACACACACGCATATATATATATATATATATATATATATATATATATATATATATATATATATATATATATATATATATATATATATATATATATATATATATATATATATATATATATATATATATATATATATATATATATATATGTGTGTGTGTGTGTGTGTGTGTGTGTGTATGTATATGTATGTATGTCTCTCTCTCTCTCTATATATATATATATATATATATATATATATATATATATATATATATATATATATATATATATATATATATATATATATATATATATATATATATATATATATATATAGAGAGAGAGAGAGAGAGAGAGAGAGAGAGAGAGAGAGAGAGAGAGAGAGAGAGAGAGACATACATACATATACATACACACACACACACACACACATATATATATATATATATATATATATATATATGTGTGTGTGTGTGTGTGTGTGTGTGTATGTATGGTTTGGACATAAAAAACAAAAAACACATAGCACTGGAAGTTTCAGCGAAAACTTATCACTGAAAATATGGTATCTACGTAAGGCTAGAATTTTCAGTGGCGCTGTAGCATTGGAAAAAGACCGCACGAAATTCCAACGCTATACAGAACTAGACCGTCTCTATAAAACTGCAATTTGGGTGCAATGGGAGGACTTCCAGTGCTATGCAGAGCTAGAAACTCTCAGTTAAATTGCAATTTACATAGTGCTGAAAACTTCAACGCTCAGAGGAAAGCGCTGAAAAATTTGCATTGAAATTTGCAGCGTTATATAGCACTGATAACTCTCTAGAAAACTGGTATTTACACAAGATTGCAACTTTCTGCGTGAAAATCAAATGGTGGAAACATTCCCACTGAAATTTTGAGCGCTACACAACATTGCAAACTCTCTCGTTTTTTCCAAAAAATACAGTGATAGAAATTTTAGCAAAAATTTGGCATTGGAAAGTCTAGCATGCGCTGGTAATTAGTGCATGAAATTCCAGTGCTTGTACTTGTACCCTAAGCACTGCAACTTTTTGTGTTGCAAAGTTTCTTATAAATGCAACAAATTTCAACGATGTTTGTTGTCTGCATCTGCTAGAATTTTCAGTGTTAAGAAATTCATAATTGTCAAATTTAAAACATTAAGAAATTCGTAATTGTCAAAATTTCCTACACAAATTATGTAACCAGAAGCATAGGAACTTTCTACGCTACTGTTACAACGCTTTTGGCGGCGCTTCACCAACACTTTCAATTTTTTTTTTAATTCACAAAACTAGGAAGCGTTGATGTAAGCGCTGATATCTGACCTGTGTGTTGTAGTGGTAGAGATAGCAAGAGGCTTGATGGCGGAGAAGAATATGCCTCATCATTATTGGGTAGAAGTTGTGCATATTGCTGTATACATTATGAAGAGAAGTTTATTGGTAAAAAGCCAAACTTATCACATATGAAAGTATTTGACTATATTGCATATGTATATGTTCTAGATGAGTTGAGATGAAGCTTGATCCAAAGGAAGAAAAATGTATTTTCATTGGGTGCTCCCTTGAGCAAAAATGATATAAACACTATAACCCACGCACACGACATGTGAAGGTAAGCAGAGATGTGGTTTTTGATGAAATGTCAAGATTCTATGCAGATGCCAAAGGACTTAATCTTGACTCAAATGACAAAGGAAATGCTAAAAAATCAAGTGCAAAATCTCAAGTTTTGAGTGGGCCTGATGCATTCCCAAGGAATATTTCCAATTCAAATAAGTGGAGTGGTACATTGCATGGAAATTTCAATCCAAAAAATTCATCTATTACATTAAAGAAAGGTAAAGAAAAGCCTTCTGTCAGTAGTAAAACATCTATAGGTTTTGAAGACATTGATGGAGATTCAAGTGGTCCAAAAAAGAGCCTGGATGAGGAACTTGGATTGCAGGTTCATGGATACATCGATGCAAAATGGGATGATCGTATTCTAGATAGAAGATCTACTAGTGGCTTTCTATTCTCAATTGGGAGCGCAACTATTACATGGAGCAGAAAGAAGCAACCCATTGTTGCTTTCTCGAGTATAAATGCTGAGTATAGAGGTGCTTCAATGGAAGCATGTGAAGCATCATGGTTAGAGATGCTACTTGTAGGTTTAGGTGTGGAAATGCAAAAGCCGATCATCATCTATTGTGGTAATTTAAGCAGCATTAATTAGCACAAAATCTTGTTTTTCATGCTAGAACAAAGCATATCGAGGTACATATCACTTCATTAGAGAGAAAAAGTTGCTAATATTTTCACTAAAGCACTTGGAGCAGAGAAGATGAAGAAGTTTTGGAAGATGCTTGGATTAGAGAACATGATGTTGAGCTTGACGGGGAGTGTTGACATATAAACTCAACATGTGATGATCCAAGATGATAGATATCACTTTTTCATTTCTCTGACATGTATAATGGTCACACCGATATATGTCAGGGATACTTCATTGAGCTTTACTAAGATTTATCTACCGAGAGTGATGGCACATTTTTTTCTTGCCAGCTCACTCATTTGTGGACATTAGGATTTTCCTTATGTACTATTCTTTATATATTGCACTAGTTGTATTGTTGTTTCCCGTCATTGTCGTACAATCCTTTTATGTAATAGAAGAAGAAGAAGAAGATCATTTTCTTTCTTGCCTCAATATGTGTGTGTGATCCTCTTTGAGTGCGAGAGTGAGCTCTCTTCCTTATCTCCTTCCTCATGACATAAATGAGCCCACATCAAAATTTCAACACTATATAGCAAAGACGTTTTGAGCTACTAATGACCCAAAGTATACTCACCAACTTTCCTTTGATCCTAAGATTGCAATTGAAAGGGTGTCAATGATGCCTTAAAGAAAGCGATGACTTGCTCTAATACCAAAGGTTGGAGTTCAAGGATTGGAAAAGTATGCAAACAATACAAGGAAGAAGAAGAAGAAGAAGAAACAACTTGAAGAACAACACAACAGAAAGTGTATTACCAAGTGAATGTACAAGAAATAAGTGCTCCATTAAGGTATAGGCGGAGCCAAATGTTAGAGTCAACCTCTTTCTAACAAGAATCATATTTGGAATTGGTTTTTTGAAGGCCGTAGCTTCTCAAGGAATGGTTCATTGTTGTAAGATAGTTTTTGATGAAGTTGGCAATCTTAAGCCCACTTAATCTTAGGGAGCATTAAAGTCAATTCTAGGCATGATAGCCCTAAAACTCAAATGCTTCATGATTAAGGTAGACCCATCCCCTCCTAAAGGAGGTAGTTGAAAGAGTGACAAAGAGTGACATAGAAAGAGATGGGAGGTGGTTAAAAGAGTGGATACTAGTAAAGACCAAAGTCTTAAAGGCAAGAAAAAGAATTAAGGTTTCTACTCACATAGCACCTATCCAACCTCGGAGTGAGATTGAAGGGGGAGAAAGATTATTGTTGCACGTAAAAACTAAAGAGGAAGAAGCATCGGCCAAGTGAAGAATTATCTTTCAAAAAGTTTTGAAAAGAAATAATATTGTGTACTCTAAATGTTTCATTGAGCAAACAATACATAAGTTACTTGTATGATTCAGTCTCAATAGATAAATAATAACATGGAATTAAATACAAAGAATGAATTTTCATTGCACTACTCTACCCAATTTCAAAGTTGCCATTTTTTTCCGGCTTCACTATAATATTCCATAGCACAGTTCGATGTGATACCTTCGACATCATCTTTGATCACGAGAATAGAGCAGTGACAATATGTGCCTTTATAATTTTCATTGCCTGCACCTACAGAGTTCCCTAACACACGACACTTCGCTGTCACTCAATCATGTGTCGGTCTAGGTGCACAAATAATCCGAAGATTATAACTTGCTACAATTCAGTCATTTCTCTTTTGCTTAGTCTACTTTCTGATAAGGATTTCCTGGAATAGCTTCCTTCTTTCACATAAAGCAACGGTTCTGTACTTTGCTTGATGGAACTTGAGAGAACAAGAAACACCTGAGCTTGTACCTTGAAACGGTAAAGCACTGTTCCTGTCTGATGTGGCTGACAGCACATGCTCCTCCATGGATTTCTTGGAATACTTTCCTTCTTTAGCACACAGCAATACTTTCAATATATCTTTCATCAATGGGCGATCCTCAGGAGCCCTCCTCACACAATACATTGCAAGGATAAGTACGTTGTATATCTCATCCCTTACTCTTGCATTTGACAACTGCTCACGCAGAGCCTGATCAATCATGTCCATCCACTTTATTCGGAAATATACATTCCACCCACATGGGCATGCTTATATCCTCAAATGCATCATCGGTAGGCCGCTTCCTTGTGAGCATCTCCAAAAGCACTATGCCATAGCTATAGACGTCACCTTTCGCTGTGAGCCTTCCACCATAAGCATACTCTATAGAGGAAAAACATGACACCAGATCACGTGGATGTAATACTTTACGAATGCACATGGATCAAAATGCACGGACAGATACATTTATGCACATGCCACAAGTCAGTAGTGACCTACATGAACAAAATAGTAGAAAACATCCAATGGCGATAACAATTGCTCAGAAAAGGTTGTTCGGCTGATAAGAATCAGCCAAGACAACGCAAGTGTCTACGGACCAGAATATCATTCTGCAACCTAAGCATGTGGTAAGATCTAGTTTGTTATAAGTTACGAAGTTCTAATGATAAATGATGATTACAAGAATTCACTTTGTAGAAACACTGAAATCACATTAAATGATGCTCCACAAATGAACAAGAATATCATATAATTAGATTGCAAGCACATACACTGCATGATTACCTGGTGCCAAATATCCAAATGAGCCTTGCAAGGTCTCGGCAGCACTGACACTATCCCTGTTCGCATTGACAATTCTAGATATACCAAAGTCGCTTATATGGGCCTCTAAATCTGCATCGAGAAGTATATTTCTTGGCTTCAGGATCACAGTGAAGTATCTGACCACTTCCAACTTCATTATGTAGATATGACAACCCATATGCTACTCCTATTGCAATATGAAAACGCTGTTCCCAACTTAAGCCAAGATTATCCTTGTATAAATGCATATCTAAGTCTCCATTGGATATATACTCTAGTACCAAGCATTTTAATTGATCCGACACAAACATGCCCAACATTCTCACAAGATTCCGATGCCGTATTTGGCCTAAAACAGTGAGTTCTGCATGGAAAAAAACGTCTTGTTTTTCTGAATGACCATCATTCATCTTCTTAACAGCCACTAACATGTTTCCGTCTAAAATCCCTTTGTAAACAGTGCATGAACCGCCTTTTCCAAGGATGTTGGCATGACTGAAATTGCTTGTTGCATCCAAAAGCCTTTCATAAGATATTTTGACTCTCTTGTCAAAGATTTTGACGGGCTCGGTATTGTTTGACTTCGCTCTGCTAAGGACCGTGTAATATACGAGAACACCTATGGCCACAGCAGCCAGGATCCCCAAAATGCAGCCAGTTGCAATTTTTATCTTAAGTTCCCTTTCTTGATGGGGCTTTATTGATTGTCCAATGTTCGGTTCGCACTTGACAGATAGTGGATCACCACAGAGACCTTTGTTCCCCAAGTATGACCTATTTGAGAAAGTACTGAATTGGTTTTCTGTAAGCATCAATAAGGATATATTTTAAAATGACGAGGCAGTGTTTTGAGTCTTCTCTTGACAGGCATAGTAGAGGCAAACGAGGTCAACACATGCAATTCTAAATTCTGACAGATTACTGGCAAAAAAAATGCTGTAGCAAACACGAGAAATCACCTTTAGGAATCGGACCTGAAAGCTGATTATCTGATAAATTCAGGAAGGATAAAAAAGTCAGTTGTTCCAGTTCATGAGGTATTGAACCAGTGAGGAGATTATCTGAAAGGTCCAGTGACTCTAATGTACTAACATTGGCCAAGCTGGTTGGAATGGGGCCTGTGAGTGTATTCTGTGAAAGATCAATGATACTTAGACCAGTCAAAGCCCCAATATCATCTGGTATAGTTCCAGATAGCATATTTCTTGATAAATAAAAAATTACATCAACTGCCAACAAATACTTGTAGTTTGCAATAGAGCCCTTCATTTCCACCGTTATGCCATCTTTGTATAAAGCCTTGTTACCATCCAGCTCCGTAACACTCCTCTTCAAGCCATCAGCGAACCTTATCTGATAAGATATGCCACCAGAGAATCTGTTGTCTCGCAAATATACCAGCTGCAACTTCTTAAGACTCCATAGCCAATCCGGTATTGTTCCCACTAGTCTGTTATGACCAACACTCAGAATTCTCAAATTTTCAAAATGAGACCAGGCATCAGGCAATTTTCCAGTAAACTGATTTCGCTGAAGATCCAAAACAACCAAACTGCTCTCGTTAACGAAGCTACCTGGCAGCTGTCCACTGAAAGAGTTGTTTGCAAGTGCAAGAGTATGAAGAGCAGAAAACGAGTTAAGATACTCGGGGACTTTACCAATCAGGGTGTTACTTGAGGCTTTGAACCACTGCAGTGTACTGCAATTAGCAAGGTCTATAGGCAAAGTACCTGAAAATTTGTTGTCTGAAATATCAAAGTAGATCAATCTGTTAAGCTTTCCTAAACTTGTAGGCACAGGCCCTCCGAGATGGTTCGTGCGTACTTCTAAATACATAAGGTTTGTCACGTTTCCAAAGTTGTCGGGAAGGCCACCTGAAAACTCGTTATCCCCAAGGTAGAGCGAAGTTAGGCTTTTCATCATCCCAAGCTCAGAAGGAATAGGAACACTGAGCCGATTGGTAAAAAGGATGAGCGTCTGTAGACTTTGCAGTTTGACGAGCTCAACAGGTAACTGTCCTGACAGTCGATTGAAGTACAGTTGGAGGTGAATCAAGTTTTGTACTGCACCCATTTCTCGAGGAATGGAACCTGAAAGATTATTACTAAAAGCATATAATTCCTGTAGACTACTTAAATTCCCCATTTCTCTCGGGATGCTACCCGTAAGGCTCATCTGAAATAGTTTCAGCACCCGAAGCTTTTTCAGCTGCCCAAGCTCTGAAGGAATGCTGCCTGAGACTCCTGAGTTTATTGAAAGATCGATCTCTAACATGTTCTGAAGTTTACCGAGCTCTGATGGAATGGTACCGTTCAGATAACTATCAAGCAACCATAAGTACTTGAGATTGGTAAGATTCCCTAGCTGAGAAGGAATGCTACCCTCAAAATTGTTTCTGAACAGAGAAAGGTACTCCAAATTTGGTAATTGGCCAGGTTCGGAAGGGATAATACCGCTTAGATTCACTACAAGGAATACGGGCGTATAGCGACGGTTAAGGCGACAAAATTTCGTCGCTATAAAATTGCAACTTGCGTCGTAATTAGCGTCGGGCGCGGACCGTCGATTACACGACGCAAAAAACGACGGTATTTGCGACTTGGATTGCGACGCTCCCATACAACATCGCTTAAACGACGCTATTTAAACGCGTCGCTTAAGCGACGCTTTTTTATGTCGCATAAACGACGCTGCTAGCCGTCGCATAAGCGACGCTAAAAAATGTCGCTTATACGACGACGGATAGCATCGCTTACACGACGATCTGTTGACGGACAAAAATTAAAACGTTGGAGGCTCTGCAATCGGCATTTTCATGCATCCGATCGAGGAGCTCTCCAACGTTCGCAATTGCGCTGCGCTTACGAGTCAAGTATATGCAGAATTGTTGTTTTGCCTAAGCTCTCTGTTATTGTCTCCCTCTGTCTTTGTTTCTCTCTTTCTACATCTTTCTCTCTTTGAATTCTCTCTCTCTCTCTAGATCTCTCTCTCTCTTTAGATCTCTCTCTCTCTCTCTCTCTTTTCTTTCTCTCTTTATTGCAGGTTATTCAAGAAGCTAACCAAGCAAAAACTATGGCTAACAATTGTAAGTACAATTTCTATTATTTGTAGATCATTTGAATTGTGTTATTTTCATTACATACCATACTCACACTTATTGATATGCACTCATACACTTATACATGATGAAGATGCACACACACATGCATATACCTACATATACACATATACATGCACATACACACACATACACATAGAGTTATACATATACACACACATACACAAGAACATGCACATATTGATACATACATATACACTTATACATGCACATGCATATACATACATATACACACACATACACATGCACATACATACATATACACACACATACATATACACTTAGGTACACACATATGAATGAATTATATAATTAAAGTATTAAAACACATATACACATACACATACATATACACTTAGGTACACACATATGAATGAATTATATAATTAAAGTATTAAAACACATATACACATGCACACACACATGCACATACCTACATATACACATATACATGCACATACACACACATACACATAGAGTTATACATATTATTGCATATACATATACACACACATACACATGCACATGCACATACTCATACACACATATACACTTATACATGCACATGCACATACATACATATACACACACATACACATGCACATACATACATATACACACACATACATATACACTTAAGTACACACATATGAATGAATTATATAATTAAAGTATTAAAACACATGCTTAATATAAACAATAATAACAATCAATAGAACAAAACTCTTCATTACTTAATACCATACACACAATTCAAAACATAACTGAAATGAAAAATATATAGATAATATATATATATATATATATATATATATATATATATATATATATATATATATATATATATATATATATATATATATATATATATATATATATATATATATATATATATATATATATATATATATATATATCAATGTAATAATACATATAATCCAATGTCATAATCAACTAAAATCCTAATCATCATCATCATGATCATCATCATCATCAGCAATATCATGATCATCCTGATCTTCCTCATCCTCATCGTCATGATCACCCTGTGACGATCGAGATCGTCCCTCCTGTGTTTGTCTCTCCACCTCATCCATATTTGTCTCCCCATAATACTCCTGTATTACATATAACAAACATAAATCAATAAAATAATTAAAACATTCATAACAACAAAATAATTATATAAAATTAAAAAATACTCACAAAGGCATTAGTATGATCTTGTATATACTCGCCCAAACGCCGATATCCAAAATGTGTAGCATACTCGATCTCGTGTTTCATGGGATATCGGCCATAATCCTTTCGCTGCACTGAAACAAATAAAAAACATTAGTTGCTTGCATTTTAACTAAAAGAAAAAATATACTCACAATAACACATATACTTACAAACGTAGCTACAAAACCATTATGGACCATTTGGCCTAAGTGCGATGTGTGGCCCGACTCCACTCTCTTCTTTGCAGCAGCCTGTTTATTCAAGAAAAAAAATACATAAATTAAATGTAAAAAATTACTAAAATATATAAAAATTATAAATATAAACTATTAATTTGTGTACCTTCTGCTGAGGAAATGACTCCTGAAGACGTAGCTGTCTACGAAAAAACTGCCACGACTCAGGTGGTATGTTAGCTCGCCTCTTATTTTTTTCGACCATACAATATCTCCTGTTAATTTAATCTCAAACAGAAAAAAAAGTCAGAATACATACACATATATACACACACATACACATACCCACATACACATATACATGCAAACATATACGCATGCATATATGTATATATATACACATATACATACATATAACATAAACACACATATACATATCCACATATATACGTACACACACATGCATGCATATACACTCATTCATACAAAATACATGCATTTATCCCACAATAATATGTAGTTGTGTATATGTGAATATGCGTGTATGTGTAAATGTGTATATGTGAATATGTGTGTATGTGTAAATATGTATATGTGAATTTTTTATTTATGTAGATAATCAAATTATTAATGTCAAATACCATTATTTGTAGATTCTGATCAATCAAATGGAACTCCACCACCGTCTCCTCATCGTGCAACGACTTTATACTGTAAGTATATGAAATATTTAATTTTAACTATATTTGATGGATACATAACTTATATTTTTTTTTATGTTTCTTATGATGCGCAGATTCTGTTCAATCAGAGGGTACTCCACCACCTCCTACCCATGCAACGACTTCACATGTGTCCTCCGATAGGAATTATGATGAATTTTACTATCAAGAGCATATTATATGTTGGTGTAACTCTTGTTATGGCACATATCGAAGACCACGATTGGAATGTATTCAACATGAGGCAGAGTATGGTACTTTTGAGCGTGCACCATCACCTAGTCAACGTGATAATGCTTGGGTATGTATTTTCTATATATATTAATGTCATTATTTTATTTAAAAACCATGTATAAAATCAAATTATTATTGATATACAGGAATACTTGCTCGATGATGATGATGATGATGATGATGATTTTTCTCATAATGTTAATATACCTTGTACACGTCATGTACTTGCTGTTCATCAATTACAAGTAGAGGTTTCTAGAAATCCTCTACCTCTTGGTTTAGAGAATGAAACGGCTGGAGATTATCCATTGCCAGCTCGTGATCGTTCTTTAGTACAAACATATAATAGAAGAAGATATGGAGGATGGAATAGAGGACCACTTCCTTTAGATGGAGAGGTTTTCGACTTTTGGGGTAATCGCTATATGATTGCTCCATACACTATTACTAATGCTGGTTGTGGTCTCTTTATTGTAGAGGATTTGTATGTGCCTCCGAACTCTGAAGTCACTCTTATGTCATTTTGTGGTCCTATATATGGATGGGGAGATTGGCATCGACTTTCACATTATGTTCAAAGCATGAGTACTTATGGAATATGCTTGAACGCAACATCCCTTACTAGTAGAAGGATTTTACATGCAGAAAATGAAAGATTATATATTGATGGAAGACCTTACACACATGGAAATATAGCAGGTTTAATAAATAGTAGTTGAGGGTTACATAATAGTTCAAGGACTAATTGCACATTTGAGGAGCGTGAAAATAGTCATGAATCACGATACATGAGTAGAGATGTATCAAGATACATAGTTGTCAATGTTATTACTACATTACATGCTGGTGATGAACTATTAGTGAATTATGGATGGGGTAGACCTCCAAGAGCACCTTTTCGCTAGAGAGAATAAAAATTTTCTATCCATATTTAATAAGTTATATACTTAATTTTATATTTGAAGTTTAATTTTTATTCATTTATGGAATACTAATGAGTTTCATTTATATGTGTAGATTCCAACATATGATGTTGATGATATTCGTCCACAACATTCACAATTACCATTAAGACCTCATTTATCAGAAGCTTCCATGAGGAGGCTACACAAAACTAATCCTGTGCAATATGCAAAGCTGAAAGATCTATATTCAAAAGATGATAAAGTACAAGATTTGTGTGACAATGATGAAGATGATGGCATGGCAGATTTTATTGAGGATTGGTATCAAAATGACAGTGAGAGCATGGATATTTCTAAAAATGAGAAATATCTTCGAGAGGAATGTCTAAAGCATGTATATGAAGGAAGTCGTTTGACACGACTAAATGCGACCTTACTTATTCTCAACCTTCAAAATCGTTTTGGATGGAGTAATGTATCTGTTTCGACACTATTAAGGTATAAATTTCAATTATCTATCTATTTATATATATATATATATATATATATATATATATATATATATATATATATATATATATATATATATATATATGCAGGTTTTTATTCTTACTTTAGATAAGGTAAAAACAAGAACTTGAATTGAATGGAAACTTTTTGTCCGCGCATCTTTTAAAACTATTAATGCATCTTTCCAAATATTTGCAATGGTGACCTGGATGAGTCGCATGCACAGAGGTTACTCAAGAGACAGCAATCTGATTATAATGGAGTAGTCCACTTTGTATCCTAAAGTTCAGATGCTCATAATTGACATGTAAGAGGTTTACTGCATACCCGAGAAATCCTGCTCTATCTTGAGTAACCTATGTGCATGCGATTCAGCCAGGTCACCATTATATGAACATATGTGTGAATTGACAGGATACAATTATTTGGATGGCAGGATATGATTGTTTGGATGGCAGGATACGATTGTTTGTTTTGGAGGATATGAATGATTTGTCGATTCACACATATGTTCAGTTTGAAAGTGTGAATCGATAAATCATTCAATGAAGGTACATACTTCATATCATCCAAAACAAACAATCGTATCCTGCCATCCAAATTTTGCGTAAATATTTTGAAAGATGCATTAATAGTTTTAAAAGATGCGCGGACAAAAAGTATCTATTCAATTCAAGTTCTTGTTCTTACCTTATCTAAAGTAAGAATAAAAACCTGCATGTATATATGTATATATATATATTTACCTTTTTTAATATATCTTTTTTTGATAAACTTACAGGTTATTATCTGAAAAGTTTTTACCAAGTCAGAATATTCTTCCTACCTCACATGATGAAATGAAGAAGATAATCAACAATCTTGGTATAGATTATCAATGTATACATGCATGTCCTAACGATTGTATTTTATATAGAGATGAATATGCAGACTCTTTGACATGTCCCAAATGTCAATCTCCTCGATATAAGGGTGAAGAAGGTAAAATCCCGAAAAAGGTATTGAGACATTTTCCATTGGCTCCACAGATTAGACATATGTTTCAAAGCCCCGAATTATCAAAGCTTTTGACTTGGGGACATGATCACAAAAGTACTGATGGAATAATAAGAATTCCTCATGATAGTGTTGCTTTTCAGCATATTGATTCTACATGGCCTGAATTTGCACAAAATCCACAGAATCTAAAGTTAGGAGTTGCATTAGATGGGGTTAATCCATTCTCCATGAAATCCAATAAATGGTCAACATTGCCAGTGGTAGTCATAAACTACAGTCTTCTGCCATATCTGAGCATTAAAAAGGAACATTTAATGCTTTCACTTTTAATCCCAGGCAAAAGACAAGTTAAAGATATGAATGTATATCTTGCTCCTCTCATTGACGATCTTGCTCCTCTTCTTGGACTAAAAGATACCACAGCATCAAGGAATGATTTGAAAGATCAAAAGTCCAAACCAAAGTTATGGCCAGTTTTTGATAGACATTGACAAGAAACGACTTATGCATCTGCTCCTTGGGTACTTACAACAAAAGAGATACATACTATCAACAATAGAATTCAATTGATCAAGACTCCTACAGGATATGGAGCATCGTTTCAAAACATGTTTACTATGGATGATAAGAGCTTATCTGGGTTAAAGACCCATGACAAGCATAACTTTTTGAAACATATTTTACCTTTGGTTATCGATGGATGTACAACGAAAGGAGTACGAGATGTGATCTATCGTCTTGGATCACTTATAAGGTAATTATGATACTTTTATATTTAATATGTATGAATATTGGATATCTTTTATTTTTTAATTAACTTCTTTACAATTGTTTTTATGATTTGTATAGGTGGATTACATCCAAAGAGATCGATAAAAATTCGATCCCACAAAAAAAATGTGAATGCAAAGAGCTACTATGTTTGATGGAAAAAGAACTTCCTACTTCATTTTTTGATATTCAGGTTCATTTACTAGTCCATCTTGTAGATGAGATAGAGATTGCTGGTGTTGTCAACACTCGATGGATGTTTTGGGTCGAGCGATTTATGGGAATACTAAAAGGTTACGTGCGACAAAGAGCAAAACCAGAAGGATCCATGGCAAAGGGTTGGATGCTTGAAGAGTGCATGTACTACGTTAGTGAGTACCTTGAAAGAGTTCATGAAGAAGCTCCACGTGCATGGACCAACGAGTCTTCTTCAAAAATAATAGATGAGGTATTATCAGGTAAGGGGGTTCCATTCTTATTTACATTTCAAGAAAATGATGTTTCTACTTTTGTAGCATATAATAGCGAATGCATGCAAGCATTCCTTAGCGAATACGAGGAACTTCAAAGTCTCCGAAGTAAAAGGCAAAAAAACAAAAGATCTAGACGTAATCTCGATAATAATGAGATTACAGATATACCTTCTTTCACGGATTGGCTATATAGTCGTTAGCAACGCGCCAACGCAAATAATGAAGAAATCTCAGATGAGCAAAGAGAGTTAATGATAGGTTGTGAACAAAAGGTAATTTTATTAAAATATATATTTTATTTTTTTCATATATGTATGTTAGTTTCTATTTACTAATTGAATTTATTTTGCAGGCTCGAATGTTCACTAATATGTGGGCTTTTGGACAGCATATTAGAATCAAAGCCATTGATTCTTTACGTAAAATAGAGGATTCTAGTATTGTTGCTTGTTTCAAGCAACTATCACGTGCTAGCTCAAAAGAAACGAACCTTATAGATAGCGAACTTGGTTACATAGGAACTATTGTTGGTATCTACGAAATTTCATTTTGTACATTCAAAGAGGTAGAAAAAAGTTTATATATTTTTTTTAGAGTTAGTTATTTTTTTAAGCACCTAATAATGGGATGTTTTTGTTGTTATATATTTTGATAGGTCATTTTGAAGGTTGACTGGTATCGAGCGGAGTATAAAGGTAGTAATTCTACAATAAGAAAGGAATTATCTGGGTTTTGGGCAATTGATTCTTCCAAGGTAATGCGATCTACTAAAGAACCATATATTCTTCCTAGGCATATTGAACAAGCATTCTTTTATAAAAACCCAGATGCTCATCCTTGGTGGCAAGTCATTCATGTGCAACCTAGAGGTAGGTCATTGTTTGAACAGTTTATTGTTAGAGAGATTGAAGAAAGTCCTCTTGATGATTCAGCATCAGATACTGATACATCAACATCTAGAATAGAAATTAGACTCATTATACGTGATAATGATACTAATCTTTTTGATGAAGAGAATAATTCTCTACATGCTGATTCTACTGATGAGGAAGAGGAATTACCAGAAATAGATATTAATCCACCAATAGATGATGTGATTCATGAGAACATAGATTTAACAATAGAAGAAATAAATGAAATCAATAAGGATAATGAAGATGAGACTATATTGATGTCTTACCAAAATGATGGCAATAATGAAAACATATGAGCAGATTAGATAGTAACTTGAAGCTTCTGAATGGATATCAGATAATAGGTTTTTTTAATTAACTTGAATAACGATGAATCCTACTAGAGAGATGAAATCATGTTCTTCTAAGTTAGAACATGAAGCTTGGGGGTATGCCTAATTATTTTATATATAGCTTTATCTTCGAGGAGTAAATTTTTATCATGTATGTATGCATATGTGTGTGTATTCATGTGTATTATATGTATACATATGTTAGTATGCATATATATGTATTTCATGTATATGTATGTGTTTGCATGTGTGTGATATATGTATACATGTGTTAAATATGCATATGTGTATATATGCATATGCATTTATGTAAAATATTCATGTATTCATGTACATAATATATGCAAGTGTTTATAATTGTGTACATGTATATATGTATATGTGTCTATGTGTAAATAGGTACATGTAAATATGTATGCATGTATATATATGTTTATGTGTGCATGTAGGCATGTACATGTATGTGTAAATATGTACATGTAAATATGTTAGTATGTATATATATATTTATGTGTGCATTTAGGCATGTATGTGTGATGCATAATATATCTACTCCATTTTATATTTATGTATCCTATCTACATGACGTGTATATATCTTTACATATATTATGATCCTCGTTGATTCGAGTAGCTATATATAGAGGCATAAGGTTGGGAGGAGAGACATCTCTCTAGTAGGACGTCGGAGGTGTACATATACTTCAAACATATGGCTAAAAGGTTGAATTAGAGTTTTTAAATTAGGGATTTCAAAACCCTAATATTGAGATTAGTGTTCTCTCTCTCTCCCTCTCTCTCTCATATACATACATACCGTGCATTGTCGCGACGATGAGCCATAAGTGTCCACATCTCTTTTAAACACCATTTAAGAGACCACCCTGTCGCAAACTCCATCTCAAGTGAACTGAGCACGTACTTTTTATCCCTCTCATCATGCTCACTACAAAAATAAAAAACATAATATAAATAAAACATAGGATATATATTTCAATTTATATGTAAAACTTTTACTTACTTCCACGATAAGTGGATAAAGCGCAGGTAAGAGTCGCATAGTGCACACATTCTCCTCTTGAACTCCAATCCATTTCCTATGTATACAATATTCCCCTCTGGCTCTATGTCGCACTCTAGTCCTAACGTGCCTATGCATGTCCTCATAGGCAACGTCTCTGCTCTGCTATCACGTGCTGGAGGTGGTATAGGTGTCCTGAAAATAGATAGATAGAAATAAATAAAAATATGTGTTATAATATCATTAAAAAAGTTTATGAAAAAAAACATACCTATGAGCAGATAGCTCTCTTCCTGCGTGTGGAGCCGCAGAAGAGCCCTCGTCTGATCGCGTAAGCATCTGGATCGTATAATACAGCTCCTCATCAGACATCTCTGCGTAGTCCCGCATTATGGCCCCTAGAGTATCTGACGGAACTCTTGCTCTCATAAGACTTTTTATGAGAGTGAGTTTCGCCTTTCTCTCTCTATTGGGATCCATAATACCTAACATATAAAACAAAATGGTTAGAAATCAATATATATACGTGTATGTGTGTGTATGCATGTGTATGTGTGTGTATGCATCATTATGTGTGTAAGTGTCTATGTGTGTTTGTGTGTGTGTATATGTGTGTGTATGTGTGTCTATGTGTATGTGTGTGTGTCTATGAGTGTGTATGTGTTTATGTGTATGTATGTATCTATGTGTGTGTATGTGTCTATGTGTGTATGTGTATGCATGTATGTATGCATATATGTGTGTATGCATGTGTATGTGTGTGTATGCATCATTATGTGTGTATGTGTGTATGTATATGTGTGTGTTGTCTATGTGTATGTGTGTGTGTCTATGAGTGTGTATGTGTTTATTTATATGTATGTATCTATGTGTGTGTATGTGTGTATGTGTGTATGTGTGTATGTGTATGCATGTATGTATGCATATGTGTGTGTGTGCATATGTATGTGTGTGTATGCATCATTATGTGTGTCTATGTATGCATGTGTATGTGTGTATGCATGTATGTATGCATATATGTGTGTATGCATGTGTATGTGTGTGTATGCATCATTATGTGTATGCATGTATGTATGTGTATGCATGTATGTATGCATATATGTGTGTATGCATGTGTATGTGTGTGTATGCATCATTATGTGTGTATGTGTGTATGTGTGTATGTATATGTGTGTGTTGTCTATGTGTATGTGTGTGTGTATATGAGTGTGTATGTGTTTATGTATATCTATGTATCTATGTGTGTGTATGTGTCTATGTGTGTATGTGTATGCATGTATGTATGCATATGTGTGTGTATGCATATGTATGTGTGTGTATGCATCATTATGTGTGTCTATGTATGCATGTGTATGTGTGTATGCATCATTATGTGTGTCTGTGTCTATGTGTGTGTGTATATGTGTTTGTATGTGTGTATGCATGTGTATGTGTGTGTATGTATCTATGTGTGTGTATGTGTCTATGTGTGTATGTGTATGCATGTATGTATGCATATGTGTGTGTATGCATGTGTATGTGTGTGTATGCATCATTATGTGTGTATGTGTCTATGTGTGTATGTGTGTAGGTATATGTGTGTGTTGTCTATGTGTATGTGTGTGTGTGTTTATGAGTGTGTATGTGTTTATGTGTATGTATGTATCTATGTGTGTGTATGTGTCTATGTGTGTATGTGTATGCATGTATGTATGCATATGTGTGTGTATGCATATGTATGTGTGTGTATGCATATGTATGTGTGTGTATGCATCATTATGTGTGTCTATGTATGCATGTGTATGTGTGTATGCATCATTACGTGTGTATGTGTCTATGTGTGTATGTGTGTGTGTATATGTGTTTGTATGTGTGTATGCATGTGTATGTGTGTGTATGTATCTATGTGTGTGTATGTGTCTATGCATGTGTGTATGTGTATGCATGTATGTATGCATATGTGTGTGTATGCATGTGTATGTGTGTGTGTATGCATGTGTATGTGTGTGTATGCATCATTATGTGTGTATGTGTCTATGTGTGTATGTGTGTAGGTATATGTGTGTGTTGTCTATGTGTATGTGTGTGTGTCTATGAGTGTGTATGTGTTTATGTATATGTATGTATCTATGTGTGTGTATGTATCTATGTGTGTATGTGTATGCATGTATGTATGCATATGTGTGTGTATGCATATGTATGTGTGTGTATGCATCATTATGTGTGTCTATGTATGCATGTGTATGTGTGTATGCATCATTACGTGTGCATGTGTCTATGTGTGTATGTGTGTGTATATGTGTGTGTGTCTATGTGTATGTGTGTGTGTGTTTATGAGTGTGTATGTGTTTATGTGTATGTATGTATCTATGTGTGTGTATGTGTATGCATGTATGTATGCATATGTGTGTGTATGCATATGTATGTGTGTGTATGCATCATTATGTGTGTCTATGTATGCATGTGTATGTGTGTATGCATCATTACGTGTATGTGTCTATGTGTGTATGTGTGTGTGTCTATGAGTGTGTATGTATTTATGTGAATGTATGTATCTATGTGTGTGCATGTGTATGCATGTATGTATGCATATGTGTGTGTATGCATATGTATGTGTGTGTATGCATCATTATGTGTGTATGTGTCTATGTGTGTATGTGTGTGTATACATTATGACAGTGTATGTAAGCATGTGCATTATGTATGCATATAAGTATGTATGTATGCATATGCATATGCATATGCATTATGTATGCATATGTGTGTGTGTGTATGCATATGCATGTAAGTATGTATGTATGCATATGTGTGTGTGTATGCATATGCATGTAAGTATGTATGTATGCATATGCATATGCAATATGTATGCATGTATGTGTATGTGTGTGTATGCATATATGTGTGTGAATGTGTGTGTACATGTGTCTGTATATGTGTATGTGTGTGTATGCATCATTATGTGTGTATGTGTGTGTGTCTATGTGTATGTGTGTGCATCTATGAGTATCTATGTGTTCATGTGTGTGTATGTGTCTATGTGTGTATGTATCTGTGTGTGTGTATGTATCTATGCATGTGCATTATGTATGCATGTAAGTATGTATGTACATTGTATGCATATGCATATGCATTATGTATGCAAATGTATGCATGTATGTGTTTATGTGTGTATGTCTCTCTATGTGTGTGTATGCATATATGTGTGTGTATGTGCGTATGTGTGTGTATATGTGTCTGTATGTGTGTATGCATGTGTATGTGTGTGTATGCATGTGTATGTGTGTATGTGTCTATGTGTGCATGTGTGTCTATATACTATATGTGTGTGTGTCTATGTGTATGTGTGTGTACCTATGAGTGTGTATGTGTTTATGTGTGTATGTGTCTATGTGTGTGTATGTGTTTATGTGTGTATGTGTATGCATGTATGTGTATGTGTGTGTATGTCTCTCTATGTGTGTGTGTGTATGCATATATGTGTGTGTATATATGTGTGTCTATGTGTGTATGCATGTGTATGTGTGTGGATGCATCATTATGTGTGTATGTGTCTGTGTGTGTATATGTGTGTGTATGTGTGTGCACGTCTATGTGTATGTGTGTGTGTCTATGAGTGTGTATGTTTGGATGTGTGTGTGTATGAATGTGTGTCTATGAGTGTGTATGTTTGGATGTGTAATTCTATATGTGTGTCTATGTGTGTATGCATGTGTATGTGTGTGAATGCATCATTATGTGTGTGCATGTGTATGCATTATGTGTGCATGTGTGTATGTGTATGCATTATGCATTGTGTATGTGTGTATATGTGTGTGTATTTGTGTGTATGTGTGTGTGTGTGTCTATGCGTATGTGTGTGTGTGTCTATGCGTGTATATGTGTGTGTACATATGTATGTGTGTGTAAGTGTGTGTGTGTGCGCATACCTGCCAATGGTCTCGCTCTCTCTCTCTCCCTCTCGCGCGCGCTCTTTCTCTCTCTCTCTCTCTCTCTCTCTCTCTCGATCTCTCTGTTCTTGCTCGCGTCCAAGTCCCGGCACAAATGTGCCGGGAGAAATCAAAACTTTTTTTTTACATTCCAGAGCGTCGCATATGCGATGCTCTGCAGTTCGCCAACGTCATTAAATTCGTCGCTATTCAGTGACGATAATAGCGACGCTTTTTATGTAGTGTCGCTTATGCGACGCGGCTTGGGCAAAAAAAAAAATCCGAAATTCCTACCGTCGCTTATGCGACGACTTCGTCACATAAACGACGGTTCTCGTTTTTTTCCCGATTCGAGGGTGTCGCTACGCCCCCCTTTTTCTTGTAGTGATTATTGAGCATGAGATAAAGCTCTCTTAGTTTCTGAAGATTTCCAAGTTCAGCTGGTATTCTGCCTGTCAACTGGTTGCTCCCCAAATAGAGGTACATGATATTAGTCAGGTTGCCAAATTGCCTAGGTATTGGACCTGTCACGTTAGGGAGATTATGAAGCTGAAGCTTATATAGGCTGGACAGCTGGCCAAGAGAAGAGGGTAGCGTCCCATTCAGCAGGTTGGTACCGAGGTCAAGCAATACAAGCGACGAGCAGTTACCTAGTTCTTGTGGGATGGTGTCTGTAAGGCTATTCTGGTTGAGGTCCAGGGTAGTAACGAAGGCAAGAGAACCAAGCTCAGGAGGAATTCGACCAACTAAGCTGTTAATGGAGAGGTTGAGGTGGACCAACAAGGTAAGATTGGAAAGTGAAGGACTGATGTGGCCTGTCAAGTCGCAGGAATGGAGATCAAGGGAAACTACACGACCTCCGGAATCGCAGCCCACTCCCGCCCAACTTCCATTGCACGGAAACGAAGAACCTGATAAGCTCCAGGATCTGAGAATCCCAAGCGGGTCTTCGGAAATACTTGCTTTGAACAAAAGCAGTGCCTCTTTCTCAGCTCTGGCAAATTGATCTTTATTATTAACCCCGGCACTGAGCAGGTATCTGTCTCTTGTCACTTTTGTAGACGCTTGAAATCCCCCTGTCACTCTCGGAGGAGTGCCGAGGCACTTCTCGGCGCCATATTCATGGAACCCGGTTTGAGCCCGCTGTGAGCT
The DNA here is from genome assembly GCA_020310875.1 of Ceratopteris richardii. NCBI lineage: Eukaryota > Viridiplantae > Streptophyta > Polypodiopsida > Polypodiales > Pteridaceae > Ceratopteris > Ceratopteris richardii. The sequence goes on from CM035433.1 coordinate 133,626,970, forward strand.
CGAAAGGCAAGGTGGGCAACAATTAAACTTGCGTTTCTGAGATGAACTTCGGGCAACTGTGTTCCAGGAGCTTAGAGCTCCTCTTCGGTTCTTAGAAACGTATGCCTTGCAGACGCAGAGAGCTGCCTTGTCTGCCTCTGAAAAGTTACTCTGCTACCTGGGCTTCCCGCGTGGTAGAGCTTGGACCCCTTGCATATCAGGATCGGCATAGGACTGCGGCATAGAGTAGCGTTGAGCAAGCAGTTTTTGAGGAGCTGATAACTTCGACGCAGATATCCCATATCTGAGAGAAATCAAAGAAGGCGGGGAAGAAAGCTCCCGTCTTCGCTGCTATGCCGTTTTGCGGATTCGACGAGCGTTTTCAGAGTGATTCGCCTGAAGCGGGGGCACGACGGATTTTCTGCAAGCTGAGCAGACGGGGCCCTAGAGTTGATACAAACAATCTGGCAAGCGAGGCAACAGTAGAAGATCAGGAGGAATTGAACACAGGCATGAGATTGTGCCGCCATGCTCATAGCTGAGCTTCTGCACGTCTGCTGTCTAGCATTGCAGGAGAATCAATGTATGATAGCATAGATTTGACTTTCATGTTTTCTTAGCAAAAGATTGACTTTACACGTTCTTAAATAGTCGCAGTCAAAAAAGTCAAACTAGTCTTTCACAAGCTTCCATAACTAGCTTCTTTTATGTAAAATCCCACCTTTACAAATATGTCAAGAAGACTTTTCTTGTAGATATGAAATCTATGGACATCGCATACAAACATAACAAGTGTATGCCCATTTACCAAGTATTTCAAGTAAAACAGAAAAATCAAGAATACGAGCGCAATAATAGAGTACCCCAATTCATAACAAGACCAAACCAATTAAAGGAAGGTTCAACCCACCATTGAGCAAGAGTCAAGTGTGAAGCCCATACATGATAAGACCACTGCACAAGAGGTCAAGAGATAAGCTCAAAAGGAAGGTTCAACCCACCATTGAACAAGAGTCAAGTGTGAAGCCCATACATGCACAAGAGGTCAAGAGATAAGCTCAAAAGGAAGGTTCAACCCACCATTGAACAAGAGTCAAGTGAAGCCCATAAATGATAAGACCACTGCACAAGAGGTCAAGAGATAAGTTCAAGATCATGAAGAATAAGTTCCAAAATTCAAACCTACCAAAAGCTCTAGCCAAATCTCCATAAATGATTCTCCAAAAGGTCCATCTGATTTCTTTGATGTCCCTAAGAATGGTTTTCTAGGGATGTCACCCTCCATCCTTTGGTGAGTATATGATCTAAGTAGGTCCATAAACTCACCTCATGTGAACTACCTGGTTTATATCCCATCAAAATAGAAAAGGTGTACTTTAGGGTTTCAACACATAAAAGAGGAGAAAAAAGATCCAATGTTGTCCTTGAGTGGTGCACTCGACATCATCATCGGGCTGAGATCAAAAGGGTACACCAAAGTTAACCTTAATGTGAACTTCCACAAAATAAGATGTCTCTAGCAAGTTATGTCAGACATCCAAAAATTCCTCTAGTTATATTGAACATCCACAAGAGCGTTCTCTCACAATTAATCACTCCTTGTGCTTCAAATTACAAATGATATCCCTAGATAACACTCCCTACAGATAGAATCCTATCATGCTAAGGACATCTAGAGATCAAAACCTGGTATTGAAAACATCCTAGCAATAAGAGATTCACAATGAATCCAGGAGTAGGAATTTGAATCCACACACATAATAGGCAAAGAAGAAACCAATGATGTCTTTGATCTTCATGACCTAGGGACATCGCCCTCATCAATGAGGGCTTAATTGGATCCTAATTTTGAAAATCAATAGGATATCATCACAAATACACAATATCAAGACTTGAAGCATGAGGACACATCAAGATAAACTCTTTTCTACACATAAACTACCCAATATTGTTCCTAGCAAGTGATAGATAGAGACATCACTCTAGCATTGGAAGGGAAGTTTGACAAGCCATCTAGGGATTGAGTAAAACTAAAGATCAGAAACCACCTACAAAGGTGAGAAACAAGAATTTGGAGTGAAACAAGCTCATTTAAGAGACAAAATATACCAATGATGTTCTTGAGCAACCCTTGCCAACTAATTTCAACCAAAAGCAATACATTGAAAATCAAGTTCAAGGGAATTAGACCTACGTCTGTATAAGGCTAATGATCGAAGCCTTAGAATGTGGCCCTTTATTGAATATCATTGATCAAACAATATCCCTTGACGACACTTGTATTTGGAACTTAGGTTATATATGAGAAACCAAGCATAATGAGTGCCAATAGCACCTTTTTTCCAAATGAACACATCTTCCTGGAAGCAATCATGCTCTACTTATCATCGAGAGGATTCAATTGATGGTGAGTCGGAGTCAATCATATGGATGATATGAATAAAATTGATATCAGGGATTTCGTTAATTGAAATCTCTTATTTGATTCATGATTGCATGAGAACATGATCTATATGTGTTGATTTTTGTTGTAGTATACCCAAGAGGAGCCGAAACCCACACCACCTTGCATGGAAGCAATGGGAAAGCTCAAGGAAGGCTCTCCTTTCATCCAACCAACCCTCCAACATGCTCAAACCATTGGCCATCAGCTCAAAGCTATGCCGCAAACCCTTGAGAACATGGAGAGAAAGGTCATCAAGGATCCTTGTCCACAAATGGAAAATAAAGAAATGCAACACATTCTACTCACACGCAAAGGAGAGACAAGCATGTCCACACATCTTACTTTCACACTCAAAAGACAAAATACACAAGTGCACATAGTCTAAGAGTAAAAAACTTCTTCCAATAATTTCTAAAAGATATGTACATGGAGCTCATGTCGAACCAAAAGGTTCCTTTCCCAAAAATGAGCTTCTATATTCATAGGTTAAGTTCTTTTCCCCATGTGCTCCTATGACTAGTAAAAAAGGGAGCATGTGCTTAGCTAACATATCTTTAGGAGATTTTCCAAGATTCCTTTATAACAAACAAATCCCAAGGAGATGCATGAGTGGGATTTCTATGTGGGTATTTGCCTATTTCTTGCGAAAAGATGTTTTAATTACAAGCCTCCATACCATAGTATTGGAGAATTATAAAAAAGGGGCCTAAGAGTGTGTTCTCATGAGCAAGCCTCCAATATACATAGAAAGAGTATTTTCATGAGCAAAAGAGGGTTCCTATGCACAAGAGAAATTGTGTGTACACCCTATAACCCAACACTTTCCTCCCCCTAGACTTTGTCACCCTCAACAAAGATAAGAGAAGAGGGTCATACATAATTGAACACATCCAAGTTGGAGACTTCAAGTCTTCCAAGCTTTGAGATTGCACTAGCCTTCAAGGTGTTGTAGAGTCTTTCACTGCTGAATGACACAATCCTCCTCAGAGGCAGTCAACCCAACATACATCCAGCTGAGCAGTCCTTTGTTAGACTGGAAAAACCTTCACTAGGAGCTCTAAAACGTGAAAATTACACATAAAAAGCAAGTGGACTATATTTGATTGAAAAGAAGAAAACAACAAGCATGCATTCCTTATATCTTGTAGTCTCCCACTTCAAAGAGAATCAAGTCCTACAAGAATTTGCTCCTCGAGAGATTAATCCTCATGAATATCTTCCCTCTAGTGGTGTGTCTATCATCTTTAGCATATATGTTAGATTTTGGACACAATCCCACAAGGGGTAGTCACAAAATCAACATAGTTTGAAAATGAAAATCATATCCCTCCAATCCAAGGAAAATAAGCTCCAAGGAGCCCATTAACAACAATAACCTTATAGCTCTCCATATGTGTGTATGAGTATGTGCATGTGCATGTGTATGTGTGTGTATATGTATATGCATGTATATGTATAACTCTATGTGTATGTGTGTGTATGTGCATGTATATGTGTATATGTAGGTATGTGCATGTGTGTGTGCATGTGTATATGTGTTTTAATACTTTAATTATATAATTCATTCATATGTGTGTACCTAAGTGTATATGTATGTGTGTGTATATGTATGTATGTGCATGTGTATGTGTGTGTATATGTATGTATGTGCATGTGCATGTATAAGTGTATATGTGTGTATCAATATGTGCATGTTCTTGTGTATGTGTGTGTATATGTATATGCATGTATATGTATAACTCTATGTGTATGTGTGTGTATGTGCATGTATATGTGTATATGTAGGTATATGCATGTGTGTGTGCATGTGTATATGTGTTTTAATACTTTAATTATATTTTCATATGTGTGTACCTAAGAGTATATGTATGTGTGTGTATATGTATGTATGTGCATGTGTATGTGTGTGTATATGTATGTATGTGCATGTGCATGTATAAGTGTATATGTGTGTATGAGTATGTGCATGTTCTTGTGTATGTGTGTGTATATGTATATGCATGTATATGTATGTGTGTGTACATGTATATGTATGTATATGTATATGTGTGTATATGTATATGTGTATATGTATATGCATGTGTATATGTATGAAACATGCCTGTGTATGTGGATGCATTTCCATTTGCATCCATGTGCATGCATGTGAATGCGCATGCATGTGGATGTGCATATACATGTATTTGCATATATGTTAATGTGTGTATGTGTATATGTATATATATATATATATATATATATATATATATATATATATGCAATAATGCATGCATGTAAGTCTTTTTATGTGGTTGTAGGAATGTTTGTGCATATGCATGTGTATATGTGTGTATTTCTAAGTGTATGTGCACATGTATCTGTGTGTATATATGTGTGTGTATGTGCATGTGTATATATGTATATATGTATATGTGTGAAAGTGCATCTTCATCATGTATAAGTGTATAAGTGCATATCAATAAGTGTGAGTATGCTATGTAATGAAAATAACACAATTCAAATGATCTACAAAGAATAGAAATTGTACTTACAATTGTTATCCATACTTTTTGCTTGGTTAGCTTCTTGAATAACCTGCAATAAAGAGAGAGAGAGAGAGAGAGAGAGAGAGAGAGAGAGAGAGAGAGAGAGAGAGAGAGAGAGAGAGAGAGAGAGAGAGAGAGAGAGAGAGAGAGAGATCTAGAGAGAGAGAGAGAGAATTCAAAGAGAGAAAGATGTAGAAAGAGAGAAACAGAGACAGAGGGAGACAATAAGAGAGAGCTTAGGCAAAACAACAATTCAGCATATACTTGATTCAGCTCGTAAGCGCAGCGCAATTGCATATGGAGAGCTATAAGGTTACATATGCATATGCATGTGTATATGTGTGTATTTCTAAGTGTATGTGCACATGTATCTGTGTGTATATATGTGTGTGTATGTGCATGTGTATATATGTATATATGTATATGTGTGAAAGTGCATCTTCATCATGTATAAGTGTATAAGTGCATATCAATAAGTGTGAGTATGCTATGTAATGAAAATAACACAATTCAAATGATCTACAAAGAATAGAAATTGTACTTACAATTGTACTTACAATTGTTAGCCATACTTTTTGCTTGGTTAGCTTCTTGAATAACCTGCAATAAAGAGAGAGAGAGAGAGAGAGAGAGAGAGAGAGAGAGAGAGAGAGAGACAGAGAGAGAGAGAGATCTAGAGAGAGAGAGAATTCAAAGAGAGAAAGATGTAGAAAGAGAGAAACAGAGACAGAGGGAGACAATAAGAGAGAGCTTAGGCAAAACAACAATTCAGCATATACTTGATTCAGCTCGTAAGCGCATCGCAATTGCAAACGTTGGAGAGCTCTTCGATCGGATGCGTGAAAATGCCGATCGCAGAGCCTCCAACATTTTAATTTTTGTCCGTCAACAAACCGTCGTGTAAGCGATGCTATTTGTCGTCGTATAAACGACATCTTTTAGCATCGCTTATGTGACGGCAAGCATCGTCGCTTATGCAATGGCAAGCATCGTCGCCTATGCGACGTAGAAAAGCGTTGCTTATGCGACGTATTTGAATAGCGTCATTTTAGCGACGTTGTATGGGAGCATCGCAATCCCGTCGCGTCACAAGTCGCAAAAACCGTCGTGTTATGTGTCGTTTAATCGACGGTCAACACGCGACGCTAATTACGATGCATGTTGCAATTTTATAGCGACAAAATTCTGTCGCCTTAACCGTCGCTATACGCCCGTATTCCTTGTAGTGAAGTATACGTGGACCAACCACAAGGATATGAAGATTCAAAGCACCCAGAATATGTTTACAGATTGCAAAAGGCTTTGTATGGACTTAAACAAGCCCCTCGTGCTTGGCATGCAAGGATTGCTGACTAGTTAACCACCATTGGATTTTCTATGTGTGATGCAGATCATTCATTATATGCAGGGAAGTGTGATGATGGCATCAAAAGTCTAGCTATTTATGTTGATGAATTGATTGTAGGAGGTGACAATGAAGCAAACATTAAAGAGGTAAAGCAACTCCGTATGTAAGAATTTGACATGAAAGATCTTGGTGTGTTGTGCTATTTCTTGGGCATTACATTTATACATATGGAAACAGGTATATGGATGTCACAAAGGCAATATGCCTTGAGAATGCTGCAAAAGTATGGTATGGTTGATTGTAAGACAATTTCTATGCCATTAGATCAGAATTTGAAATTTGGATACTACATCAGGTGAAGCATTGGAAAATGCTACTATGTACAAGAAAATTATGGGAAGTTTGATATAACTCACGATTACAAGGCCTGATCTAAGCTACACTATTGGACTTGAAAGTCAATTTATGCAAGTTTCCAGGAAGCCAAATTTAGATGCTCAGAGGTGCATTCTACATTATGTGGGTGATACTTTGGATTATGCATTGTTTTATGAAGCTGGTGTAAATTTGCATGTTCATGGATACACCGATGCAAAATGGGCTAGTAGTATTCTAGATAGAAGATCTACTAGTGGATTTGTATTCTCACTTGGGAGTGCAACTATTACATGGAGCACAAAGAAGCAACCCATTGTTGCTTTATCGAGTATAAAGGCTGAGTATAGAAGTGCGCCTGCAATGGAAGCATGTGAACCATCATGGTTAGAGATGCTACTTATAGATTTAGATGTGGAAGTGCAAAAGTCAAGCATCATCTATTGTGATAATTTAAGCAACATTCAATTACCACAAAATCCTTTTTTTCATGCTAGAACAAAGAATATTGAGGTACATATCATTTCATTAGAGAGAAGGTATTAGTAGGCGATATTGATCTTGTCTATGTGAGGATAGATGAGCAAGTTGCTAATATTTTCACTAAAGCACTTGGAGCAGAGAAGCTGAAGAAGTTTTGGAAGATGCTTGGATTAGAGAACATGATGTTGAGCTTGACAGGGAGTGTTAACATGTGATGATCCAAGATGACACGAATCCCTTTTTCATTTCTCTGACATGTATATTGGTCACACCGATATATGTCAAGGATACTTCATTGAGCTTTACTAAGATTTATCTAGCAAGAGTGATGGCCCATTTGTTTCTTGCTAGCTCACTCATTCATGGACATTAGGATTTTCCTTATGTATTGATCTTTATATATTGCACTAGTTGTATGATTGTTGCACGTCATTGTTGTACATTCCTTTTATGTAACAAAAGAAGAAGAAGAAGATCATTTTCTTCCTTGCCTCAATATGTGTGTGTGATCCTTTTGAGTGCGAGAGTGTGTGAGTGAGCTCTCTTTCTTATCTCCTTCCTCATGACATAAATGAGCTCAAATCAAAATTTCAACATGATATAGGAAAGATCTTTTGAGCTATGAATGACCCAAAGTATACTCACTAACTTTCCTTCCTTTCCTTTGATCCTAAGACTGCAATTGAAAGGGTGTCAAGGATGCCTTAAAGAAAGCCACGACTTGCTCTAATACGAAACGTTAGGGAAAAAAATAAACTCTGCATGGGCCTTTTGGATTAAGGAGTGATTAGTGATGGACCAATGAGAGGAGGGTGGTGGACACAGTCTATAGCCTATAAATCACTAGGCTGAATGGGGATGAGGGGAAAGGATTCCCCTATGTTCAGGTTTTTCCTCTATTGAGAGAAAGGAAGCTCGTAACTTACCTGAGCCCAAAAATTCAAAAATTTTAGAAAGTTGTAAAACTCATCATAACACCATTTAATGGCCTCAACCACTTTTGAGGATCAAAAGTACTATTTTTGACTCCTAAATCAAAATCCGTGCATGAACTCACCTAAAAAAAGTGACTTTTTCAAAAATAACTCAAAATACAACTTTGTCCCTCCAAAACCTCACATTTTCATACCCAGCTCCCAAAACGTCATCTCTTTCCACTACTTTCTCTCCCTAACACACCATTGCAGCTCCTGTGTCTCCATTTCTTTCTTTGTGCATCTTCTTCTTTGAATTCCTACTATCACTTCCATAGCCTGAAATCCAATGGAGAAACCTAAATCTCATAGATGTCCAAAGGATGAGGTTATCGCGATAAAATGTCACAATATCAAGGCTATAGAAGGAATTTGGTTAGGACATGAGTTCTGCAAAGGTGCATGGGTGTACATGCAACCCTCTGGTGTTGGTACTTATCATGTAAGAGATCGTGGAAACTTGGATCTTCATTGGAAAGGGAAGTTATTAGGCTTCAGAAAGCTCAGAAATGTTGAAACTGTTGCCATTGTACATGTTTTCACAATTTCAAGCATGAAATTGGAAAACTCAAACAAAATGAGATATCTTATCAATTGTAAGTATTCAATGACTTTTGTTCAAATTTTTAATATACCTTGTTAAGTTGTGTAATTTTTTGTAGACATATTTCCTTCTACCTAGGTGGAAGAACAACCACTTCATAGTCTTACAGGTACAAGCTATTATGTGAGAGAGTTTTCTTTTATACACATACATATGTTGTACCCTCTTCATAAAATGATTTTGGCAGGTTAGAGGTGATTAAGGTAGATTCTCTTTTAAAGCTTGAGTGGCCACAACCTGATATATGGATATTAACATCTTTGAAGCATAAGATGGTGATGGACATACACAACTCTTTGAAATTTACAAGAGTTTCAAGATCTTTAGGATTACATTGGTGTGTTCCTGTTCATTGTTTTGTACATTTATTTCAGATATTCACAATTCTAAAGACTTCAACAATGTTCATGTTAAAAGATATTACATATGAGCAGATGGAGGGTTTACTAGGTGAAAATTGGGGACTTGTAGAAGGATGCACCGAAGGGGATAGATACCTTTGTAAAATTGGTGCAACAGGCATAGGATTTTGATACTTGAGACATCGTACTTCATTGTACAATAGATTCTATTATGATGGTTGGATGTGTAAACTTGGTGAATGGATACCATTACAAAGTTTTGAGGGTATTTTAATTTCATTTGAAATCAAGATAAATCTACCCAACAATGAAATGGAAATTATTTTCAGTAAATCATCATTGGACTCTTGCCAACGTGAGAGAACATCTAGTAATAATGGGATTTGAGGATCTGGATCAATCAAAGTTCAAAATGCAAGGGCATAAGGTAAACTTCTATTTGTCTACACATTGGTAAGAGGTTGGAGGATAAAATTAAAGTCCTTCCTGAATGGAGTGTAGATGGAACTCAAATTTCATTGTCATAGCTCAAGAACTATTTGAGTACGAGAGTGTACACACAACCTATTTCCCATTCATAATGCTTCCTCTGATACAATGTATTAACATGCAAGACATGTAGCATAATTTTTTTTTGATCTCAATATGGTGTATAATTTGCCAAATCTTTGATTTTTCCAATGCCAATTTATTATAAGTTTAAAATTCTGAGAATTTATTTTTATATTGTGTAGATGAGGTGTATCTTATTCTGCTTAATGATTTTGTTCAATCTTTTTTATGAACCAAAGTTTTTTTTTTGAGAGTTTTGTGCATGATTCTTTTATTTGAAGGTATCAGTTTTAGTTTTAAAATGGGTCCCACTCACTTAAAAATTTTGAAACTACTATAAAAGCAACACTTATTCTCTCATTTCTCACTTTTGCAACCAAGAAGAGCTACACAGAGCACACACACAAGCTAGTATCACGCACAATGGCTGCCTCAACCTCTAGTACCCCGCAACGCAAATGCCCTCGAGAACTCTTCAATGAGTTCTTAGAGTCAATTGAGTTCAAAGGTCAAACACACTTGTATGATCTACTATCTAGAGTCCCTGATCTAGAAAATACAATTCATCTGAACTCTGATGTGCTCGAGGAAATCATAGAGTTCCTTAAGTACTACATCTTGCGTTACTCTATAGAAATACCACCTTATGAGGGTAAATGGGTCCCATGTGACCTTTTACTCTACATACACAAAGGCGATGAAGCCTTTATGAAGCACCTTAAGCGCTTCATGGAAATTGCTGAAAATGCAGGGCACTTATTAGATGACTTTGTGCCATTAATAAAGAAACTTAACAAAAAGAAGAGGATGGGTACAAAGTACCTTTCCTATATTGCAACTACATATTTTATCATCAATGAGGAGCCCAAACCTACACCCGTCGATCTCCCCAACTTTTGAGATGGAGCTTTGTTAAGGAAAAGAATGAGCCTCAACCAGAGGCCATAAATGTTGCAAAAGAAAGCATTACAATCCATTGAGACTTCCCTGGTGGTGTTGAGAACAAACTATGTGACCTATCAAGCATGGAGGAGGGCCCCCCTTCAAATCTAAACCCCTCTAAGCCCACATTACCAGAGGTCGAAATTGAATATCTCTCCATCATCGTTGTGGATGGAGAGGAATTTGTTTTTCTTCATGATATTGAGAAGGTATTCAGTCTACGTCTGGAAGAATGCCAGAGTATTTTCTCCACAATGTTAGATGTTCCGCTTGAAAACGCATCTAATATACTTGAAAAGAAGGCTATCCCTTTTGGAGATTTTGTGGCAGACACCATAAGAATGGTCTGTGCAGATATCTTAAAAGGATGAAAACAATTATACTATCGAGGATAATGAAGTAGAAAGTTCCTACATCCCCCGTAGTAGAGCAGAGTGGCATGGCCCACTCTAGCATTGATTAGACAAGCTTCATGATGGACAAGAAGCAATTGAGCTGGACAAGTTTGCGGCAAGATCCGGTGGGGATTGAGCTTCTCATGGAAGTGGTTCATCCCTGGCAAACTACATCAGAAAGTTGCCAAAGGATTATTTTGTGATCATACATAGAGACTACAGTCTGGATGGCCACTTCATGACTTGGTGCTTGAAGGCCCTAAGCAAAATTTTATGTCTATGTACAATTACCCACAAGGCAATAATTGTGTCATTTTGGTTAGGAAATCCTTAGTTGTAACTACTTTAGGACTTAACTTTAGACTAAAAAGTACTAGGGCAAATAGATATTGCCATGGTCTGGAAATGCAAGACCCCCATGTAATATCAAGGTCTGTATTGAATTACCAGCTACCTCAATCTCTCCAAAGGAGAAAGAAACTTGTTGAGAAATTGAAGGCAACTGAGAAATGATGTAAATGTTTGGGTAATACAAACTTTTGTTTTTCCTATTTTGTCTTGTCTTGTGTATGAAATGTGCTTCATAAATTGAACCTACCATTGTCTCAACAAGTTGTTGCGAACATTTGTTTTATGTAGGGTACAAGTTTCAAATTATGTAAATACCTTTGGGAAGTCTTCAAATACTTCAAGAAGGCTCATATTATTCATAAAATTTAGCAAAAATACCACGTGAGTTTTAGAACATGGTGAGTCAAATTAGTGAGTCCCAAGGGAGCTTCAGTGGTGTCCTAGTGGAAGGTCGATGTGGCTAGTTCTCAAAGTCCATCAATACTTTGCTTATTTGAGCACTTGAGTCATGTAATACCTCCATCCAAGTGTCTACCACGAATTTAGATGTATTAGGAAGGTTTTAGATTAGTTTCCCATGCTATAAAAAGAGGAGAAAAGTCGTGATCTTGTGGGATGTCCAAGAGAGTATCTCTATGCTACTCTAGTTTTTGTATGCAGAGCTTGCAGAGCTTGTATCTCCCTCATTATATATCCAAATTACATGTTTGATAGCTCATTTGAAAGCTCTTCTTGTCTACTTGTATAGTACCAATTTTCATAATCATTGGATTTGTGAGCTGAGAGCAACACTCTCTGCAAGTAGTGTGTGTTCTCTGTTTTTTATCCCTGCTGAAGGTCTCCATTAAACATCCAACTTGCAGAGGTCATATCTCCTTGTGTATGTATTAAAATCATGTGTTCTTTGGCTTGTTAGAAAGCTCTCCAAGTCTATTTGTATTCTGGAAATTTGCAGATTCAGTGGAGTTGTGAGTTAAGAGCAGTAGTCTCTGCAAGTGATGTATGTCCTCAGGTTCATCTCTGTTTCAAGGTCTCCATTAAAGCTGCATATTGCAGAGGTCATAGCTCATTGAGTATTTATCCAAATTGAGTGTTCTTTGGCTCATTGGAAAGCTCTTGGTCTTTAGTATATGTGGTTAAAACAGTTTCAAAAACTTTTGAGTGAGTAGAGAGTAGTAAGCTCTGCAAGCATGACTGGTTTTCTATGATGAAGTTTGTGAGAAGGTCAACTTGTTCCTAGGGGGTTCCACCTACTTCCTGCTATACTTTGGAGGTCAATAAACTCCAACACAAGTTCTATGTAAGTTTAAGTTTTTCTCATCATCTAAGTGCTTCCACAGGTCTGTCATATCTTATAAACACTAAAAATGGCCAAAAAAGCCCCAGCCATAGAAACACGGGAATTAGCCCCACAAAACTTTTGCACGGCTGATTCCCACATTTCTGTGGCTGGGGGTTTTTTGGCCTTTTTTAGTGTTTATGAAGGCTTCAAAGTGTAGGATAGTATGCAATTATAGAATTTCTTTTGGTTATGGGTGAAATCAAGTATACACTAAAGTCTGAGCAAGCCGAAGATTACCTAGAGTGAATAACCTCTGTGTTATGCATTTTTAACATCTCATCTATACCTGTGCATATAAAAGGCCATAAAATGTAAAAAAAAAAAGACACCAAGCCACAGAAACGTAGGATCTAGCCCTGCAAAAAATTTGCAGGGCTGAATCCCGCATTTCTGTGGCTGGGATTTTTTTTGCATGAAAATGATCTCTGGGGCAATAATAAGTCCAAGATACACATATCTAGTCAAAAAACAAGAGGCAAGTGCAAGCAGGTTCAACTCATTCACAAAGAGCCTTTGAGGATTCCATATATAACTGAATGAAACAAAATTTATTTCCCTACACTTGTGGTGGAGAGTCAAAGATAGAGTGAGAGAGAGAGAGAAAAAGACACAAAGAACATATAGGCAAAAATAAATTCTATTAATCATTGTATTACATCACAAAGTATGCCTATCAAAGGGTACAATATACACATGTCATTGGTTATTTCCTCTAAGTCTTCTTGCTAGCTTAATGTCCTTTGGTTGTATGGTTACTCTCATGGCATGAATAACACATAGGTTAGAATCCTCAAGCATGGAGATGAGGTAGGCCTCAACTACCTCTTGAAGCGTTTCAAGTGCTATCCCTTGTATTCGTAGACCTGCATAGTATCTTTGTAGTTCTTCTTTTACTACCCTTGCAAAAGCTCTTCGTGGTATGAGTAGTTCAACGGACTTTTGGTAGTGTCATATCTCTGCGAAAGCTCTGCAGTGCCTCCTTTGTCTTTGTGGAGCTCTTGCGTTGGGAGGTATGTTAGGATGTCCTTGAGGTCTACGTCATGGTTGATAGTTTTTCATCTTCATCTTGCACAACTTCATCTTGCACATTTTGTTGTGGATGTGGTTGTTGACTTTGCTCCCTTTCCTCCTCTGTTGGTATTTTCCCTTGTCCTTGTGGAAGTGTCTTGCCTCCATGTGTCACCCTATGGCTCGTTGGAATGTGCATATAATTCCATGGTGGTTGATTGCTGCATTCGTCATTTGGTGAAGTCTCCTCATGGCTCTCTGATACAACCCTTCTCGTCGTCTTTTGCATGGCTCTTTCCTTAATGGGTGTCCTTGTTGGTGGCTCATCATCTAAATCTGACTCTGATCGTCTATTGGACACTTCATGTTCTCGTGATGGATTGCTCCCTGGTGGTGTGCCATCATGTGACACAGGCATAGATGTGCTCTAGGAACCACTTCGCGGTCTTTGGGGGGGGGGGGGTTGCAACCATGGTGGGAATTGCATCCCTAGATGAGGGCTAGGAAAGAACATGCGATGTTTCCTTGCAGTTTGCTTGGTGCGTGCCATTCTCTTGAGTTGCAAAAAGTGTGAAATGAAGGGAGTTCTCTCTATTTATAGAGTTTTTTTTTAACTGTTTGTTCACACTAGAATGGACAAAAACTATTTAAAAACATACAGAATATTATAATATAAATAATAACACATTGAAACCTCGTACTCTCCTAGCACGCCACTGAGCATGATGGAGAGGTCCTAATGATGACTTCCATTTCTCACTGGCACTGTTGTGTTGCATCCTTCTTGCAAGTTTTTCCAATTGTGAATCCCTAAGTCATTCCACAAATAAACTTTGTCGAGAACGTAGTGCGGTAAAACCAATTAAACATCTCCTCCATGTAGTTTGATTGCATTGGACCACCATATATCATGTCGCGTGTTTTTGAAGTAGAACACCCCTCGCTTTTTAGTGTGACTTTTCCATTCCTTGGGTACTCAAAATCTCTAATGACCCATATCGATGCATGAAATAAGCTCCATGTCCAAATAAAATATGCTAAAAATTGTTAAGTATCATTGACACTTGTTGCAAACTATCTTGAGATTCTCCAACTTTCTTAACAACTAGGGTTACGTTTCCACCATGACAACCAATTGAATTAAGTATTTCCTCCAATTTCTTTATAGGTTGAATAGATTTATCAATTGGCTTCGTGGCAAATGCATATTCTATATGGAGCTTCAATAGTCTATCAAAAATTCTCATGAAGTCATGTAAGGTGCAAAAATGGACATTGACTAAAGGAAATGGAATAATGGGATTCCAATTCTTATCTGACATGTCACAATTAGGTGTACCTAACATGGGACACCTCATTAAAGGTATATTCCATTCAGTACATGGAGATGCATCTGTGTCATCAGCTAAATCATCTATGTTTTGTTTTCTCTTTGTTCGTTTATAACCTCATGTGCAATATGGACAAGGATAGAGAGCAGATGCACCTTGTTTGCACCCTAACATGGATTTGATAGTGTTTAAGTCTCCATCTAAGTGCCACTCTACTTCAAAATCACCTAGGCCTTCTATAGCGATTTTGGCACCATGATTTGAGAAGTTATCACCTCTGTGATCCATGGGGTCCTACTGAAAATCCATGTAAGAACATCATTGGATTCTTTAGGTACTCCGATAGCACCTAACCACCATATATCTTTCTCGGATTGGACACTATAGGTAAAGTGATGGGTAGATTCTTCACTTTCATCAATAATGGCATGGGTCATAGCTTCGTTCATAAGTGTCACACTAAGTCTCTCCATATGTCATCCCTTTATGATTTGACATTCGTCTAGCTTCAATACAAAATTGAGTTTGGAACCACAATCTACATCAAATAACAAACATTATATTAATAAAAATACTATTAATATCATTATCACAACAATAGATATACCTTGAATTGTGGATTTGTACAATTTTGAAGCCTCTCCAAATTGACAAATATATTTTTGTACTTTGTGCAGATGAATCCTTTGTTTTTCAACTCTTTCTTTGATGTAGATGAATGATAAATGGATGCAGACATAACATCTTCTTAACTCAAATGGATTCTT
Organism: Ceratopteris richardii; assembly: GCA_020310875.1. NCBI lineage: Eukaryota > Viridiplantae > Streptophyta > Polypodiopsida > Polypodiales > Pteridaceae > Ceratopteris > Ceratopteris richardii. The sequence continues at coordinate 133,642,754 of CM035433.1, forward strand.
CTAGAAGGCTCCAGAGCTCTTTGGGCAAAACACTCTCCCCATGCTCCCCATTGGGGTTGAACCCAAGACCTCCTCCTTCACATCCTTGAGACTTAACCACTAAGCTAAGTGGATCACTTCTTCACAAGAGGACAAGACCTCCTAGTAAGTCTAAACTCGAGATCTTTGGTCATACACACGGATGACCAAACGGTGTCCGATTTCAGATCCGTCTAAACCCGCCTGATCCCTAGATCATAAACTTACTTTATTACATTCTTCCCCCCTTGGAAAATATTTTTGTCCTCAAAAATAGACCTATATATCTACTATAGGCAACCCCCGAGACTCATGTTCTAAACTGGAAGATGATGGTCATGTTCTAGAACTGGAAGAACATGTCTCATCTCTGTGGTGTCATCCCTTCCCAAATGATTCAAAACACTGTCTCATTTTGCACTTTGATGAACTAATCAAAGTACAAACTAGTGAAAGAATAATAAGGGTGGATCTAAAAACATCCTTGGCCAATTCACAGTTTCTCGATGTGCGATCTAGGCATAAATATGTGAACTGGGTGGATTCAACTTACTAGTCCATTTTTGGGCATGACTAGTGCATGGTCTTAGTAATGAAGGCGGGATTTTTATCCTATAAGACTTTGCAAACTCTTGATTCGCTTGAATTTATTTTGGAGAACTTGAAGTCTGGTTGTCCCAAACATCTAACTTGGATGTTTGTGCAATGGTTTACTCTTATCCAACAGTTACTTGATTTAATCACCCAAATAGAGGACTACTTTGTCCTAATGAGTTTAAAAATCCTATGTAAAACTATAGGAGAAAATTTACCATTTCTGTTGAGTCAACCATACTATATCTTGACCAATTCAAATTCACAATGAAAATTGTCCAATCTTATGATACTTTTCGCAAAGACTTGAGCTAAAAGTTTTTGGGAATTGTCAATTTGTTGAGCAATTCTTAACTTGTCTATTCTAGAGTCTACTGGACTCTAAAAAATTATTTATGCTATAACTTGAAGCAAACTCAAATAAATAAGTCCACTTAGACTTATTATCTTTTGAAAATTGAAAAAGTTCTTATACAGAACATTTGTCTAGGATGTTTAATTAAGTTTCTTGGTTCTAACCGACTAACCCTTCACTCTTGTAAAAGGAATCAAATACCATATCTAAGTCAATTCCAAAAGATTCTGAAAGCAGAAAGAAAGAACTAAAACTCTGCTCAACCAATTCATACTTTTAAGATACATAAGCTTGCTATGAGTCAAAGTCTAGATGAGTTAGGACTTTTATTTTCTCAAAGATTTGTTTCAACAGGTTTTTGAAGCATTTTTTCTATCTTTAAGAGAAATAAGCTGGATTCTCAAAAAGAATCAAAGAAAATAAAAAACATCATCCAACCACAAGATACTAGTCTGGCAATTACCATCAGTGTGTCGACCCAATGATGTTCTGTTGATGTGATTGTTTTACTCAAATAATGCTTCACTTGAGACTAAGTTCAGGTCACATTCAGTCTTTCTGACTCCTTATTGGGAATGCAATTCTTGTGCGTTTCTTTGAGTCAAAAGAGCAAATTTACCAAGTTACACTAGGAACTTGGTGCTTGACTTTAGTCAATCAAATCCTTGGTTGAAAAGATCAACTCAAAGTCAAAGTCCAACTTTTTTAGAAATTTATCAAATATTTTTGATCGACAACACTTAAGCTTGAAGTGTTCTAAGAAGATCTTAGAAGTTACTTACTTCATATCTTCAATTTCCTTGATCTTGAAATTATCTTGAAGTATCATGAGATACTACTTTCATCCTTCTTGAATTAAACTCCTACACGGATGACCAAACGATGTCCGATTTCAGATCCGTCTAAACCGACCTGATCCCTAGATCATAAACTTACTTTATTACACTCCACCACAGTTGAAAGATCTTGAAAGGATGATAATGGTCGTTTCCTATATCTCATCCCAAGTGAAGTCTCTTTTAATTGTGTACGATTGGCTCTTAACTTTGTAATTGTGCTCTCCTTTTCTTCCACATCTTGTTGGAGTCTATTAATGTCATCCAAAGATAGGATAGCACTTTCTAAAGTGTGTACAACACTTTCTAAACTATGTATCTTGAAATGGTTGTGATATCATTGTTGCATCCAATAATTTGCTATAAAATGTGGAGATACTATGGAATCTAGGATGAACATTAGACATTGGATCTAAGGGATACAAAGCACCATTGACCCAAAGATCAATATTCTTCTCTCCAGCTGCACGTCATTCATTTTGAGAATCTATGTCATTGCTACCTTTAGTTGTTGGTGCAAATTCTGTTGGAACACAAACATGTACACTCTTTGAGTGAGGAGCACGCATTGGTGCTGGTGTCATGTTTGTAATACATGTGAGCACCATGATGTTCCAAAACTCTAGCACCAAATAGGAAGAAGCACAGAGATGGCTGGAATGGCTTGTACAGTAACTGTGTGCAAGAAATAAAAGTGTGTTTTGGTATGTGGAAAGGTCAAAATGACTTTTTTCAATGTGTAAGAGGGAAAATAAGCTTTTTTTCAAAAACTCATGTTTTGGGGCAACCAAAGTTACGACTTTGATGATGTCGCAATAAACTTTTGGTGGGATTTTGAAAAGTATGCTTTTTTAAATTATTTTATAAAAACAAGATTAAAAAAAGTAACTTCTGACATATACGTAAAAGTATGGGCCATTTTGAATAAAGAAGAGCTGAAAAAGAGACTTTTTCAGAAAAGTCATTGTTTTATTCATAAGTATGGACGGATTTGATGAGGTGGAAAGTGGTTTTTCTCTCTCTCTTAGTGCACAAGAGAGAGAAGATCCTAGCTCGACCTAAAAAAAAGCTTAGTTTAGCCTACCAAAAAGTGCTATATTAAATGCACTTTGTCCCCTTAACAAAGTACAAGATTAAGATTAATCCCTAAAAATTAGGAATCCTTACAAGGCCCATGTAGGGTTCACTTTTTTTCCTAATGAGGTTGGAGTTCAAGAATTGAAAAAGCATGCAAACAACACAAGGAAGAAGAAGAAGAAGAAACAACTTGATGAACAACACAATAGAAAGTGTATTACCGAGTGAACGTACAAGAAATAAGTGATCCATTAGGGTAATCAACCTCTTTTTAACAAGAATCATTGTTGGAATTGGTTTTTTGAAGGCCGTAGCTTCTCAAGGAATGGTTCATTGTTGTAAGATAGTTTCTGATGAACTTGGCAATCTTAAGCCCACTTAATCTTAGGGAGCATTATAGTCAATTCTAGGCCTGATAGCCCTAAAACTCAAATGCTTTATGTTTAAGGTAGACCCATCCCCTCCTAAAGGAGGTAATTGAAAGAGTGACAGAGAAAGAGATGGGAGGTGGTTAAAAGAGTGGATAATAGTAAAGACCAAAGTCTTAAAGGCAAGAAAAAGAATTAAGGTTTCTACTCACATAGCACCTATCCAACCTCGGAGTGAGATTGAAGGGGGAGAAAGATTATTGTTGCACGTAAAAACTAAAGAGGAAGAAGCATTGGCCAAGTGAAGAATTATCTTTCAAAAAGTTCTCAAAAGAAATAATATTGTGTACTCTAAATGTTTCATTGAGCAAACAATACATAAGTTCACGTGTATGATTCAGTCTCAATAGATAAATAATAACATGGAATTAAATACAAAGAATGAATTTTCATTGCACTACTCTACCCAATTTCAAAGTTGCCATTTTTTTCCGGCTTGACTACAATATTCCATAGCACAGTTCGATGTGATACCTTCGACATCATCTTTGATCAAGAGAATAGAGCAGTGACAATATGTGCCTCTATAATTTTCATTGCCTGCACCTACAGAATTCCCTAACACAGGACACTTCGCTGTCACTCAATCATGTGTCGGTCTAGGTGCACAAATAATCCGAAGATTATCAATTGCTACAATCCAGCCATTTCTCTTTTGCTTAGTCTACTTTCTGATAAGGATTTCCTGGAATAGCTTCCTTCTTTCACATAAAGCAACGGTCCTGTACTTTCCTTGATGGAACTGAGAGAACAAGAAACACCTGAGCTTGTACCTTGAAACGGTAAAGCACTGTTCCTGTCTGATGTGGCTGACAGCACATGCTCCTCCATGGATTTCGAATACTTTCCTTCTTTAACATACAACAATACTTTCAATATATCTTTCATCAGTGGGCGATCCTCAGGAGCCCTCCTCACACAAGACATTGCAAGGATAAGTACGTTGTATATCTCATCCCTTACTCTTGCATTTGACATTTGCTCATGCAGAGGTTGATCAATCATGTCCATCTAGTTTATTCGAAATATACATTCTACCCACATGGGCATGCTTATATCCTCAAATGCATCATCGGTAGGTCACTTCCTTGTAAGCATCTCCAAAAGCACTATGCCATAGCTATAGACATCACCTTTCGCTGTGAGCCTTCCACCATAAGCATACTCTATAGAGGAGAAACCGTGACACCAGATCACGTGGATGTAATACTTTACGAATGCACATGGATCAAAATGCACAGACAAATACATTTGTCCACATGCCACAAGTCAGTAGTGACCTACATGAAGCATCCAATCACCATAACAACTGCTCAAAAGGTTGTTCCGCTGATAAGAATCAGCCAAGACAATGCAAGTGTCTACGGACCAGAATATGATTCTGCAAGCTAAGCATGTGGTAAGATCTAGTTTGTTATAAGTTACCAAGTTCTAAGGATAAATAATGATTACAAGAATTCACTTCGTAGAAACACTGAAATCACATTAAATGATGCTCCACAAAAAGTCATCTTTTCCCACTACTTTCACTTTGTAGCACACCATTGAGGCTCCTGTTTCTACACTCCAACCTACCTGCATCTCCTATCTCGAATTATTGTTGTAGCTTGAAGACCTTTAGCTTCAATGGCAACATCTAATGCTTCCAGGCGACCAAAAGATGAAATCCTCACATTAAGATGTCACAATATCAAAGCCATAGATGGACAGTGGCTATCACATGAGTACTCTAAAGGTGCATGGGTCTACATGCAGCCCTCTAGAGTTGGGCCTCATCGAGTTAGAGATCGTGGAAACTTAGATCTTCATTGGAAGGGAAAGTTACTTGGCTTCAAGAAGCACAGAGACAATGGGATGGTTGCTATTGTACAACATGTTTTTACAATGGCAACTATGAAACTTCAAAACTCTAGTAGTATGAGATATCCTGTGAATTGTAAGTATTACTCTACAATATTTTATGTTTTCTTGTGTCGGATATATTTCTGAACTATTTAGATATGTTTTTGTTTGTTTCAGATATATTTCCTTCTACTTTGGTGGAAGAGCAACCACTTCATAGTCTTACAGGTACTTTCCAGGCATTGCATGCAAATGTTGGTGCACTAGTCTTTCCAAATATATCTCGTGCTCAACTTTACCATAATAGAGTTTTCTTTTACACACATAGATATGTTGTACCCTCTACAATGAATGGTTTTGGAAGGATAGAGAGAATTGAAGTACATTCTCTTCTTAGCTTGGAGTGGCCAAAACCTGATATATGGTCCGTATCATCTTTGAAGCAAAAGATGGTAATGGATATACATAACTCTTTGAAATTCACAAAGGTGTCTAGGTCTGTAGGTTTGCACTGGTCTTTTCCCATTCATTGTTTTGTATATTTATTCCAAAGATTCTCATTCCAAGAGACTTCCACCATGTTCATGTGTAAAGATATCACATATGAGCAAGTCGAAAGTCTTCTTGGTGAAAATTGGGGTTTGATGGAAGGAATTACAAAAGGTGATAAATATCTTTCTAAAATAGATGGAACAGGTATAGGATTTCGATATTTGAAACAACGTTCTTCATTATACATTAGATTCTACTATGATTGTTAGATGTGCAAACTTGGCAAATGGATACCATTTCAAAGTTCAGAGGGATCTTTGCATTCATTTGAAATAAAGCTTAGATTGCCCAACAATGAAACAGAAACTATTTTACTGAATAATCATTGGAGCTTGGCTAATCTGAGAGAACACTTGATGATTATGGGGTTTGAAGGACTAACTCAATCCAAATTCAAAATTCAAGGACATAAGGTGATAAATGTTTCATGCTTTTGTTAAAGTAATCTTTTCATTATTGTTTATTTTACTCTAATAGCTTCAATTTCTTGCAAATTGATTACAGGTGGGCAGAAGAATGGAATACAAAATGAAAGTCCCTGTAGATTGGAGCAAAGATGGAACAGAACTCTCATTGTCATAGTTCTTTTGCAACCTGATAATGTCACTTCTTGGGCCCTAGTCATTGTATCTCATGGTTTTTGCACTTTCAAGAACCATGTAAAAAGTAGGACAATTGATTCATGTTAGATATTGTGTATACCTTCTTCTCTGTAATGCTAATTTCAAAACTTTTGGAATGTCAAAAAGTCTGTTCAATACTTTGAAATGTGGTTGCTCATGTTTTTTTCTGTGCATTATTTTGTCATCAGAAACACTTTTGATTTGCACTTCTTTATTCTATACTTTTAAAAGTGGACCCAGTCAGTTTAAAAACTTGAAAGTGCTATAAAAATGGTTCTATGTGCTCATTTCTCACATTTGCACTCTCAAAGAGCTAGAAAGCACAGACTACAAGCCTCTAGAATTCTCGCGTGCAAGCAATGGCTGCTAGCACTTCCACTCCCATGAAATCTCCTCGAGATCTATTCATGGAGTTTTTGGAAACTACAGAATACAATGGTCGTACGGATTTGTATGACCTAGTCTGTAGAGTCCCTAATCTTGAAGGGACAATAGCTATGAACTTCGATGTGATCGATGAGATCACAGATTTTCTGGAATTCTATATATTAAGATATGCCATAGATATTCCAACATATGAGTGTAAATGGGTCCCCTGTGACCTGTTTTTCTACATTCATAAAGGAGATGAGGCGTTTGCAAAACGCTTAAAGCGTTTCATGGCTATTGCAGAGGCTTCAGGGCACCTGTTAGATGACACAGTGCCCTTAATCAAACAATTAAATAAGAAAAGGAAAATGGGAAGAAAATATCTTTCCTACGTAGCCACAACCATATTTTTGGTGAATGAGGAGCCTGAACCTTCACCCATGGACCTACCCCATCTTGTTATTGGGGGTTTTATAGATGACAAGAAGGAACCTCAGACAGAAGCTCTCAACCTAATTGAAGAGAGTCAAAAAATTTCCAGAGAATTTCCTCAAGGAGTAGTGGACAAATTAAAGGAAGCCAGTACAGAGAACAGTCGACCCTCCAACTTAGAACCCGTGGAACCCACTCTACCAGAGGTAGAAATGGAAATGTTTTCAGTTGTGCTTGTCGACGGAGAGGAATTTTTGTTCCTGCAAGATATTGAGAAGGCATTCGGTCTACGTCTCGACGAATGCCTTAGTATTTTTTGCTCAACCTCAGATGTTCCCATGGACAACACTTCTGACATTATCGAAAAGGGAACAATTCCACTTCGTGATTCAGTTGCAGACACCATTGCGTTTGTGTGTGAAGAGATTTTGAGCCATGCCAACCAAGATGCCACTAAAGAAGATCTGGCCGCAGCAAGGGAAAGAATTTTGGAGAAGAAGATTCCAACATCCCCTGTTGTGGAGCAAAGTGGCATGGCCCATTCATCGATCCCACTAGATGCAATGGGAAGAGGAGAGGATGAAGATAGGCTTCAAGATGTAAGTCTCTACTGACATTTATGGTTGTCTCATATTCATACAAGATGTATCTATTTAATTTTATGATTGTCTATGTGCAGGAAACAATTGAAGTGGATAAATTTGCAGCAAGGAGTGGTGGTGACCGTGTTTCCCGGGGCCATGGCTCTGCCTTGGCACAATACATCGGAAAATTGCCAAAGGAAGATTTTGTCATAATCCACAAGGACTTTTCCCCTCAAGGACACTTCTTGACTTGGTGTCTGAAGGCCTTGAGCAAAGTTTTGTGCCTATCTACAATAATGCAAGGGACCAATTGTATATTTCTAGTTACGAAGTCCCTTGCCCTTACTACCCTAGGAGTTAACTTTAGAGGAAAAGTATTAGGTCAAATAGGAATAGCTTAGGTCTTGGATTGACAGACCCTCAGTTAATATCCCAATCAGTTTTGACTTACCAATCGCCACTATCTTTTCAAAGAAGAAAGAATGTAGTGGAGAGGCTCAAGGCCAAGAGCCAATTGTAAAAACTTTATAATACCAATTATTGTTTTTCCAATTTCCATGTGCATTCAATCTATTATATCTTTATGGTTTTTGACAATCTCATAACTTTTGCACAGTTTAATCATTCTTTTTCCATTATTTCTTGTAATTTGTGTTGCCCAAAATAATTGCAATGGCCTAGGAATGCAAAAAACAGGCGAGACATAGAAACGTGGGGATTGGCCCTGCAAAACTTTTGCAGGGCCCATTCCCGCGTTTCTGTGGCAGGCCTTTTTTTTGCATTCCTAGGCCATCCTATGCACTAGGTTAGCTATATTGATGGTCTATCTCCCTCAATTAGCACCTTCACTTGGGGAATTGTTGAAGACTCTTCTTATGTGCAATGATTAGAGAAAGTTAAGACTCCTTTGAGTGCATATAAGCATGGAGTAGTAAATAAGTATGGCAATGGCATGTGCCAATCATATGCCCCAATGTGCATGGCATGTGTTTCCATGGCTTGGAAATGCCAAAAAAAGGCATGCCACAGAAACGTGGGGATGGGACCTGCAAAAGTTTTGCAGGGCCCATCCCCACGTTTCTGTGGCAGGCCTTTTTTTGGCATTTCCAAGCCATGAAATGCATTAAATAGCATTACCACTTATAACAAGTACAGAAAAAAGAATGATACAACTATGAAACACACTTCAAAGAGGTACTGGAAAAAGACACCTAGAAACATAGGAGAAATAAAGTTCAAAACATGTACAGTAAGAGATAAACACTTGGAAGAGCAAATATGAGAAAACAAAGATTATATTCATCATTTGGGATTTACAAAATATTCATCATATGGGATATACAAAAGGTTCTCCAAACAAGGGAGTACAAATTTTTGTTAAGGGTTATTCCCTCTAATTCTCCTAGCTAACTTCAAATGTTTAGGTTGTATTGTCACTCTCTTTGCATGGATGGCACATAGGTTAGAGTCTCCAACATTGATATAAGATATGCCTCTGCAGCTTCTTGGAGAGCTTCAATGGCTATCCCTTGGATACGAAGTCCAATGCAATAGAGTTGGATCTCTTCCTTCACAACTCTTGCAAATGACCTTTGTGGAATAAGAAGCTCCACAGACTTTTGATAGTGTCGAATCTCTGCAAAGGCTCTGGTTTGCTTTCTGCGCCTTTGTGGTGCTCTTGCATTTGGGGGGATGTTGGGTTGTGGTCTACGACATGGTTGGTAGTTCTTCTTTCTTCTTGGAGGACGCCTAGATGAACCTGCCTCATCATTTACTTCCTCTACCCGACCTTGCTCTCTTTCTTCATCGGTTGGTCTTTGTCCTTGTCCTGGGGGGAGTGCCTTGCCTCCTTGTGTTACTCGATGGTTCACGAGGATATCATCATTGTTCCATTGGTGTCCTGACTGGGGGCTCATCATCAGATGGGGAGGGGAATAATTTATTTTTTGAGATACATCCCTCTCTAGTGAAGCTTCATCCCCCCGCGATGGAATGCTACCAGATTGTGTACCTGCACCCGAGCTTTGTTTGGAAGAGTGGCTTGTGGTTCGATGCTTCTTGTGGGGTGTCATCCATGTTGGGCGCTGAGTACCTTGCACATGGCTAGGATAGACGACATGATCCTTCCTAGTAGTCTGCTTTGTGCGTGCCATTCTCTTAGGTTGTAGAGTGGTAAAATGAGGAAGGACACCTCTATTTATAGGCTTTCACTTAAAATTGTCCTGTTCACATTAAAATGGATAAAAATTAGTTTTAAGACATTAAAATTATTTTCACAAAAACAATAAAATTTTATTTGAAGTGAAAGGGGTTATAAAAACGAAGAAAAGAATAATGCATTTTCAGAGTTTGGAAACTATTTCCAAGCAGAACCCTCGCGGACTTTTTGTGCACGCCATTGGGCATGATGTACGGGTCCTGACAATGACATCCACTTCTCTCTGGCAATATCATGTTGTAGCTTTCGTGTAATCTTTGCTATTCGTGACTCACATGCTCGTTCCATTATATATTTTCTAGCGAATGTCGCACGAAAAAACCAATTGAACATTTCTTCTAAATAGTTTGATTGGAGTAGACCACCCCCATGACGAGTGTTTTTAAAGTAAACACCTCTAGCCCTCTAATGTGACTTCTCCATTCCTTGTGTACTAAAAATGTCCAGTGACCCATATCGATTCATAAAATATGCTCCATGTGCAAAAAGAATATGCTATGATCTGGTCAATAAGATATACACATAGTGTTTAAAACCAAATAAAAAAATGTAAGCGAAACTTACTATGTAATGTGTAATGTTGCTTTTTTCCCAAGATAAGATGAATGATTGTGTAAACTCCTTCAAAGTCACTTGGAATAATTCTCGTTGTGAAGCATTAATGGAAACCAAACACATCAAATGTAACAATGGATCGAACGATGACCAAACCTTCTTTCGCTTGTTAATGAGATCAACCTGACTATCATTGTCTGTTGTAATTGAAGAGAGGTCCTTCCAAAGCTCCATTTCCCATCATCTTGACTATTCACATCTCTTTTGAAAAAATGTCTTGCCTTCTTCCCAGTCATTGAAACTTGTTGTAAAATCTCTTGAGACTCACCATACTTCTTAACAACTAAAGATACGTGGCCACCATGACAACCTATAGAATTCAAAAGATCTTCTATTTTTTGGATTGCTATTGTAGACCTCTCTAGTGGTTTCATTGCAAATGCATATTCAACATGGAGCTTCAAAAGCCTATCAAAGATCCTCATGAACGCATGCAAAGTACAAAAGTGAACATTGACTAATGGAAATGGGATAATGGGGTTCCAATCATTGCTTATTTTATCACGAGTCGGTTTCTGTAACATTGGACACCTCAAAAGTGATATCTCCCATTCCCTGTGATTTGATGAGTCTGTTTCATCAATTTCTTCAGAGTTATCAACTCTCATCAATGCCCTTGCAGGTTTAGACTGTCTCTTAGATCCTTTGTAACCTTGTGTACAATATGGGCAAGGATAGAGAGAACATACTCCTTGTTTACAACCTAACATGCATTTTATACTCTTAAGGTCTCCACCCAAATGCCATTCTACCTCAAATTCACCTATATCATCTACAAGAAGCTTTTGCCCATGTATTTGAGAAGAGATTACTTCTGTAATCCATGGAGTCTTACTAAAAATCCACGAAATAACATTGTTTGTTTCTTTGGGAACTTCTATAACACCTAACCACCAGATATCTCTCTCTGATTGCACACTGTAAGTCAAATGATCCCTCCTTCCTAAAGTTTCATCACACATTGCATGGTCCATAAGTTCATTCATTAGCGTCACACTCAACCTTTCTACTCGCCGACCCTTTATGATTTGACACTCATCAAGCTTCAATATGAACTTTAACTTAACATTACAGTGTGCACAAAGGAGAAAACATTATCTTAATATGCCACTTGAATGCAATAAAACTTCAACACCAAATAAAATGTAGTAGGGGTACCTTTGATTGTTGAACTATAAAAGTGAACCATTTCTTGTTGAAGCTTCTGAAGATCCACAAATATATTGTTGAATTTAGTGTAAGTAAATCCTTGTGTAGATATGATTTTTTATTGCTTCTTGGGAATATTTGGATGATAAACAGAGGCAGGGATAGTTTCTTCTATGAATAAATATTGTCCAATAGTATGAGCCACATCCTCATTTGAAGTTTTTTTATTGATAGACACTTTATATGGGCATGGAAATATACTTTGAGAAATACCTTGTGATTGTAAGGCTTGCCTGAGAAAGGTGTACATTGCAGTATACCCATTTCTACTGATGCCCGCTTCGTCACATATTGCCTGCACATCTTGCACTGTGATAAGGTTTTTTAATTTCTTTGAAAACTCATCTTCAACAACAACTCTAATACACTTTCCTATGCGTGAGTCTAAAGCAGAAGTGATTTCTTTGGTGTTTATATAGCTATTCATCAGCTTGAATTGATCCTTTGTTGTTGATGAAGCAGTTATGTCTTGAATAAACGACCTACACAATGAAAGATTCCATTACAAATCTTCATTAAAACATATAAAAGTAAAACAAATACTCACCTTGTTGCATATATACGTCGTTTGCGTGCTCCACCACCTTTTGAAAGTGCTTGAAAGGATGACAATGCTCTTTTTCTATGTCTCATACCAAGTGGAGTCTCTTTCAGCTGCTGGAGATTGGCAGTTAACTTTGAAATTGTGCTTTGTTTTGCTTCAATATCCTCCTCCAAATCTACAAGTTGTTTTTGTAAAGATATGATTGTGCTTTCTAAAATGACCACCCTCATATGATGGATGTGATATTGTTGGAACCAATAGTTAGAAGTAGCAAGTGAATGTGTAGATAATCGCTTGCAGTAACCTAATAGTCCAGCTTCACCCGCACCAATGAGCTGAAGTAAAGTTGAGAGGTTATGGAATGTTGGATGGTAAGAAGATACTGGATCAAGAGGATATAGTGAACCATGAGCCCAAAGATCAATACTTTTTTCTCCAGCTGCACGACGTTCATTTTGAGAATTGACATCATTGTTGCATCGTGTATTTGGAGCAAACTCTCTAGGCACACGAACATGGATTCTTGGTGATGCACGAGCATGTGGACGTTCGACTGTGAAGTTTGTGATACATCTCAACACCATCTTTGCTAATGACCAGCAGTATCAAAAACAAAGATGAAAAACTGGTTGCAAGAGACTCTAAAGCATATGTTTTGCTCAAAAAATGTGTTTTCTTGTATGTGTATGGGTTAAAGTGTATTTTTCCACTGTGTATGACTGAAAATGATGAAATTTGAAAAAAGTCATTTTTTGGGGGAAGCATAGTCACGGATTTGATGATGTGGCACTTACTTTTGGAGGGAGTTTGAAAATTGTACTTTTTCTAAAAGAAACTTCAAGAAATGGGCCCAAAAAAGTGACTTCTAACATACGTATTAAAAAATAGGCCCTTTTTAGTTAATATACACTGAGAATGGGACTTTAAAAAAAAACTCATTTTTTTATTCAAATACATGTACGAGTTTGATGATGTGGAAAGTAGATTCTCTTTCTCTCTCTCTAGAAGAAGAAAGAGAGAAGACTACTAAAGCCCAAAAAAAAGCCTACTCCAGCCTACTAAAAAGTGCCCTATTAAATGCACTTTGTCTCCTTTGTCTCGACCCTCTTGAGCTAGCTTCCTCTTCTTGCTTCTAGGTATTTGTTTGCATCTCTTTTCTGCTCATGCTCTCAAATGCTAAAGCTTTAATATTATTGTTTCTTTAGTTTGGTAGGTTTTCATTGGACTTGCATCATACACTCTAACCGACCCTCTTGAGGTAGTATTCCGCTTGTCTCTTCCAGGCATCTGTCCACATCTCTTTATTTTAGCAGGTTTTGCAGGACCCATATCATACACTCAGACCACACACTTCATCTTTATTGTTGCAAGCATGCATGCCGATCTTGAATGTAGGCAATGCAGTGGATTTGCTGGACGGAGGTGAAGTCATGGCAAAAGGCTGCGTTATGAGCATGGATCTTGCCAACACAGTACATGGGATGCCTATGCGAGCTGACCATGTTAGCGTCAATGTGGTTTGGTACTTGCATGGGACAATGTATATCCCATATGCCCCACCACACGAGCCAGAGCTATGCATG